>JAQPPZ010016508.1:480000-1080000 GCA_028583015.1 Wollemia nobilis | reverse complement strand
TCATGCACCTGATCATCCAAATAGTCCTCCTAGACTCTTCAGGTGTGAGGGTCCCTTAGAACCTCTTAGCTAGGATCAGGAAGGTGATGGTGAGTTTTATTGAGAGGCCTATCATTCTATCATGGGGGAGTACTATCTTAGCACAACTCTATCATGAGCTGTATCATATCAACTATCGTAGAAGAGTGGGCATAAGCTAAAACATCCTTCTATAGATTTGGGGTTGGCAACACATTTTTATAGAGAACCCTGTTGATTTACCTCTGGAGATCACTACCATTCCTACCGAGTGTTAGTGTTACGCAACCTGCTAGTCCTAGGAGCAGGAGGGTTTCAAGAGTAGGTCTTATGCAGGATAACTAGACCACTACATTGGTCAATTTATATAGCTCCACCCTAAGCAGATATAGTGGTGACCCTACATGGACTCCCACCCTAGATAGAGGTAGACATATACCTATGCCGGGCACATAGAGACAGGTGGATTATCGGTTGGAAGGCCGATATACATGAGTACCAGTACTACTCTCATGTCTTGAGGTAGTTTGGGATTCAACAGGATGTCCTAGGGTTGTCTACCATATACAGACACTTGGTCCTAGAGAGGGACCTGACCTAGCCCCAGGTGACTCCACTAGGGGATGACGATGATGACTTCTAGGAGTCGAGCCTAGAAGATGCAAGCACTACTACAAATTATGATGGTTGGTGGGTTGACTTCTAGTGGCACAAAGAGGGTCCTCTAGGATGACCAAGGGATGGATTTACAGTAGAGGGTGTAGATGTGGACCCTCATGGGTGTAGGACCTGCCAGAGGACTAAGGGTGCATGGGGCACAAGGGTCATAGTAGAGGAGGGCCCACAGGTAGAGGTAGAGGAGGAGATCTATGAGGAGGGTGAGGCACCTCTAGACATTGAGGTTGAGTAGCTGAGGGCATAGATTTCCAACCTCTAGAGCTAAGTTGGGAGACTTCGCACTCAGCTCCTACATAGGGATACTTCTATCACCACTCTAGAGGTGAAGCTAGCTCATGGTCAGAGGTAGTGGTGCAACTATGAGGAGGAGAGGGTAGTTATCCAAGTACGGGTGGCTACAAGAGACACCCAAATTAGGCAGATCACTAGCGAGTGTGATATCATATAGGTACAACTAGGTGCAATGACCATTAAGTGGGACCTACTTCAGGTGGCAAGGGGAGATACCTCATATTCACAAGCTATCATGGCACCTCCTGTAGTACCATCTACTTTAGTTCTAATAGGTTTTGATTCGATGGCAGAGATCCGAAGGCTATGTACCCTTGTGGAAGAGGGTAATGAGCAGCACACAATAGATATAGCTTGCAATGCCCAACTATAGGGCATCATCAGGTTGCTAGGTGGGTAGGTGTCGAAGAGGACCACTACTACATGGTCACACCAGAGTAGGACTAGGACTAGGGAGACAGGTCAGTCTAGCACACGATCCAGCCATAGGACTATCTCATGTGCACTACACATAGGTTGTCTAGGCTAAGCATAGGATCCACCACATGACCCACAATGGGCTCCAGAGTAGGCCCCTAGGGATAGGACTGAGAGAGATAGAGAGAGCTTTGGTGCAGGGGGATCAGGGGGTGGAATCCAGAGCTAGTAAATTGCTATAGCACAAATTTTTCTACTTTTTGTACCATTTTGAGTGTAAGGTCTAAGGACCTACATAGTTGTAGCCTATGAGTATTTTTATGTACCCCTCTATTATGTACATTATGATACACACACACACACACACACATATATATATATGATATGATATGACAGTTCATTTCATTACATGTGTACTTTATTTTTGGTATTTTATGTTTATGAGATGCACATGGATGCAATGCTTATATGTTATGTTGATTTGATGTTATATGATGTGATGTATGGATGACATGCACTAGCTAGATATGTGATAGATGATTAGATGCTATGAGTTATATGTGTAGATGGACTACTTATGATGGATGTATATGGATGCAATATTTATTTTAAATGCATGTGTAATTTTCTATACTTGTATGCATTTAATTTATGCTTGTTATGACATCATTTATGCCATGTATGTATTGCATAATTTTTCTATGATGATATATGGAAATGAACATGTATGCTTTAATCATTAAAACATAATGTATGAATGTAATATGGATTTAACAATCTAATGGATGACACCACATAATGTATTACAATCATGAATTGAAATTGCTATATCTTTGTATGAAGTTTGATGAATTGTACACCCTTATGTGAGATGCAATGCTATATGGTTTCTATTTATAAGATTTTGTAAATTAAAATAATCAGGATAACATAGTCAGTGGCCATCTAAATATCATTTTTGACATCCATCCGATATCTAACAAATATCACAAATAATCCTAATAAACAAACTCTCATAAAAGAAAATAATTTTTGATAATTTGCATTGAACATGTGTTGTTGCTATTTGGGAATCTTTGAGGTTTTCCATGAGACTCAAACACCCTAGTGGATTTATCAAAAGTTGCATACTAACTATACTAAGCTTTTGAAAAATAAATCTTTCACTCCAATTGACCAAGCTATTCATTACCCCTGTGTGTGCAAATGAATATATTAGATAAGGCATAAGCATACCCCGATGTCAGGCGGGATTCTTTCAGCCCATTGCTAAGATAGGGGATCCTCATATGTCTATCCGATCCTAGGTTTGGACTCAGTCATACTAGACCACTAATCAATCCAGGCCACCCCAAGCTAGCTCACTCGTAAGTTGCTTAGAACTACCCCTTCAATGACATGTGGGATTCTTTCAACCCATTGCTATTATTGAGGATCACTCTATGGCTTTCAAGTAATGATCATTCCAGGGATTCGAGCTCCCCCCTTCTTTTCTTCAATTTATCGAGATACTTGCTCATGTAAATAGTGATAAAAATCACTGTTTATTTTATACTTTAGTGACAATAATCACTATTTATTTTGAGCAAGGGATTTGAATTTTACTTTTGAACTTGAATATGGGATGGATTTGATTTGAATTTGATTTGATTTTGAATCTTAGGATTTTTCTCCTTCATTTGTAAGCAAGGGATTTATATGGGTAGAGGGGAATGCTCATCCTTTTACCAATAACCACTACCCTAGACCATTGCTCCTTACAAGATAAGCAAGTAATAAAACCTTTCACTCAAGGTGACCTGGACTACTTCACAGCTTCATCCTTCCTTGTCCTAAATAGGATTTGTTAAATGTGTTGATTAGTGATAGGATCTTGATATGCTAGGTACTATCAAAACTAGGCCTCATCTACCAAAAAAAAGCAAGCTTTCTACTAAGCTCTTGAGAAGACCACTAGGTATGGTTGAATGACCGGAAAACCCTAGTATATTCTTCATAGCAACAAGAGGGGTTGTGTTGAGAAACACAATTACTCACAATGGTGATAAATGATGAAGATGCAATGATGCATGATTGAAACACAAACGTGGTGTCATTTGTAAGATTGCAAACATAGTCTATCCTAATGCAATATGCAACGTATGTGAATGCCTAATGTAATGCAATTAAATGAATGGATGCAAAATGAAATGCAATGTTTTTGAAATGAAATGTAAATGTTTTTGAATTTTTGATATTTTGCAATGTTTTTAGATTTATTGCTTTATAATTTTTATGGATTTTTGAAATTTATGGCTTTGACCAAAGGGCTTATGATGCCTTTGGGGCTTTTGGAGTTGACCAAGCGGTTTTTAAGAAAACCCTTGGAGCTTTTGGGATTGACCAAGTGGTTTTGAGAAACCCTTGGAGCCTTTTGGGATTGACCAAGCGGTTTTGAGAAACCCTTGGAGCCTTTTTGGGATTGACCAAGTGGTTTTGAGGAACCCTTGGAGCCTTTTGGATTGACCAAGTGGTTTTGAGGAACCCTTGGAGCCTTTTGGGATTGACCAAGTGGTTTTGAGAAACCCTTGGAGCCTTTTGGTGGTTTTTAGGCATAAAATGCTTTAAGATGAAGGATGTTGAGAGGTTCAGGCTCTTCAACTCCTTTGAGCGATGTCAAGTGGTATGTCCCAGGTCCAATATTCTTAGAGATCATGTAAGGACCTAACCAATTAGCCATAAATTTGTCTCACATTTTTGGTAGTAAATTCAAGTTTTGTTGGTTCTCTTTCAGCATAAGATCACCAACCTCAAAGTCTCTTAGATGGAATTTGTTATTGTAAGCTCATTTTAAACGTTCTTGATAAACATGGAGATGCTCAAGGGCATTCACATGATGTTCATAAAGTAGCATCAATTGATCTAGGTGAGCTTGTCGTGTGGTGTCATCATTGATGAACTCTTTCAATGTGACATGCAACATTGGAATTTCCAACTCTAGGGGCATAATGGCCTCAGTGCCATATACTAGTGAAAATGGAGTTGCCCCAGTGGGTGTTCGAATGCTATTCTTGTAAGCCCATAATGCAAGGGGAAACTGGATGTGCCAATATTTGTGGTGCTCTTGTACCATATTTTTCAAGATGGAGACCACTATCTTGTTTGAAGCCTCAGCTTGCCCGTTTGCCTACGGATAGTATGGAGTCACAAAACTATGTTTGATTCTATACTTAGACGTCAAAGCTCTCACAGTTTTGTTCTTGAATGATGTTCCATTATCCGAAACTATTTTGGATGGTATCCCAAAATGACTTATGATATTGGTGAGTATGAACTCAACAATACACGCTCTAGTTGTCGTTGTTAAGGGAATGGCTTCCACCCACTTTGTGAAATACTCAGTAGCTATAATAATGAAAGTATGTTGACCCAATGATGGAGGAGAGATCTTACCGATGAGATCAAATCCCCACTGAGAAAATGGCCAAGCTTCTTGAATGGGCTGTAAGGCCTATGATGGCAAGTGCGTAAGATTAGCATGATGTTGACATTTAACGCATTTCCTGACATACACATTGTAATCCTTCTCCATAGTGGGCCAATAATAACCCATGCAAAGGATGCGCTTGATGATAGCCATGCCATTGAAATGGCCACCGCATGTACCGTTGTGAGCTTGCAAAATTTCCCAAGATGACTCTTGGGGCTCAAGACAATGAAGGAGAACTCCATCGTAGCTTCTACGGTATAGGATGTCTTCTAACAAGACATACTTTGTCACTTTCTATTTAAATGTGTATTTTGTGGCACACGATAATCCCTGAGGGATTACTCCAAGTCTAAGGAAGTCATATATCTATGATGTCCAGTTCTGATAAGCTTCGACCTCGACTGACAAGATAACATGTTCCCCCTGCATTTCCACATTTGTAAATGCAGACTAGGAAATGACCTTGTGGTGAATGGTAGTGCCACTTCTCGTCAGATCCTATGAGATCATGGACCCCTAGGATGCTCTCTTGAGAAAGTATCTGGCTCTTTAAAACCATTCATGGTTTGGTTCTACATGAATCATGTTGATTGACTCTTTGTTATCCAATGCTTCTCACTGCCCATCTAGTGTGACAACGTTTTTACATGGATGGTAGTGAAATCAACAGATGGATTTTGAGGGATTAAAGATCCCAAAGATGCCATGGTATCTACAAATCTATTAGATGATCGAGGGATTGCCTCGATGTCGTACCATTCCAATTGAGCTAGATATATGTCAACAAGATCCTTGTAAGCTTTCAATATCGGACATCGGTATTGAAATAGTCCCTTAACTTGGTTAATAATGAGAAGGGAATCACCAAAGATATTTAGCCTTTTGATCTTCATGGCGATAGCTATTTGGAGACCCAAAATTAGGGCTTCGTATTCAGCATTATTGTTAGTGCAAGGAAAGTCCAACTTGAATGACAAGGGCATTGGAGCACCTTGTGGCATGAACAACACTATTCCTGCACCACCCCTTGCTCACACTTTGAACCGTCAAAGAATAAGGTCATATCAGCTTTGTTATCCGGTTCCTCAGGTTTGGGTGCTTTTGATAAGGCAAAGACTACATCATTAGGAAGCTCTATGGTGAGGGGCCTACTATTCTTGAGAGGTGCCTCAGCTAGTTGATCAGCTATGACTTGTCCCTTAATGGAATTTTGGCTAATGAATTCCAAATCAAATTCTATCAATAACATGATCCACTTTGCAGTACATGTGTTATGATATGTCTTGCTCATCATATACTACAAAGGATTTTATTTTGATATGACATACATCGTATGACTTAACATATAGTGCCACAATTTCTTGGTAGCAAACACTATTGCTAAACACAACTTTTCCACATATGCATATCCTAGCTCATAACTCACCAAGGTTCGACTAATGTAATATATGGCTTGTTCTTTGTTTTGCACATTCTTTTGGGCTAACATGGTCCCTAATGCAAAGTCGGTCATCGATATATATAGCAAAAAAGGCTCATCTGGCCTTGGTGGAGCTAGCATTGGTGACGTTGCCAGGTATTGCTTGATCTCAGCAAAGGCTACTTGATAGTCCTCATCCCAGTTGAATGGGACCCCCTTGTGTAGCAGTCAATTCATGGGTCGATATTTATTCGATAATTGTGCGATAAATCACTTTATGGATGCTACTTTGCCCTACAGGCTTCTTAATTCCTTGATGTTTGTGGGAGGATGCATTTATAAAATAGCCTTGACCTTTGTTGGGTCAACTTCGATGCCTCATTTTGAAATGATGAATCCTAAGAGCTTTCCTGAAGTCACGCCAAATACGCACTTCTTAGGATTCAACCTGACATTATGCTCTATCAGGCGGTCGAAGACTTTCTTTAGGACCTCAACATGCTCTTCACGTAGCAATGACTTCACCAATAAGTCATCGATGTAATCCTCTAGGATCTTATGCATATAGTCATGAAAGATATATGTCATGGCCCGCTGATATGTGGCACCAACATTCTTAAGACCGAATGGCATAACTTTATAATAAAATATTCCCCATGGCGTTATGAACGCGGTTTTATGTTGGTCTTCGGGCTTAATCTGAATTTGGTTGTAACCAAAAAAATTATCCATTAAGGAGAGCATCTCATGACCTACGATTGCATCTATGAGAGCATCAATATTTGGCAACAGAAATGAATCCTTTGGTGTTGCCTTATTTAGGTCTCTAAAATCCGTACAAATACGGATCCTTCCATTAGGTTTTCCTATAGGTACCATATTGGATACCCATTTTGGATAGTCAATGGAAATGATAAACTCTACATCCAACAGCTTTTGCAATTCATCCTTAACCATTAAGGCTACTGTTGGATGCATCTTCCTGAGTTTCTACTTGACTAGCTTCTTTGACAGATCTAGCGAAAGGTTATGAGTAACCAATTTTGGATCTAGACCTGGCATATCCTTGTAAGTCCAAGCAAAGAGATCAGGTCTCTCTCTTAGTAGAGGGATGAGGTTGGCACACTCATCAGGAGTTAAAGTCTCCTCAAATTTAACCTTCCTTGGATTGGTGGGATCATCATTGATGTCCACTTCGAAGGTTTCCTCTATTGACATATGGGATCCCTCCTCAAGTTGATGAGGCGTAGGGATCAGGTGGATGTCATATATTGGGTTTATGGGTTCCTCATTAGAAGCATCCTCAGCATGATAAACATCATGTGCACAACCCAGTGCAAAATGAAAAGGTTGCAACATTTCTTCGTTAGGGAAGAAATATTCAGGCTCTAAGGGTGAGTCAGCGTGATCCCAATCAATAGCATCTATATTAAGACACAATGGTTTGGAAGGATCAGTTGGATTGTGAAGTGGAGTGGTCAAATCAATGGAGATCATATTGATGGAATGGATCATGACTCCAGGACCACATGCATGTGACTCTATATTTGTGCGTCTTCCATCCCCGAGATGTGGTTTTAGGGAATGGGGATCTCTGGATTTAGTCTATGTATAGACTCTAACATAGGATCACTAGGCTCTAGGAGCTCTCTGAATGTTGGCAGATTAGGGAAAACCATATGATAAATTCTATTTAGATTAGGTGGTCTTCCTCTGAGCTGAGGATGAATATTAATGTCTTTATACATATCCTTGGCAGTGTATGGTGCATTATGATGACGTAAGTAGGGAGGTCCTAAGTAGGCTCTCTCTGTCTCATCCTCATAGTCACTATCATAAATAACTCTCTCGCCCCTACCCAATGGAATCAAGAGATCAGCAAGATGAGGCCTGAGGTAAGCTTACTCTATTTCATCCTTATAGTCACTCTCGACTATGAAGTGCTCTTTGATCTCGTCTACTTGTTCCATGGGTAATAGATGATGTAGGTTGAGAGGTCCTAGGTAGGCCAACTCAGTTTCATCCTCATATTGCTCATTTTTTGAGGATAACTCATTGTCATATGTTCCAAAATCGTAGTTTGGTCCATCACTTTCGGTTATGGATACTACATGCACATCTTCAAAAACAACTTTTTATTCGGTGTCTATATCTGTATCTATATTCTGGATATGCATTCCTATGTTTTTGGTAGCTCCATGAATTTGATTATCTAAGTTAGCTCTTGGAATATGTTCTAGATTGGTTCCCACCAAGATGTTCTCATGATATGTTTTGGGTGGTTCTATAGTGACATAAGACACTATCCAGTTATCCCTCCAAAAGGTAGAGGGATTAGGGTGATAAGGATTGAAATTGACTTCACCCCCTAGACTGAGGTACAAGTGGTCTAAAGATGTCATGAGGAGCTCATCCTGTCCTCAAATATAGTATCCTAACCCGAACCTATCAGTTGGTAACTAATATTGTGGTTCATACGGCCTCCTACGCCCTTGCTCGAATAGTCCGAGATCGTAACCATGCCAATGATAATGCTCAAAGTATCGCATGGCGTATTCAGGGTTAGAGAGATAATGAAAATTCATAGTGAAGGGTTCATTATCATCTTCATCCATGGGTGTGAGAGATGTAAGCTGGTCTAGCCCTCCATAGATGAAGTTGGTTTGGTTAGGTGGCACCCCTAATGGTACCACCATCCCTATGAGAAGGTGATGGGCTCATGGTCGGCCCATATCCTGTGCAGTCTTAATGATCGGTGTAAACGTCACATTCTACATAATATATTCCCCTAATCTAGGATTAACCAAATGGATGGTCACCTACGGTGTAGATGACCCTGCTGAAGATGCAAGTGAAGCAGGTTGAGGTGCCTCCTCGACTTCTCCTTGAATTTCCTCTACTTCCATGGGAGTAGGGGCTTCAATGATAATTGGCTTGGGCGTATGATTCATTTCCTTTTCACCCATATTTGTTTTTAGCTTCTCGTCATCCTGATGCATCATAGATATTGACGGTCTAGTGGAAGCAGTTGTCGTGTGCTCCAATCGTTGTGATATAGACATTGTAGGTTTTGCACACACTTCTTTGATTTTACCTCCTGGATTTTTGATTGGTGATGCAGGCTGTATATCTAGGTGCATTATGAGGAGCACAAATTACCTCGACAAATTTGCTAGGTTCACATATTTAAAGGGTTCTTCATTTGAAGGCACCACGTGAACTTGTCCCTCATGAACATATTTGATACATTGATGTAAAATAGAAGGGATACAATGCATTTCTCTTATCCAAGGCCTCCCTAGAAGTATGTTATATTGCATAGCACCTTTGATCACATGACACATCATAGGGATGGTCTTTAGTCCTACTTGAATAGGTAAAACTATAGTACCGACAATCGAGCATAATGCATCATTGAATGCTCTCAACGTGAAGGTAGAAGGTATGATATGCGCCTTTGGTAACTTTAGGTAAGTTAATACCTTGGTAGTGATGATATTGATTGATGACCCTATGTCAATAAAAACCTGCTTGAATAGTTTGTGGTTCACACACGCAATAATATGCAATGGTGGGTCTGCTATAATAGTAGAAACCATCTTGACTTCATGGTCATGAAATTGAATGATCGATTCTTGGCACTATTGCACATGCCCCATGAAGTGTGTAAATGCTTCAGGATCTTAGGACTGTACTTATATGGACCTTAAAATGTCCATAAGCATCTCCCTATGCTTAGGAGACTATTGAATAAGCTCATAGATCGACAACTTTGTTGGAGTTGTTTGTAGGTTTTGAATCAACCTACTTTTGATGGTCACCATCGGTCTAGTTGGTGGGCCTAGCATATTCTGGGCTAGCCTTGGAGGAGGTGCAGCATGGACTCTAATAGGTGTTGGAGGTTGATTTGGTTGTTCATACCTCATGTGTCTTGTGACAACATTGACCATTCCGACGAACCCATGGGTTGGTGGTTCGATGCGTACTTGGTTAACTTGGCCAACATTATTCCAGGGTGCCTCATGGTTTGGTAGAGGATTTTTGTAAATCCCCATATTTTTATTGTTAGGTGCTTGTGGGTTGTTGAAAAGAAGCGTACCTCTTTTGATCATATTTTGCACAAGATGTTTGAAAGACCAACATACCTCGATGTCGTGGCCTTTCGATCGATGAAAGATGCAATATTGATCATCCTTGTAGCCTTTAGGCTTAGGCTGATTAGGGTCCATTAATTTTACTTTGGGTAAGTTTATGGCCTTAGCCTCACATAACTGATGAAAAATCAAAGCCAATGACTTCGATAACTGAGTGAAAATATGAGGCGGGTGCTGCTCTTTATTTTTACCCCTTTGATTGTTGTTGCGCTGCTCGTACTATGTAGGAGGAGGTTGGACTTGATAGTTTTGTTGTTGTTACCCCTTATCCCCTTTTTGAAGGTTCAACACTACCTGATTAACATGGGCCGGCTTGGCCTATTGTCTCTTAGTGCTTCTCTTGTTCCACTCCTTATTTCTAAGCTTCAAGTTACCCTCCTGTAACTTGATATCCTCAATCACCTTGGCTTGCACCAAAGCCTCTTCAAATGTCTGGTACTATTGCAATTGTAGCAATAATGAAATGTGCTTGGCATAATTCTTTGTGAACATTCGAGTTAGTTCAGAGGATGGGATGGAGAATGGTAGCTTTGCCATCATCTTCCTCCATCATTTTCCATAATCCATCACTGGCTCATCATCGTGTTGCGTTAAAGCAGCCAAGTCGGATAAGTTTACCTTTTTCTTGATGTCGAAGGAGAAGCATTCAAGAAATGCATCAGCTAGTTGCTTAAAATTAGTGATGTTGTACCTCTTTAATTGGTTGAACCACTCTTGAGCTGGGCCTGAGAGGGTCATGATGAAGGTGCGCAAGAGCAAAGCATCATTGCTCCCAATCTGAAAACACATATCCAAAAAATTGGTCACATGTTCCTGTGCATCCTCATCTCCTTGAAAATTTCCTAGCCTAGGCATCTTAAAATGCTCGGGGTAAGCTGGAGTAGGCACTGATGTGCATAGAGGTTCATTATGGATCTTTTCAAAGGTAGGATTTTGATAAGTCATTCCTTGCTTCTCTATGGCTTTGATATTTTTTGCCAAAGCTTTGTAAGCTTGTGAGGATAGAAACTCCTCCTCTCTAGATTGCCTTGGAGGTGGTTTTGGAGGAAGATTCCTCCTCGATCGGGGTGAAGTATTAGGCTCAACCTCCTCCTTGACTAGGGAGATTTTGGGATATTCTTGTTCTAATTCCTCTCCCACTTCCTCTTCATACTACCTAAGCCCACGGTGTGTAGATGCTGGATGTTGGTCTCTATGTTGGGCAATGTGGTGAGTATGAGTGTCTATGTACTCAGGGTGCAAATCAGGTTGCAAAGTAGCTCATCTATCGATGTGCTCCCTATGCTCACTAGGGGGATGTAAGCCGACACTAGCTAGTCGATCCTCCCTCTCAACATGCTCCTTTTTCTCAAGGATACATTGTTCATGCATGCGCTATTCATATAATATTTGTCTAATGAACCTCTGCCTCTGAGTATTCTTATTTTTGAGGTGCTCTTGCTCTACATGAACATCCTCCAATTGGTCTTGGAGGATCTGTCATCTCTGCTCGGACACTAGTCTATGAGATCTATCTATATGATCGGCCGTTTGAGGCCTCTGGTGTGTGCGCTCTATTCGAGCAGACTTGTGGGTGTGTCCCCCAAGGGATTGATTTGCCATGCTCTTGCCTTTTTCTATAAATATGACATTCGTATCTAGATGTCACTCATACTCTGTGCTTGCATGAGATGCAGGAGCACGCATGTCATGAGAATGCTTGGAGCACTCTCCAGGTTCTCTAATAGTCCTAATGGTACTACCACTACGCACACTCGCAGGACGAGACGGTGTAGGAGTAGGCTTGTAACCCAACTATCCTAGGACCTTATCTAGTCCATCTAATTGTTTTCTATGCCAGGGCTCATGGGGTGGCATACCATTAGCTCCCACTTTAGATATATCTATGGTGATCCTACTAGGCTCACTTCTATTGGGAGTTTGTGTGGGCCTATGCTCGAAAGTAGCCCTATCTGTTTACCCCTGAATGGGCGGATCCTAAACTAGTCTATACTCAAAAGGTGGAGGCCTCATGCCACCCCTAGACACAATACGAAGGGGTACCAATCTGGTTCCCTCAATGATAAACTCTTCAGCAGATCCTGTAGATGCACGTGGAATGCGATCATGGTAAATTTTGACATGCTCGGAACCCCCATGCTAGGAAGCTCCATGATCTGATCTAAGTCTAGAAGAGTGTCTAGTGGCTCCTCTAATTGGGGTATTCTCAATGGAATCCCCATGCATAGTATTATCCCCTCTAATGCTCATCGAATGATTTTTAGGAGGATTCTATGATTGAGGGCATTCTACGTCGTGTCATGCACTAGGTGGAGCTTGGGCTTTGATCTCAGGTCTACACCTGGGTCGGCCACTCCGTGTAACCACCATGATGTGTATCCTATGTCTAGATTTAAATTTTATTAGCACGCAAAGAATACAATGATGATTATATTTCTTTTAGAAATTTTAATATGAGCCCTAGACTGTTTGATGTGTTTTTATAATTTGTTGTATCAGTAAGGAACTCTCATCGTGTTTTGCAATATGTTGATGATTTTCTCAATTGTTTAAGGGCTTTCACTTGTATACTCACAGCTTGAAAACCTGGTGATGAACTCCAGGCCACGTAATCCAACCTATAATGTGTGGTAATGAAGTCCACACACGGTTAGGGAGCACAGGTCCTCACCCGATCCTCACCCATAGTCAGCTATATACCTCTTTGAAGAGAGATACATGCAGATTTTCCATGGGCTATGATGGCATCTTGGATCTGGTATTGGTCTAGATCATAAGGTATGAAGGATTTGGGCCAATGGATGGAAATCACTACCACCATCGTTGAAACCCTACTAGTGGTTGGATGTGACTCCCAACTCACTAGCGTTTAATGTGAAACGTGGTGTGTGTGGTTCCTTTTAATTTACATGAAATAAATATGCATAGTACAACATTCAAATGATTCTTTTCTATATGCAATGCAGAAAAAGGAACGTTTCAAATTAAGAAAGTATGCATGATTAATTCTACATGATATTTTGACAATGCATACTAACGATGATATGGCCTCTAATCGGGCCTCAAGCAAGCAAATAGAATACAAAATATGTCCTAGAATATTGGAGACTAGGGTGGACTATAATCAGAGGTCTGTTGTTCCTAGCAACGCCTAGCAAAGACCTAAAAAGAGAAAGACCTAGGGACTCATATGCATATTGCCAATTTTGTTGTCTTCCCTGATTAGTCTAATATTTTTGCATTCTAGAATTTTACAGAGAGTAAAAATAGAAACATAAAGTTACAGTGGAACCTACCTTAGGTCCACATCTGATTGAGCTTTATCCCTCTGCTATCTAGTTTGTTAGATTCTAATCACGGATCTATGGCATGGTGAAAACATTTGACCACAGCTATCAACCATGGTGAGCACCTGTCATAATAAAATCATAGAGGTCAATAATCCTAGGCATAAAATGTGGAGTTCCACTATGATCACCTTATGTGGCAACCAAAAAAGCTCCTGCGATCTAGTCTATCTATTGCAATTGATGAAATAAGCACAAATAGGAATGCATAAGTTGAAAATGAGAAATAAAATGAATACAAAAGATCCCTTTATTAATTTCAATGGAGCCAAGTTTGAGATTCATCCCTCTTAGGGATACCCATTTGATACATCAATTACAATAGAGTTTCAATATCCCTCCCAAGGGTAGATGCAATCAAAATGCCTTTTAGGGTGACATGAACTGCTCCAAGGTGTCGATGACCTTCTTCTCCATGATTAGAGGCATTTACTACCTTGCATCCCAAAACCCTATTAGTCCTGCATGCAATAAACAACAAGAAGCAATTAGCAACAAAGGAGGCCTCTCTTGATGAGGCTTTTAGGAGGTACTTGCATAAAGAATGATGTAACTAACATGAAATCAAGAAAGTGCAAGAAACATATTAAATCTATGTTAGTCATGAAATAACACCATAGGATATGTAAAGGTAAAGCATATGCATCTATCTAATGGCCTAATTACGAAATTAGAAGCATGGAAGCATGAAAAGAACCATTAGTCTCATAATTGCAAAATGAAGGGAAATGACTAAGAAACTCTAATTACATCGGTCAAAGTCTCTAATAAAGCAAATTGATATAAGATATAGCTAATATAATGCAATTAAAACAAATCCTACTACTAAGAATAAGGAAATTGAAGATGACAACCTGACCGTGGGTCTGATTCATGGTGGGCACTATTAGCCACATCTGATAGCCATGACTGAGCTTGAAATATCTTTGCCCTTCCAATTTGGTGTCCAATCTTCAAATATCCTTGAGGAATTAATGTTCAAGGGTGCCACTGTGTCCTATAACATATTTGGGGGTTGAATTGCTCATTTGGTGCATGAATGGCAAGAGTTAATTTTTCTTGAATCTCCTAGCTGGTGTAAACTCAGCTACAAGAGACCAACAAAATGGACTCCAATCACATAACACAAATGCAATAATGGAAGAAAATTGCCAATTGATATTCTTCTCATTCTTGAATTCACACCCCTTCTACAAAATATTACAATCCATCATATAGCAACCGAAAACCAAAGAAACCCTAAAGAAACCCTAAAAATATATTTTTGTAAAAACTGCTAAAAATAGATCTTTTTCCTTAAAACTGCTAAAAATAGATCTTTTTCCTTAAAACTACTAAAAATAGATCTTTTTCCTTAAAACTGCTAAAAATAGAAATGAGTTGGATTGCGCCCAAATTTGGTGCACACATCCCTATTACAATAATGAACCTTAATTTAAAATATTAGGTCTCAAATTATGGTATAAAAAAAGATAATAAACTTCTAACAGCCAAAAAAACCTGGGAACCTATTCTAAAAGCTAATTTTGGGGCACTAGATGTCAGAGTTAGGTCATGAAAATATGATTTTTGGAGGGACAAACGCATCAAAGATGCACTTGATGTAGAACACGCACACGGAACCACCTGTTAAATTTCAAGACAAACGGGCGTACTGTTCACAAGTTATGGCTCTGACAAGGTGCATCATTCTCCTCTGGTGAAAAAGAACTCAGCTCCTGTCAGTTTAGCTGAATTGAAATCCTGTAGCTTCTAGTTATCAATTTTATTTAGCTCTAACTTTGAAACCCAAGTGTTATCTGACTGTGGTAATCCTTCCCACTAAATCAAGAATTTTTTGTAGCTCCCATGTCTGGTGGTGATCACCTTCTTATCGAGCACCTGTGCAACTCTATATTTTTTCTTCTTAGGTATCTGCCATGCCTAATTTACTGTCTCCTATAATTCGCCATCCTCGGCACTACCAGGATACTTAAATAAATCAAAAACATTAAAAATGGGTGAAGTATCAAATTCATCGGACAGCTCCACTTTATAGGCATTATCATTGATCTTCTTCAAAATCTTGCATGGCCCAATTTTCTTAAGTTTTAGTTTGTTATATATCCCCTTAGGAAATATTTATTTCCTAAGATGAACCATGACCATATCACCCTCTTAAAACACTTTCACCCTTCTGTGTGCATCAAAAGAAACTTTGTAGTGAGCATTACTACTCTGTAATTTTTCCCTCACTGACCCTTGCACTTTCTAGATATGCTCAACAAATGCTTCTGCATCATCACTAACTTGTTTGCCAATTGGTAACTCAACCAAATCTAATACACCTCTAGGATTTTGACCATAAATAATTTGAAAAGGAGATTTACTTGTTGACCTATTCACTGAACTATTGTATGTAAATTCAGCTTGTGACAAGGCTAAATCCCATTGTTTTGGTTTTTCTCCAACTATGCATCGTAAGAGGTTTCCCAAGATTTTGTTCACTACCTCTATTTACCCATTGGTCTATGGGTGGTAAGCACTACTGAAATGCAACCTGGTATTCAAATTTTTCCATAATGTCCTCCAAAGGTAACTCAAGAACTTAGTATCCCGATAAGAAGTAATAGTCTTTGGAACACCATGCAACCGCACAATCTCATCAAATAATAATACTGCAGTCCTAGTTGCATCATTAGTCTTTTGAAAAGCAATAAAATGCACCATTTTGGAAAATATTTCTACCACAACAAAAACTGAATCCTTACCCCTCTGTGTCTTGGGCAACCCCAACATGAAATCCATACTCAGATCGATCCATGGTCTGTAGGAACTGGTAGTGGCATATACAACCCTGTATTTTTTGCATGGCCCTTAGCCATTTGACATACTCTGTATCTAGAGACAAACTTGATTATATCTCTCTTAATTTTTGACCAATAGTACTTCTCCTCTACAAGAGTGATAGTTTTGGCTACTCCAAAATGACCAACAAAACCCCCACTATGTAATTCCCTCAAGATATTCTCTCTCATAGAGCCATTGGGAATGCATAACCGATTACCCTTAAAAAAGTAACTATTCTATAAAAAATACTCTTCAAAAATGGTATGTGACTCACCCCCTATCGCACTTTTGCACTGTTGCACAATATTCCCAAAATCCGCATCAAATTCATATAGATATTTAATCCCCTCAAATCCTACCACTTCATTCTCCATAGTGGTCAACAAAAAGACTCTCCTACTCAATGCATCAGCAACCTTATTCTTTTTTCCTGACTTGTGTTTTAGGACAAATGTATACTGTTGCAAAAATGAAACCCATTTGGCATTCTTGCTATTTAACTTTTTTTGAGAATTGATATACCTCAATGCTTCATGATCAGTAAACAACACAAACTCCTTTGAGATTAAGTAGTGCCTCCAATGTTGCAATGCTTGCACAATTGCATAAAATTCCACATCATATGTAGAATAATTCTTCCTTGCATCATTCAGCTTCTCACTAAAAAAATACTATAGGTCAGCCCTCTTGACTTAAGACACCACCAATTCCAACAAATGAGGCATCACAATCAACCTTAAACACCTTACTAAAATATGGTAACACTAGAACAGGGGCTTCCGACACCTTCTTCTTCAAGATTTCAAAACTCTCTGTTGCTATCGTAGTCCATACAAACTCTTTCCCCTTTGTGCACTCAGTTATAGGGGCAGCTATACTATTGAAGTTCCTGATGAACTTCTTGTAAAAGGTGGCTATTCCATGAAAGCTCCTGACTTCTGTTATAGATCATGGAAGAGGCCATTCTGAAATCGCCTTCAATTTCTCATCGTCCATCCCCATGCCATCTCTCGAGATTACAAATCCCAAAAACACTAAACTGTCTTGAAGAAATCTACATTTCTTCAGGTTGACATACGATTTCTCCTTCCTGAGCACGTCTAACACTAATTTTAGGTGTAAAAAATGGTCTTCTTCACTTTTACTATAAATCAAAATATCATCAAAATACACCACAAACTTACCATTATATTACTCGTAGTACTCTGTTCATCAACCACATAAATGTACTGGGTGCATTAGACAACCCAAATGGCATCACCATCCACTCGTACAATCCATATTTTGTCTTAAAAGTTGTCTTCCATTCATCCCATTCTTGAATTCTGATCTAGTAGTAGCCACTTCGAAGATCAATTTTACTGAAGTATTTAGCTCCAGCTAATCCATCTATCATATTATCCAATCTCGGCATAGGATACCGATACTTTATTATGATTTTGTTTATGGCTCTACTATCTACACACATTCGCCAGTCACCATATTTCTTTGGGGTCAGCAATGCTGGAGTCGCACATGGACTCATACTCTCCCTAACTAATATCTTCTTTATCAACTCTATCACTTGCCTACTCAACTCTGTATTCTGTGTTGGGTTCAACCGATACACTGCCTGATTTGGGAGCGCTGATCCTGGAATCAAATCCATGTGATGTTGGATATCCATTTTTGGTGGTAGCCCATCTAGTAAGTTCTATGGTGTGATATGTTTATATTCACTTAGAAACTTAGCTGCTATTGTAGGCATAACCACTTCCTCTATTTCTAGCTTCCTAGTTGTTAAGGGATAACATAAGCTAGCATCCCTGATCTCTGTAAGAAACTCCTTCATCGTCAACAAGCTCTCACTCGGCCCATCCTCCTTTAGAGGTACAAGAACTACCTTTACACCATCCTTCTAGAATGTATAAGTATTATTTCTCCCATTATGGTTAGTATCCCTATCATACTGCCAAGGTCTTCCCAATAGAATATGACATGCATCCATCGAGATCACATCACACCACACTTCATCCTTGTAAGTTCTCCCAATTGAAAATTTAATTAAACACCTATGATCTGATGTTACCTCATTCCCCTTCTTAACCCATGAGATGCGATATGGATAAGGATGTTTTTCACATTTTAGGTGCATTTTATCAACCATGACATTTGACACCATATTCTCACAACTACCACCATCAATGACAATGTTACATACCTTCCCTCCTGATGTACACCTTGTTCAAAATATGTTCGTTTGCAACCAAGAATCTTCACCATATATGGTCTGCCCCATTTATTTGCTCTGAACCATATCTTTATTAGGAGCAATCAACGTCCTACTTATCATAAGTGCTTCCCCCATGTCAGCAACAACTTCATCCTCATCCTGCTCTTCCATCTCAACCATATTGACCCTTCCTTGTCCTCCTTGACCTATTTCTTGGACATCACATTGGGGACACTCAAATGCTCTATGCCTCTCCTCACCACATCCATAATAGGTATACGACCTCCTCGGATCATTCCCATTTTGTCCACCATCGTAACCTCTACCTCGTTGGTATCCTCTTCCTCTTAGATTCTATCCATCTTCTTCTTGTTTAGCAGGTATTGAGGATTCTCCCTTGAGAAAATTAGATCCACTTCGACCCCGACCTGAAGAGGATGTGAATCCCTTCTTACCTCTTCTATTAATCCTTTTCAATTTCTCCTCTACCTTGAGGGCCATTTGATATGAATCCTCCACTGGAAGAGTGCGATGCATGCTCATCTCATCTTGAACAATAAAACTTAGGCCATTTACATACCTGGTAGCCTTTTGGTCCTCCGTCTCATTGTGCTCCACTTGAATGGATAGCTTGTAGAATTCATTAGTATAGTCCTCAATTCTTTGATCCTTCTGTCGAATATTTTGAAATCTACAAAATAGGGTTTGGGAGTAGTCTACAGGTATAAATTTTTCCTATAACTTCTTCATATTTATCCAATCCCTGGTATTTTCCTTTCCATTCCTCTGTCATGTAGTCTGTAAATGATCCCACCAAATCAATGCATGTCCCTTCAAATTTGTGCATGCAAGATTAACCTTCTTCTCTTCAGCAAGATTACTCCATTAAAAATATTTTTCTAGGCTATTGATCCAATCGATCAACTCCTTTGGTTTCAACCCACCAGCATACTCGAGAACCTCAGTCTTAATCCCATATCGATTCCCCTTAAGCCCCTCTAGAGCTCCTATCAGTCAATTTTCAAAATTGTGCCCTTCTTCCTCTGGGCCCTCTAGTTATACTTCTATGTGGACCTCAGATCCACGTTTCTTAGGTATATTTTCATCATAAAATCCTTGATCTGCACATGCCCTGGGATGTCTCTCTCCCATGCGATCAATCACACTAGTCAGTCGTGCTATTTTTGCATTTAGATCCTCGATATGCCTATTCATCTGGGCATATATTCTAGGTGGCATATTCCCTTCACTAGCGAGATTACAACCTGGCTCTAATACTAAATGGTGTAAACTCAGCTACAAAAGACCAACAAAATGGACTCCAATCACATAACACAAATGCAATAATGGAAGAAAACTGCCAATTGATATTCTTCTCATTCCTGAATTCACACCTCTTCTACAAAATATTACAATCCATCATATAGCAACCAAAAACCAAAGAAACCCTAAATTTTTTTTTCTAAAAACTGCTAAAAATAGATCTTTTTCCTAAAAACTACTAAAAATAGATCTTTTTCCTAAAAACTGCTAAAAATATAAATGAGTCAAATTGCGCCCAAATTTGGTGCACAAATCCCTCTTACAATAATGAACCTTAATTTAAAATATTAGGTCTCAACTTATGGTATAACAAAAGATAATAAACTTCTAACAGCCAAAAAAACCCAAAAAACCTAGGAACCTATTCTAAAAGCTAATTTTGGGGCACTAGATGTCGGAGTTAGGTCCTGAAAACATGATTTTTGGAGGGTCAAAGATGTGCTTGATGTAGAACATGCACGCAGAACCACCTATTAAATTTCAAGGCAAAAGAGCATACGGTTCACAAGTTATGGCTCCGACAAGGTGCATCACTAGCCTCCTAGGACCTCCATGACATGTGATCTCCAATTGGCTAGTCAAAGTATTCCTCTCAATGCATGTAAGTGAGTATGCAACTTGATAGGGCTTCATTAAATTTTAACTCAAGGATCGTATATATATTTCCCAATTTGAGTTGGGGTTTTAATAGCATTTTCCTAGGGCTAGGGGTAGCTTCATGAGGAAGCCAAGAACAAGATTGGGCAGTTGAGTTTGTTGGATGGAAGGTTTTGGATCCTTCCTCTCTCAAACCGCTCCAGTCTGCAACCAAATAATCATTGGAATCAAATTTGAATTGGTCAAAGGCTAACTGACTCCAAGTCCCAATCACGGGTGACAGGTGTGGTCAACTCTGCTCACTGCGAGTGGTAGCAACGATGAGCACTAACTAGGCAAAGGTGCCAAAATGAGTAGTTAAAACCACTGCTATAACTTGGAATATGTCCAAAGGTCTTCCATATGGTCTTTTAGCATGTACCATATGAGTAGTCACCTCAGCATGACGTGTTTTAGGTGTTCATAATAGGGTTCACGATAAAAATTAGTATGGCTTCAACAAGAAAAATTTCAAGTCACTTGAACTTTCCAAGGACTACAACATCATGTGTTTCAATTGCAATAATTTTGGTCATAAAGCTATACATTACAGGGTTTATGGTAAGGATGATTACAACTTCACCAAGAATTCATTTGCACCTTTCAAGGACTACAACATCATGTGTTACAATTGCAATAATTTTGGGCATAGAGCAAAGTGGTGTAGAACAAATTTTTTGGAACTTCCAAAGACAAGCAAGAAAAAGGAGGCTCAAAATGTTCAAAGAGGTATGACTTCAAAAGTTTGGAAATAGATTGAAAAATAAGAAGAGCATTGTTATTTGAGAGTAGCTTCACTCCCATCTCAAAATTAATCACCTCAAGAAAAGGAGGTGGTGAGGGGGCTATGTTAAGTGTCTTTTTTTTAGCCCCAAAGAGCCCTTTGCCATTGATGTTAAAGGGAGAGAGAATTTAGTGAGAGGGAGCAATTTGTTAGGGGGAGTAGATTGGGAATCCAGTTACAATCAAAGGAAAAATAAAATTTTTATAGGGTTGCCATCAATGACAAAGGGGGAGATTGTTGGAAATATTGAGTATATTGAGTTGTCATTGATGTCAAAGGATGCATGGTACTTAAGGCAGAAATATTCTTCAAGGTTGATGAGGTTTTAAGGTTGGACAAATTTTTACAAAGGAAGTTTATTGCAAAGCAAGACAATTATTTTTTAAGGATTATATATTTAAATACAACTGTTTAAATATTATAAATATATGGACAAAGGCTTTAGCACGGAAAAAATTAATATTTCAAAGGAACAAAGGTTTTGGAATAAAAATATTTTTCAAATGGACAAAGGTTTAAAGACAAAATGATTTAATATATCAAAGGGCCAAAGGTTTTAAAAAATAATATTATAATATTTAATTTAAAAATTCAAATGGGTTTAAGTTTAAAAGGTGCCAAGGGCAAGCATAAAATTCAAAAATCAAAGCACCGATTTCCATGGTGAAAATGAAAAGATACATATAAATAGAGGAGCAAAAATCATATGCAAAGGAAAAGGTTTTAATCATGCAATTCGATATTATTCTAGCACATTGTTTTCAATGAATGAAGAGGGCATGGAGCATAGTTAGAAAGTTTGTCATTGCATGAAATATGAAGTAGATAAATAATTGGTTGCACATATTGGTTCCCACCCACCGATGTGTCCCAACTGGTTAGTTGGCCCTTGGTAGGGCACTACTATGTAGAGAGATAGAGGTTCGAATCCCACTGTGAGGTTTTTGCTGTGTGATTTTTGGTTGGAGAATAAAGCTGCAAAGGATACAAATATTACCATCGAGCCCTTATGTTTCACCCATTGGGTTAGCTTAGTTGGTCGAAGGTACTTTGGGAGAGTGTTGCGCTAGGCAAGGTGAGGAGATCAAATCTCTTGCACAATATTTTGATAGTTTGGTTTTTGAGGTAAGGGCAATAATGTTTTAATTCTTATTAAGTGGGAGTCATAAGGTGCAACATTAATAATTAATTTGTATATATTATTTTGAGTTAGTGGGAGTCATAAGGTGTATGAGGATAAATTTAAGATTTTCATTCACACATTGTGTTAGGTGTATTGGGATAAATTGAAGATTATCATTTGCACATTGTGTTTGATGTATTGGGATAAATTGAAGCTTGCATTTGCACATTGTATTAGGTGTATTGGGATAAATGGAAAATTATCTTTTGCATGTGATGTGAGGGTGTTATAAGGCATATTGAGATAAATTAAAATTTATCTTTTGTATATTGTGAAAGTAGGAGTTATAAGGTGTGATTATGGTTTAATTTTTAAATGTATTTTTGCATGGTAGAAGAAGAAAATTCAAGGGCTTAGTCACTATTAAAAGCTTTATTTTGGGAGACTAAAAAGGAATCATAAAAAAAAAATTTCAAGCCTTATTGTTCATATATTTTTGCAAAGGGTTTTATTGTGGATGATTTGAAAGAGAGATTTATTAACTAGTTTTTGAGTGGGACAAGAAAGGGAAATTAGTTTTAAAGAAAGTTTTGAAGGCACATCATCATCAAGGTAGTTTTAGAAGTATGGTGATTTAATTACTTATTAATGTGGTTGAGTTGTCATATGTTTGGATAAATAAGGATTGATTGAGTGTGCATTGCTTTGATAGAAATTGGAAATAAAAGTGCAAGGGTTTGAAAGTAAATTTGATGTGCATTAGTGATTGATTGAATATGGGAGTAATGGTGAATTATTATTGAATGAAATTGGAAATATATGTGCTAGGGTTTGAGAATAAAGTTGTGCATTATTGTTTAATGAAATTGGAAATATATGTGCTAGGGTTTGAGAACAAAGTTGTGCATGAATTTAAAAATATACTAGCAAGGGTTTGAGAGTAAATTGGTGTATTAACTTTGAGTCATATTGGAAATGAACTTGCAAGGGTTAAAGATCAATCTTGTGAAATAAATTTATGCATTAGTTTTGAGTGATATTGGGAATAAATTTGCAAGGTCTATAGACCAGTTTTGTGAAGCAAGTATGTGCGTTGGTTTTGGTTAATTTTGAAAGTACATAAGAAGGTCAACTATCAAGTGCTAGACTAGAGTATCCTTTTGAATGCAATGAATGTGAGACATGTGAAAGCAATAGACTAAATGAATGTGAGAAGAACATATTGAGTATTTTTAATGCATATCATTATTCATATGTTCATGAAGATAAAATAATTATGGGTAGAATATGTCTGAATTACTTTAGTCAAAGAAAACACTTCTGAGAAGGATATAAGCATTGTTTATATGCAATATTTGAGGATATTTGAGTAGGTTATATGAGCAGCATTGAGGCAGGTTTGAGCGGTGATGGTAAGAAAAGTTGAGCAGGTTTGGTGAGCTAATTTAAGTAGTGATGGTGAGAAAAGTTCAGCAGGTTTGGTGATCCGATTTGAGAACATTTGGTGAGTTGATGTGAGTAGGTTTGGTGAGCTTATTTGAGCAGGTTTGATGAGCTGATTTGAGCAATGATGGTAAGTAGAGTTGAGTAGGTTTGGTGAGCTAATTTGAGTAGGTTTAGTGAGCTGATTTTAGCAAGTTTGGCGAGCCAATTTGAGCAGGTTTGGTGAGTTGATTTGAGCAGGTTTGGTGAGATAATTTGAGAAGGTTTGGTAAGAAGAGTTGAGCAAGTTTGGTGAGCTGATTTGAGTAGGTTTTGTGAGAAGAATTGATTAGGTTTGGTGAGCTGATTTGAGCAATTTTGGTAAGCAGAGTTGAGAAGTTTTGGTGAGCTTATTTGAGCAGGTTTGGTGAGTTTATTTGAGTAGGTTTGGTGATCTAATTTGAGTAGTTCTGGTGAGTTTATTTGAGTAAGCTTGGAGTAGATTTAAGCAAGCCTTATGAGTAGGCTTGGAGTAGATTTGAGTAAGATTTGGAGCAAACCAAAGCAAAGGGTATTGACATCTCTTGTGGATAGAGGTCCACGAACCAGAGCAAAGGGGATTGGTGTCTCTTGTGGATAGAGGTCCAAAAACTAGAGCAAATGGGATTGGTGTGTCCTATGGATAGAGGTCCATAAACCAAAGCAAATGGGATTGGTGTCTCCTATGGATAAAGGCCTACAAACAAGAGCAAAGGGGATTGGTGTCTCCTATGGATAGAGGTCCATGAACCAGAGCAAAGGGTATTGGTGTCTCCTATGGATAGAGGTCCATGAACCAGAGCATAGGGGATTGGTGTCTCCTATGGATAGAGGTCCATGAACCAGAGCATAGGATATTGGTGTCTCCTTTGGGTTGGTGTCCATAAACATTGTAATAGGGAATTGGTTCCCATGAGATTTTTTGAGAAAATTTATAAGAAATATTTTCTCCATGGATGTAGCCCACATTGGGTGAACCACGTTAAATTTGTGTCTCTTATGTGTGTGATGATCTATGCATTGTTTCATTATTGCAATTGATAATATTGGATAATACTACTTTGGAAAGAAAAGTAATTTTTTTTATCTTATATTGTTCACCCCCCTCTTAGTATAAGCTTGTGTTATTTGATTGGTATCAGAGTGGGTTCATTTGTGAAAGTCTATAATCTTGAAGGAAGATCTTACAGGAACACAAATGACACATCAGGAAGGGTTTTTATCAAACATGACTGACTATGATTCCTTGATCATGGATGAGCTACATGGGATGCTCAAAGAACTCAAGAAGAAGAAAGAAAGAATATTTTATCATGAAAAGAAAAATAGGCATGGTTAAAGTAAGCATGAGAAGAAGATATTTCAAAGGCACAAGAAGAGTTTTTATGTTGAAGAAGCAAGCAATGCTTCAAGTGACAATGATGAGAACTTATCTAATAGTGAAAAGGAAGAAATCCTATTTTGGCCAGAGAAGAAAATGAAGATGCTCCTATTTTCAAAGACCAAGAAGAAGAGAAAGAAGATGCTCTTGTGATTAAAGACCTAGAAAAAGAGAAAGATCTAGAAAATGAAGAAGAAACCATGATTAACATAGAGGAGGAACTTATTGCTACTCTTGAAGAATTGAAAAGGGTTAGAAATAAAAATTCATAATTGAAGGCTCAAGTTCAAGAGGATGAGGAAACAAAGAAAAAGCTCCTACAAGATCTCATAGACTTAAAAGTGAAGGTTGAAAAGAAAAAGAAATTTGAAGAAGGTATGGCTGAATAGTTAAAGGCAAAAGAACTAGAATGTTAAAGACTAGAACATGAAGCTAAAATTTTGAGAAAGGGACTTGAGAAATTCAATAATAAGATATATCAGTTTAAGAAAGGCTCAAAATATTTGGATGATATTATCAAAACACAAAGATCTCCATTTATGAATACTGGAATTGGTTATGAGGAAGGTCAAGAGGTACAAGAAGAGGAGTCAAGCTCAAAATAAATAGAAGCATCAAAGAAGGTATTTGAAGAAGAGCCTGAGACCTGTACTGATATGTTAAGAAGTAGTACCAAAGAGGAAGCAAACAAATAATTATCAAGTAACATGGACCATCACAAGAAAAGCAAAGAAATAACCATGAGATCAAGGCAAGATGAATATTTTCTCCAAGGTTATTGTTTCTCATGTAATAATTTTGATCATAAATATATACATTACAGGGTTCATGATAAAAATTATTATGGTTTCAACAAGAGAAATTTCAAGTCACTTGCACTTTCCAAGGACTACAACATCATGTGTTTCAATTGCAATAATTTTGGTCATAAAGCTATACATTATAGGGTTTATGATAAGGATGATTATAGCTTCACCAAGAATTCATTTGCACCTTTCAAGGACTACAACATCATGTGTTACAATTGCAATAATTTTAGGCATAGAGCAAAGTGGTGTAGAATAGAATTTCTAGAACTTCCAAAGACAAGCAAGAAAAAGGATGCTCAAAATTTTTAGAGGTATGACTTCAAAAGTTTAGAAAAAGACTAAAAAATAAGAAGAGCATTGTAAGTTGGGAGTAGCTTCACTCCCATATCAAAATTAATCACCTAAAGAAAAGGAGGTGGTGAAGGGGCTATGCTAAGTGTATTATTTTTAGCCCCAAAGAACCCTTTGCCATTGATGTCAAAAGGAGAAAGACTTTAGTAAGGGGGAGCAACTTGTCAACGGGAGCAAATTGGGAATCTAGTTGCAATCAAAGGAAAATTTTTATAGGGTTGCCATCAATGACAAAGGGGGAGATTTTTGGAAATATTGAGTATATTGAGTTGTCATTGATGTCAAAGGATGCAGGGTACTCAAGGCAAAAATATTATTCAAGGTTGATGAGGTTTTAAGGTTGGGAAATTATTAAAATGGAACTTTATTGCAAAGCAAGATAATTATTTTTTAAGGATTATAATATTTAAATACCAATATTTAAATATTATAAAGAGATGGACAAAGGCTTGAGCAAGGACAAATTTAATATTTCAAAGGAATAAAGGTTTAGGAATTAAAATATTTTTCAAATGGATAAAGGTTTAAAGATAAAAGGATTTAATAAATCAAAGGGCCAAAGGTTTTAAAATTAATATTATAATATTAATTTAAATATTCAAATGAGTTTAAGTTTAAAAGGTGCCAAGGGAAAGCATAAAATTCAAAAATCAAAGTGTCGACATCCATGGTGAAAACAAAAAGACACATATAAATGGAGTAAAAATCATATGCAAAGAAAAAGGTTTTAATCGTGTGATTTGATATTTATTCCAGTGCATTTTTTTCAGCGAACAAAGAGGGCTAGGAGCGTAGTGAGAAAGTTCATCGTTGGGAAAAATATGAAGTAGATAAATAATTGGTTGCACATCTTGGTTCACCGCACCGGTGTGTCCCAGTTGGTTGGTTGGCCCTTGGTAGGGCACTGTTGTGCAGAGAGACAAAGGTTCGAATCCCGTCGTGAGGTTTTTGCTATGTGATTTTTGGTTGGAGGATAAAGCTGCAAAGGATACAAATATTACCATTGAGCCCTTAGGTTTCAACCGCTAGGCTAGCTTAGCTGGTTGGAGGTCCTTTCAGAGAGCATTGCATTGGGTAAGGTGAAGAGATCAAATCTCTTACATAACATTTTGATAGTTTGGTTTTTGAGGTAAGGGCAATGATGTTTTAATTATTATTAAGTGGGAGTCATAAGGTGCAACATAAGTAATTATTTTGTATATTTTTTTTTGAGTTAGTGGGATTCATAAGGTGTATGCGGATAAAATGAAGATTGTCATTCACACATTGTGTTAGGTGTATTGGGATAAATTGAAGATTGTCATTTGCACATTGTGTTAGGTGTATTGGGATAAATTGAATTTTGTCATTTGCACATTGTATTAGGTGTATTGGGATAAATGGAAAATTGTCTTTTGCATGTGATGTGAGGGTGTTATAAGGCATATTGAGATAAATTAAAATTTATCTTTTGTATATTGTGAAAGTAGGAGTTATAAGGTGTGATTATGGTTTAATTTTTAAATGCATTTTTGCATGGTAGAAGAAGGAAATTTAAGGGCTTAGTAACTACTAAAAGATTTATTTTGGGAGACTAAAAAGTAGTCATAAAACATTTTTTTCAAGCCTTAATGTGCATATTTTTTTAGAAGGATTTTATTGTGGATGATTTGAAAGAGAAATTTACTAACTTGTTTTTGAGTGGGACAAGAAAGGAAAAATATTTTTGAAGCAAGTTTTGAAAGCACATCATCATCAAGGCAATTTTAGAGGTATGGTGATTTAATTCCTTCTTAAGATAGTTGAGTTGTCATATGTTTAGAGAAATAAGTATTGATTGAGTGTGCATTGTTTTTATAGAAATTGGAAATAAAAGTGCAAGGTTTTGAAAGTAAATTTGATGTGCATTAGTTATTGATTTAAGATGGGAGTAATAGTGAAATATTTTTGAATGAAATTGGAAATATATGTGCTCGGGTTTGAGAATAAAGTTATGCATTATTGTTGAATTAAATTGGAAATATATGTTCTAGGGTTTGAGAATAAAGTTGTGCATGAATTTAAAAATATACTAGCAAGGGTTTGAGAGAAAATTGGTGCATTAACTTTGAGTCATATTGGAAATGAACTTGCAAGAGTTATAGACCAATCTTGTGAAGAAAATTTATGCATTAGTTTTGAGTGATATTAGGAATACATTTGCAAGGGATATAGACCAGTTTTGTGAAGCAAGTATGTGCATTGGTTTTGATTAATTTTGGAAGTACATAAGAAGGTCAACTATAAAGTGCTAGACTAGAGTATCATTTTGAATACAATGAACATGATACATGTGAAAGTGACAAACTAAATGAATGTGAGAAGAACATATTGAGTATTTGTAATGCATATCATTATTCATATGTTCATGAAGATAAAAGAATTCTAGGTAGAATATGTATGAATTAATTTAGTCAAAGAAAGCACTTTTGATAAGGATATAAGCATTGGTTGTATGCAATATTTGAGGATATTTGAGCAAGTTCTATGAGAAAAACTGAGGTAGATTTGAGCTAGTTTGAGAAATGATGGTGAGTAGAGTTGAACATATTTGGTGATATGATTTGAGTAGTGATCATGAGTAGAGTTGAGCAGGTTTGGTGAGCTGATTTGGAAAGGTTTGGTGAGCTAATTTAACTAAGTTTGGTGAGCTGATTTTAGCAGATTTTGTGAGTTGATGTGAGCAGTTGTGGTGAGTAGAGTTGAGTATGTTTGGTGAGTTGATTTGAGTGGGTTTGGTAAGCTAATTTGAGCAAGTTTTGTGAGATGATTTGACCAGGTTTGGTGAGATGATTTGAGTAAGTTTGATGAGTTGATTTGAGTAGGTTTGGTAAGAAAAGTTGAGCAAGTTTGGTGAGCTGATTTGAGTAGGTTTGGTGAGATGATGTGAGTAGATTTGGTGAGCAAAATTGAGTGGGTTTGGTGAGATGATTTGAGTAGGTTTGGTAAGCAGAGTTAAGTAGGTTTGATGAGCTAATTTGAGCAGGTTTGGTGAGAATAATTGAGCAAGTTTGGTGAACTGATTTGAGTAGGCTTGGAGCATATTTGAGCAAGCCTTGTAAGTAGTATTGGAGCAGATTTGAGTAGGCTTCGGAGCAGACAAGAGAAAAGGGTATTGGTGTCTCCTGTGGATAGAGGTCCACGAACCAAAGAAAATGGGTTTGGTGTCTCCTATAGATAGATGTCCATGAACTAGAGCAAAGGGGATTGTTGTCTCCTATGGATAGAGGCCCCTAAAATAGAGCAAAGGATATTGGTGTCTCCTATGGATAGAGGTCCACAAACCAAAGTAAAGGGGATTAGTGTCTCCTATGGATAGATGTCCACAAACCAAAGCAAAGGGGATTGGTGTCTCTTGTGGATATAGGTCCATGAACCAAAGCAAAGGGGGTTGGTGTCTCCTGTGGATAGATGTCCATAAACTAGAGCATAGGGGATTAGTTTCTCCTTTGGTTTGGTGCCCATAAACATTGTAATAGGGAATTGTTTCCCAAGAGATTTGTTGAGAAAATTTTTAAGAAATATTTTCTCCAAGGACGTAGCCCACATTGGGTGAACCACATTAAATCTATGTCTCTTATGTGTGTGATGATCTGTGTATTGTTTCATTATTGCAATTTATAATATTGGATAATACTACTTTGGAAAGAAAAGTAAAAAGTTTTATCTTATATTGTTCATCCCTTGCTCTTAGTATAAGCTTGTGTTCTTCAGTATCTTTGTTTGGATTCTATCTTGTTGGATATCTAGATCTTGGTTTCTCTTTTTGTGGCCTATGGGCCTCCATTAATCTCTCAAAGTTGTGTGGATCTATTTTGTAAAAGGTTTGATGTTCCTTTCAAAACCTCTTCTTCCACCAAATTAAAGAAATATATTCTACTTGATTATATTTTTCCAAATTTACCTCATGTGTATTTTTCAACTTTAAATAATGATATGGCATATTGAATGGTGTCAAACAAATGCTATTTACTATTTGAGCAACCATTTTTTTATATATAATTATTTTCATGAGTCAATTTTTCTCCTTTAAATTTTCCACTAAAATGTTTATGTATTTATATATGTTATATGTCCCTCCTTGGAGCCTATATATATACAATATCTTCATGATTCTTGTAGACAATGAAGTTATTAGGCATGTGTTTACGAATATTATTGTCCTTTTTTGATGTTTGGTGTACAATTTCTAGGCCCATGTGGAAATTTTACCTTTATCCTCCATTAACATGATCCAAATGTTCAAGGATATTATTTATAGATTTCAATAGCTTTCTTATAAATGAAGAATAAAATGATTGGTTGTTTAGGTATAATTTTATTGTGTTATAGTATGACTAGTTTCATATTCCATTGAAAATGTAGGAATTGAGCACATGCATGCCCTTTTCATATATAGTGAAAATAATTATTTTTATTGAAGTGATTTAAGCATGAATTAATTTCAATGACATTGCATTGATACCATGGAATTACTTAAAAATTTGCTTTCTTTTTGGGATAGATATTTTTTCCACTTGAAAAATAAATGCTTCCTACATATAAGGTTGCACTATATATATTGTTATTGATAAAAATAGAGTTTTGAAAGGGTCCCATACCCTTTTATAGAATAATAACATCAACAGAATTTACATCACAAAAAATTCAAATTATTTTGTACTTAATATCAGTTTGGAAGGGTCCACTCCCTTTTACAACCTAATAAACTTACTTAAAAACTTAAAAAAATTACATAATGTAAGATTTAGATTAAAACTAAGCTTTAAAAAAATAGTTATTACTAAATTCAATTGCACATAACCATATATTAACCATCATAAGTTTATATATGTAAATAATATGCTCAAGTTAGCAAATCCAACATTATCGTAAAAAATAAAAAAATAATGAGGACTTCTAGTTCTAGTTCTGGTAGTAACTAAAGAACTCATTCCCATGCCTGTAACAATTCCTCTACATAGCAAACAACATCACTCAATCTATAAACCTAGCTCAAAATATTTGATAGAAACCTCTACATAGTACACAACACTTGATCTATAAACCTAGATCAAAATATCTGACAACCTTTACCTAGCAACTAATATTACTTTATCTACAAATCCAACTTAAAATATCTGGTAAAAACCTCTGCATAGCTCACAACATCTCTTGATTTACAAATCCAACTCAAAATCATCGACAAAAATCTCCACATAGAAAACAACATTACTTAATCTATAAACCTAGCTCAAGATATCTAATAGAAACATCTACAAAGCAAATGACAACAGCCGATCTATAAATTTAGCTCAAAATATCAAATAGAAATCTTTACATAGTAAACAACAACAATTAGTCTATAAACCCAATAAAAATCTTTGACAAAAACCTCTACATAGAAAACATCACTTTATTTGAAAATCTAACTCAAAATATCTAAAAAAACTCTATACAACAAAAAATATCATTTTAACTACAAACCCAACTCAAAATATTTGATAAAAACCTCTACACAACAAACAACATTACTCAATCTATAAACCCAAATCAAAATATCTAATAAAGACCTCTTCATAATAAACAACATCACTCGATCTATAAAACTAGATCAAAACATCTGATAGAAACCTCTTCACAACAAACAACATCACTCAATTTAAAATATCTAAAGAGATATTAGCAAATATGCCTAAAAGATATCATAGGTAAATATTTATAGAATAACCACAACAATGGAACAAGCAGTGGTAGAACCACAATTATTGTTGGCAAGGCTTTTGATTATAATTTTATAGGTAGTGATGGAACCATAATGACAAATGAACCATGATGATGGAGGAACCATAGTAGGTGGCATAACCATGGCAACTATTGGCAAGGGTTTTTATTAAAATTTTATAGGCAATGATGAAACCACAATAGTAGAAAAAGCAACGGTAGAACCATGATGGCTTGATTAAAATTTCACAAGTGATGGAGGAACCACAAGCAATGGCAAAACCATTATGATTGTGTGTAAGGGTTTTGATTAAAATTTTATAGGTGATGATAAAACCACGATGGTGAAATAGACGATAGTAGAACCATGATGACTATTGGCAAGGGTTTTGATTAAAATTTTATAGGTCATGATAAAACCATGATGGTGAAACATATGATAGTAGAACTACTATGACTATTGGTAAGGGTTTTGATTAGAATTTTAGAGGTGGTGATAGAACCACAATGGTGGATGAACCATAAATATGGAGGAACCACAGTAGGTGGAGTAATCATGACGACTATTGTCAAGGGTTTTGATTAAAAAATTATAGGCAATGGAAAAACCTTAATGGCAAAGGAACAATGATGATGGAGGAACCACGGGTGATGACAAAACCATAGAGGTAGAGGAATCATGATGCTAGAGGAACCACAAGTAGTGGTGAAACCACAATGGTTATTGGCAAGGGTTTTGATTAAAGTTTATAGGTGATAGCAGAACCACGATTGTGATAGAATCATAGGCAATGATGGAACCACAGTGGATATTGGCAATATCCTTGTGGTGGAAACTACAACATAGGAACCATAGGTAGTGACTATTAGTAATATCCTTGTGGTGGATACTAAACTAGAGGAACCATAGTCAGTAGTTTTTGGATAATATGGAGACCTTTGGGGTTAGTAACCTTCAAGGCAAGTAGGATCAGATGAAGATATTTTGGGCCAATAACTCTCAATATGAGTAGGATCAACTAGAGGTCTCTAAGTCCAGTAAACCTTAAGGTGACCCTTTGGTCACATCTGATCACGATGCTAGCAGTGTTGGAATGGATTCTTCCAAGTCTCCTTTGTATTTAATGAATTTTCTCTTGGGAGGTGTGTTGAAGGGTTCAAATTTCAAGTAAGGTGATTTAGGTTTGGATGTCCCTATTTTGAGAGAGATAGTAAGTAATAGCTTAGCGGATCAAGTGAAAGATAATAAAATTTCCATCTTTTCTAGAAAGGAGAAGAATATTTTCATTCCTTCAATAAGTGATGAGAATGAGCTAGACCAAAAATTTTCTCTTATTTTTAAGTTGGACAACTGTAATTTTATGAGAAATCTTCGAATTGGCCTAGATATTATTTCTCCAATATTTGAAAAATAGAGAAAAATAGAGAGCTCAAGCATATTTCTTGAGGCATAATTTGTTGGAGGAACCAAAAACCTCTTCGATCTTATCTTTGTAAAAATAAAATTGTTTAAGGGACTCTTTCCAACCTTGTATTTTCATATTTTTTAATGTGTTTATTCTCTTTTCTAGGTGGGCATTTTTTTGGGGGGTTGACCTTGGTATTTATTTTCAATGTCTTGGTCTATAAACCTACGGTTTGTAATAATGCTTGTGTGTTTATATCCCACGTGCATTACTCTTTAGCTCCTCCCCTAGAGTTAGATATTTATAAAGAGAGGTTGTACCTCTTTGAAGTTCACTCCATTGATGAGACTTGTAGGTCTAAATGCGTTTGGAGTTTCATAGATGTATCACTTATTTTTTTGGAATAAAAATTAAATCAAATGTTTTTGTTCCTTTCCTAACTCATCTCTTTCTTTAAGTTTATAATCCATCATTTTTCTTCCTTCTATTTTCTAATATGTTTTGTTGTCGGTATTATGCTCTTCACTTGCACGTAATGTGATCTGGTGAACCAAAAATCTTGCAACACTAGGAGTATGCTCTTCACTTGCACATTTATGATTTGGTGAATCAAAAACTAGTTTATATTTTTAGAGTACTTCTTTGCCATGTTTCTTATTTCATTAAAGAGGTTTCTTTTTAGCCTTATTTTTTGCTATGGAAGATAGGGATTCAATTTTTTTGGGTGGCCCATGGTTTATGGGATGATCTAGACTTTTCCTAAGGAAATGGGATCCTAGGTTCAATATAGCATCTGAAAACACTGAGGTTGCTCCCATTTGGGTTAAAATTCCAGTGTTACCCCTTGAGTTATAGGAAAATGAAATTTTAGAGGCTATTGGCAACTACATTGGTAAATTTCTATTTTTAAATTTTTCTCCTAAGGAGAGGACGAAGATGGTCTTTGCTAGACTGTGTGCTAGTTAGAGCAGATAAATATCTACCAAACTATGTTAAACTGGCATAGGATATTTATTATGAAAATAATCCTTTTGAATGTTGAGGATGTGGTAAAACAGGTCACCTAGCCAAAAACTATCACCTTAAAAAATATTCTATAATTAGTCTAGAGGAGCAAGGAAGGAAGGGTAAGGCCATTTGGAAAGTGAAAGAGACTAACAAAAATTTGGAGGACATTGAAAAAACCCCCAAGTTAAGCCATAGCAATCCCTCGAGTGTGCAAGAAAATATAAATGTATCTTTTGTTTCAGTATTTCATGAGGAGGGAGAAGCAAACCAAAGGGTCATGGAGTAGTTGGGTATAAGCCCCCTGGAATATAACAAAGTTGTAGAGGACCTAGAGATTGTCCCTTCTAAATTGACACTACTATTGGAGAAATATAATGTGAATATGGTGAAGGCGGGGTAGGAAGGGCCAATCTACCCTCAAATAAAATATGTGAATATGGTGAAGGTAGAGTAGGAAGGACCAAAATGTTCCCAAGAAGGACCAATTTGTTCCCATGTGGATATGGAGACTATCCCTTCTACTTTTCCATTGATCCTAGAGAAAGAAAATGTGATTATGGTGAATACTGGGTAGGAAGGTCCAAATTATTCCCATGAGAAAGACCAATTAGAGATTGATACTCATGAGACTGTAGAGGAACAAACTATTGAGAAAGGTCCATCCTATGTTACTTCAAATGTAAGAATTACCAGGAGTTCTCATAAATCCCCTGATCTAGGTCAAGAAGAGTCTAGAAAAGTGGGTAGGAAGTATCTCAAGGAGAAAAGATACAAGGAAGAAGAAGAAGAGAAATCTATGGGGTCTCAACCTACTATTAAGGAAATTCTTATAGGTATGAAAAAGCCTACACCTTGGAACCAATGAAAATCCTAAGATGGAATGTTAGGGGCATGAATTCCCCTAGAAAATATAGGTTGGTTAAGGACCTTGTCTACTCTTACCAACCTAATTTCTTGCTTCTCCAAGAAACTAAATTGAATATTACAAATTGGCTAAAATTTTAGAAAGGTATTTGGAAAAATGTTGACAACTTTCAAGAGGAAGCTAAAGGGGCCTCCGGAGGGATTATATCTCTTTGGAATTCCAATATTTATGAGGGAGACATACTAGCTAAAAGTGCGTATTAGGTCACAGTACTTCTCATAGCTAAATATTCTAAAGTTTCCTTTGTGATTACAAATATATATGCCCCCAACTCAAGTAAAGCCCATAGAGAACTATGGATATCTTTAGGGAAAATGGGTAAGTAGTTTAGAGGTTTAACTTTAAATACCCCCTTATCTCCAAGTGAGAAGCAGGGGGTGTGGTTGAGTTCTCAGAAAGCATGTAGGATCTAGGGAATATTTTAGTTGATGGTGGTCTATTTGATGTGGATTTAGATGGTAACATATTTACTTGGATGAACAAATGCTTTGGTAGAAACTTGATTAAGTTTGGTTGGATAGAGTTCTTCTTTCAGAGGATTGGTTCCAAAATAATTTCATATTTAATATGAAATATCTTCCTAAATTTGGATCTGATCACAATCCTCTGCTCTTTTGGTGTAGTGTGGAAGATCAAAAGCATAATGGCCCTTTCAAGTTTGAATTTATGTGGTTGCACCACCTATATTTTTATAAAGAAATGGAAAAATGGTGGAGTATTCCTTCCTAGGGTACTAAGATGTAAATTATTGCAAACAAGCTTAAAAATATGAAGAAATAAGTTAAGAAGTGGAATAGGGAGGTCTTTCAAAATATCTTTCAAAAGAAGAAATCTATTCGATTAGAGTTGGATATGTTATAAGAAGAGATTAACAGGTTGGTTATGAACCAAACCTAATTCCAAAGAGAAAATGAGCTTAATGCTAAAATACACACCATAATAGCCAAGGAAGAAATCTATTGAAGGCAAAAGTCTAGGATCAAGTGGTTGTAGGAAGGTGAGAGGAATTCTAAGTTTTTCAAGTCTCCACTATCAAAAATAAAATTTCTACTTGCATTGATGAAATTCTAAAGGATGATGACCAGGTTATTAGAGAGAGTGAAGAAATTGAGCATGAGGCTGTGGAATTATATCAAAATATTCTAGCTAAAGATATGGAAGAGGATGAAACAATGGTTAAGGAGATGACTAATCATATTCCTAGGTTGATATCCAAGGAGATAAATGCTCAACTTCTAAAGGAGGTTGAGGAAGAAGAGGTAAGGATAGCCACTTTATCCCTTGATAGAGACAGGCTAAAGCTACAGGTCCGAAAACGTTCCTAGCATATTTTTTCCAAACGTTCTAGAATATTGTTAAATTTGATGTTATTGAAGTAGTGAAGGAATATTTAAAGTTGGGTTAGATCCTAAAGGATTTTAACAATACCTTCCTTTTTCTAGTTCCTAAGAATAAAGGGTTAAAAACCTTTAAATATTTTAGACCTATAATTATTTGCAATGCTATTTATAAGATTATCTCTAAAGTTATAGCCCTCAAATTGAAGATCTTCCTCCCCTCCATTATCTTTGATGAGCAAGGAGGATTTGTTAAGGGTAAACATATTTTGGATGGGATTATATCCCTTCATGAATCCATGCATTCTATCAAGACTGGTGAAATAAAAGGTATGTTCCTAAAGTTAGACATGAGCAAGGCTTATGATAGAGTTTCATGGAGTTTTTTGGATAAAGTTTTGGCTGCCTTTGGTTTTTGTAGATAGTGGAGAAGATGGGTTGGAATTTGCTATAAGACTACAAGGTACTCTGTTCTGATCCATAATAAACCAATAGGTTTTTTTAGTACTAGATATGTCTTAGACAAGGTGATCCCCTCTCTCCTTATATTTTCATTATTATGGCTAAAACACTTAGAAGATACCTCAATGCTACCAAGGCTTATGGCCGAATAAGGGGCATTAAACTAGTTCATAATCTTGAGGGTATTAACCATTTTTAGTTTATGGATGACACCATTTTACTTGTTAATACTACTATGGTAGAGTTAATTAAATTTAAAATAATATTAGACCTCTATAAGCGTGCCTCTCACCAAAAGATAAATTTGGACAAGAGCGAGATATTCTTAATTAACACTAAAGTTCCTCTCTAGAGAAGGGTGGCTAGAGTGATAGGGTGTCTTATGTCAACCCTACCTTCTTCTTACCTTGGAATGCCTATGTTTGTGGTAACTTGCAAGGCACCTCTTTGGAATGGTTTGGTTGACAGGTTTCAATCCAAACTTGGAGGATGGAAAGGTAATCTCTTGTCTCAAGTAGGTAAAGTGTTGTTGGTTAAGAATGTTCTATAGGCTATCCCCATTTATATTCTCTCCTTATTTAATATCCTTGCTAAAGTTTCTAAAATAAAAGAAGGAATTCATAATTAGTTCTTATGGTTAGGATCTAAAGAGAGGATGAGCATTCTTCTTGTATCTTGGAAAAAAATATGCCATCAAAAGAAGTATGGTGGTCTTGGTTTGAGGAGACTCAACGTAGTTAGTAGTGCTATGGCAGCCAATGTGGGATGGAGAGTTCTAAGGGATGGTAATATTATTTTGGCAAGGATTATTAAAGAAAAATATCTTCATAGCTAGGAGGATACTATATTTCTCATAATTCAAGACCCTTGTCATAGCTCTTCTTTATGGAACCACTTGGTGGAGGCTAGGGAGGCCTTGTGGAAGGGTGTGAAATGGTGTGTTGGAGATGGGACCTCTATAATTTTCTAGGAAGATGCTTGGTTAGATGATAACCCTTTAGCCAAAAATGATAATTTATCTAATCTGAAAGAGGATCTAGAAGATAGATATGGTAAAAATATTTGTGACTACATGAATTTTTTGGATAACCAGTTGAGCTGGAAAGATCCAGAGGAAGGCCCTAAGAATTTTAAGGCTTTAAACCTCCTTAAATATAAACTAAAGGCTTATTACTTAGGTGTTGTTAGGAAAATAGACTCTATGGTTTGGAGTAGAATTGAGAATGGTGAATTCAACGTGAAGATAACCTATGATATTTTGGATCCTATTGTAGATAATGGTTTCCCTTGGAATAGAATTTGGGGTAAGAGAGCTATTCCTAAATTGGAGATTTTTATTTGGAAAGTAGTCCAAAATAATATCCTAATGGTGGATAATCTTAATAAGAGAGGTTTTCAATTACCTAATAGATGCAATTTATGTGAAAAGACATAAGAATTAGTGGAACACATATTCTTGGAATGTCCCTAAGCTCTAAATATTTTCCAAATCCTCATCAATAGGATGAACATATCTTGGGTTATGCCTTATAATATGGTTTTGTGGTTAAAATAGTGGGAGAAACCCCTTTTTAGTCCTTGTATTAATGTAATTTGGAACCTAATTCATTTTATTTTATGTGGGAAGTATGGTTAGAGAGGAACAAGAGAAGTTTTATATGGGAAAAGATCAGCAGTGAGAATATTTTGAAGCATCACCCATTTTTTAGAGGAGAATTTTAAATATATCAAGTACCCTATCAATTTAGAGAGTACTGAAAAGACTATGATAGCTAAGGCATGGAATTTGAAACCCACTAGCGATGGAGAGGCAAATTCTTAGGTTAGAACTAATGTAAAATGGAAACCACCTTGAGATGAATAGTTGAAGTTAAATTTTTATGGGGCATCCAAAGGTAACATAGGTAAGTCTAGAGCAAAAGCAATTTTGAGGGACAATCAGGGAATATTTGTGGGGGTAGCCTACAAGTTTTTGAAGAACATGCACTTATACTGAGAGGGAGGGGTGAACATTATAAGATAATTTTTTTTTCTTTTCAATCCATATGATAATATCAAAAATATTAAAGTAGAAATCAACACACAAAGCATCACACACATGAGAGACATGATTTAACGTGGTTCACCCAATGTGGGCTACTCCACGGAGAAAATATTTCTTATAAACTTTTCTCAAATAAATTCTCTTGGGAATCATTTCCCTATTACAATTTTTATGGACCTCTATACAAAGGAGACACCAATCCCCTAATAAATTTCATGGATATCTATCCACAAGAGACACCAATCTCCTTTGCTCTATATGGTGATCTTCTAGAAGAACTTTTGCCTCCATTGCACTGGCTAATGGATCTCTATCCATTGAAGAATCCTATCCTTACTCAGAAGACCTGCCCTCACTGTCCTAGCTAATGGATCTCTATCCACTGGAGACTATCGTCCTATATCCTCTATCACATCCAAAGCTTGCTCTTAGATCTGTATTAAATATACACTAAACATAGTACTTCAGTTTAGCACAAATTTGCTCAATATCTATCTCTGATATGGCACAAATATGTCTGCAAATATGCACCAAATTTTGTCCATAAATTTACGCTAAACACAGTCCTTCGATCTAGTACAAATTTATCCTCAAGTGTTAAAACAAAGCTTGAATTAATCTCAAATTAATTTTGCTAGATCTGCCCCAAACATTAACTCAAGGTTTGAACAAATCAATCAACCAACTATGCTCATAATTCTAAAGAAACCTACGACAACAATGATATTAAAAATGCGAGCAACAATTTCATTGATTTGTAAAAGGCACTAAATACATGTGAGATTTGGTTGAGTTTGGTGCCCCAACTAACAACCAATTGATTATAGAAATACTCGCCTAGGTTAGGTAATCAATGATGTAATAAAACTATGCTAACATCCCCCTTTATTACATTATTGGTGAATACAAAGAGCTTTACAAAATAATTAAAATTTGACACATGCAAGTGCCTTGGTAAAAATATCCACAACTTGCTTTTTAGTGGGAATGTATTGGAGCTGTATATGATGCTTTGGAACTTCATCTCGAATAAAGTGACACCTAGTGTCAATATTTTTGGTATGATCATGGAAGATGGGATTCTTGACAAGATTCAAAACACCTTGATTGTCATAAAACAAATGAAGAGGAAGGTTATTTGGAAGGACCATATTTGTAAGAATACGACTTAACCATATTATCTCATAGACTGTTCCACTGGGTGCACTATATTCTGCCTCTATATAATAGATAGAAACCACCTGTTGCTTCTTACTATGCCAAGAGACAAGACCAGATCCAAGGTGAAATATGTACCTAGAAGTTGACTTTTGATTGTCAATGGATCCAGCATAATCGGAGTCCGTGTATCCTTGTAGATAGAACTTGTTATTCATTTTGTATTCCAAGACAAAATCTATTGTACCACGAACATATTGAAGAACTCTTTTTGCTACTTTCCAATGGCTCACCTTTGAGTCCTTCATGAACCGTGAAAGATAACCCATAAAAAAACTAAGATTAGGCCTGGTATTGGTTAAATATTTGAGACTCCAAACCAACTGATGAGAGAGAGTACCATCTACTATGGGGATTGATCATATCTAGATAGCTTAAGTCCAACTTCCATTGGAGTAGCTTTAGACTTACAGTCAGTCATCCGATATTTTTCAATCAATGTCTTGGCATATTTCTTTTGGGTAACTCCAATATGATGTTTCTTTTGAGTTACTTCTAGACCAAGAAAATAATGCAAAAGTATGAGATATGTCATTTCAAAAGATGTTTTTAGATCATTTTTCATTGTATCAATCATACTTCCTGAACTACCTGTTATGATTAGATCATCTACATATAGCACCAAAATTACTATGTCAGAACCATTGTTCTTTATATAGAGATTCACATCTAATGGATTCTTTGAAATCCATGTTGCATTAGGTGACTATCAATTTTGAGGTACTGAGCTCGAGGAGCTTGTTTCAGTCCATAAAAATATTTGATCAGTTTACAAACTTTTTGTTCTTGCCATTAGAAAAAAAATCCTTTTGGTTGGGTCATGTACACTTCTTATTGTAGGTCACCATTCAGAAAGGTACTTTTTACTTCTATTTGATGTAACTTCCACCCAAATTGGGCTGCCATGGCACAAAGTACTCGAATGGTAGTCATTTATGTAGTAGGGACAAAAGTTTCTTCATAATCTATGCTTTCTTTCTGATCATAGCCCTTTGCAACAAGATGGGATTTATGCTTATCAATAGTACCATATGCATTATAATTCACCTTGAACACCCACTTGCAACCAATGGGCTTCTTTATTGAAGGTAAGTTTACTAGCTTCCATGTATTATTTTTCATGAGAGATGTATGTTCTACTTCCATAGCAGCCTTCCACCGAGGCTTACTAAGTGCATCCTAAAATGTTGTGGGTTCATTTTCATCCAATGCTATCAAATAAACTCTCTCATCCTCCATATCCATTTTTCTATCTTTTGCTACATCCATAGATAGTTCGTCAAACTATTGGAAAAGCTCATCAACTTTTGAAGTTGATGCTTTTGCCCTCTGTTGTTGAGTCATACTACGAGTACGAGGTTGATCTAGAGTTAGATGAGGAAGTGATGCCAAATTGGAATCTCTCAATGTACTGGTATACCATTTTGAAATCTTACTCTGAGGAGGTGAAGTATCTTTCTTAGGTTCATCATCCTTAAGGTATACAACTGTAGAAGTGTTATTTGACATGAAATCTTCTTCAAATACCACATCTCTACTTATATGTGTCTTCTTGGTTATAGTATCTATCAACCGATATCCCTTGGAATGGTCATCATTGTTGGCAATTTTGGGTACATTGGGTACATTGCCTTTACTCTAAGTGTAGATGTTGTCATTGATGTCAAGAAGGTCTTGAAGCAATTTGGTTTGATGTCAAAGAATGTGTCTTGATGAAGGTTTCAGCATGGACAAGTGAGTTTCCAAGAAGATCAAGGTAGCCCAGTTGCAAAAGATCAAGAAAAAGACAAGTAAGAAAAAGTATGCAGGCGGCTGGAAAAACTGTCACGATTTCGCGACATGTTTTAGGAGAGAGAAAGCACTGGCAAAACTGTCATGATTTCACGACATGTTTGAGGAGAGAGAAATTTCGGGCAAATGTGTCACGATTTCATGACATGCGGGAAGGCAGAGACGAAGCAGGCAAAACTATCGCGATTTCGTGACATGTCGCATTTTCGCGACTCGGACAGTGCAGGAAGGCAGAGAAAGAAAAGTGTCATGATTTCGTGACATTCTACAAAGGAGGCTGTACGGACAAGAAAGTGTCACGATTTCGTGACATGTTGCAGAAGAGAAAGTCCGTAGTGTGATCTGTCATGATTTCGCGACAAGATTGAAGAGAGAGAAAGTGATTCAGGAACTGTCACGATTTCGCGACATGATGCAAAGTTCCAAGTAAGGGCTATCGCATTTTCGTGACATGCTACAGAGGTCGAGTTGAGGACTATCATGATTTTGTGACATGCAAAAAGGAAAGAGTCTGAAAGGAGAAGCGTCATGATTTCACGACAGGCAGTGGAGAAAGCGTATGGAAGCCAGAAGTGTCACGATTTCAGAGTGGAGAAAGGTAAGCAGTAATTTTGATAGTAGGAAAGCTGAAAGCGTCACGATTTTGGATAGGCTACAAAGAAGTTGTACGGATGTAGAAAGTGTCATGATTTCGTGATAGGTTGAGTTGGCAGCTTGCAGTTGGAGAAAGTGTCATGATTTCATGATAGAAATAGTTAGCAAGTCTTAATCAGAAGAAGCATCATGATTTTGTGATGAATTGAAGAAGGAAGAGCTCGAAGGCGAAAGCGTCACGATTTTGAAAGTGTCACGATTTCATGACAAGAGTGAAGATGACGTCAACAGAAGTAGATGTGTCATGATTTCATGACAAAAGCTGAGAGGAAGGCCATGAAGACTAAAGTGTCACGATTTCATGACAGAAGTGAGATGACGTCAGCAAGAGGCAAAGGTGTCACGATTTCATGACAGAAGCACAAAGGAAGTCGACAAAGGCCAAGGTGTCACGATTTCATGACAGTAGGCTATAGAAGGTGTACGGCTGTAAAAATGTCACGATATCATGACATGTTGAAGTTTCATGCCAGAAGCTATAGGGAGGCAGTGAAGCCGATAGAGTTAAATCTGGGCCGACGCAGCGTAGGGTTTTGCAGCTAACGTTGTTGAAGGGTAAACAACCGACTAAGATCAAGATTTCAATCTTGAGATTGTGAGTATAAAAGGAGGGCTGCTTGAAGAGTTTGGCATCGATCAAGTGTGCGTTCGAAGTGCGAATTGCATAGATAGAGTGCGAGGAGAAGTTTGATCGTAGAGGTGCATAAGTGGAAGTCTGATCGACTGCTATGTTTGCACGGAGTGTGCGACGACTATGCTACTATGTTTGCATAGAGGTTGCGAAGACAGTGCTATCGTGTTTGAGCAAAGAGTGCGAAGATGTTTGTGTTTGCATTGGATGTGCGAAGACTGTGCTGCTGTGTTTTCGTAGAAGAGCATAAGTTGATCGAGTGCTGCTGTGTTTGTGCAGACTATGAAAAGTTGGTTTCGACCAAGTGCAACTATAAAAAAAGAAAAGAGGAAGAGGACAGATTTGTGCCAGATCGAAGGACTATGTTTTGGTGCAGATAAGAGGACCGACTTTGTGGTGATAGAGTTGAGGACAGAGATCTCCAGCCAGAGCAGGGAAGACAGGTGTCTTCTGTGGATAGAGTTCCACTTGCTAAGGGCAGAGGAGGTAGAGGTCTTCTAGAGGATCACCACTAAGAGCAGAGCTAGGGGAAGGTGTCTCCTTTGGGTTGGTGCCCATAAACTTTGTAATTGGGAAGGTTTCCCAAAGAACTGTGATATAACTTTTAGAGAAAAGTTTTATCCGTGGAGTAGCCCACCTTGGGTGAACCACGTAAATTGTTGTGTCACTTTGTGGATGGTGTGTTGTGCATTGCTTTGATTACTGTTGTTATTACTGCTATCTATACACTGCATTATACTATTTTTGAAAGTTGATTTTAAAGCAAATTAAAAAGTGGTCTTATACTGTTCACCCCCCCTCTCAGTATAAGCTTGTGTTCTTCAATTGGTATCAGAGCGGGTTCCTTCGAAAAGGTTTAACAACTGGAAGGAAGAACTGGTTAAGAACACAATGGATTTTTTAGGTGGCAATGCAGCACCTATTCTTGATGGATCAGATTTCGGTCTGTGGAGTGCAAGAATGAGAGTTTATCTAATGGCACTTGGTAATGAGGTATGGGAAGTGATTGAAGACGAATACACTATTCCTGAACATGGTCCTTATACCAAAGAAGACAGGCTCATGCTTCACAGCAATTCAAAAGCCATGAATGCAATCTTGAGAGGCTTACAGAAAGCAGATCTCACCAAAGTTATTCACTGCAAGACAACTAGTGAAATGTGGAAACAATTGCAGGTGGTTCATACAGGTGATGCAAATGTCCGAAAGGCCAAATTGAGACATTTTAAAGGTATGTTTGAACAACTCAAAATGAATGATGATGAAAATATTAGTGACTACATGCTTCGTATGGATGAAGTTGTTAACTCCATGAAAGATCTAGGTCTTGAGGTTGCTGAAAATGATGTGTGTGATAAGATTTTAAGATCTCTTCCTAATAGATTTAGTGAAAATATTTCTGCTATTGAGGAAGCTAAAGATTTAGATAAATTGAAAAAGGATGAGCTCCATAGTATTCTTGCAGCATTTGAGCTGAGAACTCAAGTGAAAGTTGATGTCAAGAAAGAGGCAGACTTTCAAAGCTACCAAGAAATCAAAGGGCAAACAGATTCAAGAGAGTGATGAGTCTTCTAGTGATGAAGAGGCATATTACGACAAGAAAGGCAAGTTCTCTAGAAAACACAAAAGCAAGAAAAACATAAGATGTTTCAACTGTGGAAAGTTTGGTCATTATGCTACTGACCGTACTATTTCCAAGAATGAAAGTGATGAAGATATACGGGATGTTAAGAGCAAGGATTCTGAAAAGCACAGGTATTACAGAAAGAACAAAGATGAGCACAACAATCAAGGAAAGAGGCATTCACACAAGAATAAGAAGAGCTTCTACCTAGACAAAGCAAGTAAGTGTTCTAGCAGTGATAGTGAAAGTTCTTCTAGTGATGATGAAAATGAGATGTTGTTCATTTCAGAAAAAGAGGAAGAACCGAAACATAAATTCATTGTCATGAAATGTTTTAGATGTGGAAATTTTGGGCACCTTGAGGATGATTGCACAAATAATGAATTGGTTGCTAGTATGTATGAGGATGCTTCAGAATATGATAAGGAAGATGCTTGTATGGTTTTTGAAAAGGATAGCACCTCTAGTGATAAGAAATCTGAAAAAGGCCTTGATGATTCAAAATGCAATAATATAGAGGATCTTGAATGTGAACTTACTAATGCTCTTAGTGTTTTGAAAAAGGAAAGAAAGAAGAATGCTCGACTTAAGGATAAATTAGATGAATGTTGTATGGAGAAAGATGAACTCATAGAAAGTCTTGACATCTCTATGGCTAAGACACAAGAACTCAAGAATGAGTTAGAATCTAAGATGCTTGAGTATAGTGAATTAGAACAGAAAATGGCTGCCATGAAAGAGGAAAATAAAGAATACAAGGATAAGTTGTACAGGTTTCAAGATAGCTCCAAAAGGGTTAAGTCTCTCATCCAAAGTCAAAGAAATCCATCAGATAAAATAGGTCTTGGTTTTGTTAAACCACACAAAAACCAGGTTGGGGAATCAAGTAAGAGATTTCAGAAAGAAGAGAGTTCTGATGAAGAGAGTATTACAGAGAATGAGTCCGTGAGTGATAAATGCGCAGAAATAGAAAACAGAATTCTGAATGCGAAAAAGAAGTTCTCGGGACCCAAGAGGTCAAACAGAAGAATATTTCACGACAGATGTTTTGCGTGTCACGGGTTTGGCCACATGGCTTCGCAGTGCATGACTCAAGTAAGGAAGATAAATGACAATTTCAGGGGCCGTAATTTATTTCAAGGGTATTGCTACTCTTGTAATCAGTTCGGGCACAAGGCAATTTTTTGCAAGGCAAATAACAAGAACTGGGTTAGTCAGAACAGGCGGATTCAAAGAACAACTATGCCCGAAAGAAATAATATTGTTACTTGCTATAAGTGCAACAATGCAGGTCACACAGCCAGACAGTGCAGAGCTGATCTTCCAAGGTACAGGAATAGGAACAGTGGTATAAACAGGTCCAAGGATCAAGGTATGGACAAGAAAAGAGATGAGAACAAGAACAAGAAAAGTGACAAGAACAGAAACACTGACAAAGAGTTCAAGAGAAGGCCCGACAAAGAAATTGTAGACACTGATGATGATGAGTGCCTAATGGGAGTTTCACTCCCACCCTTGTTTTAAATCACCTCATCAGGAGGTGGGGGAGGGACTAAGCTAAGAGGCTCATTCTTAGTCCCAAGCCCCAAAGGTGACCCTTTGCCATTGATGACAAAGGGGGAGAGATATGAGTAAGGGGGAGAGCTTCATAGTGAAGAAGAGAGCTTCAAGTCGGGGGAGCAAAAACTTCAAAGGCAGATTCTCAGTTGTTGGATCAGTTGTTTTCAGTTTTGGCTCTTGACTTGTGTTTTCTGTTAAGGTTTGCCATCAATGACAAAGGGGGAGATTGTTGGCAATTTTGGGTACATTGGGTACATTGCCTTTACTCTAAGTGTAGATGTTGTCATTGATGTCAAGAAGGTCTTGAAGCAATTTGGTTTGATGTCAAAGAATGTGTCTTGATGAAGGTTTCAGCATGGACAGTGAGTTTCCAAGAAGATCAGGGTAGCCCAGTTGCAAAAGATCAAGAAAAAGACAAGTAAGAAAAAGTATGCAGGCGGCTGGAAAAACTGTCACGATTTCGTGACATGTTTTAGGAGAGAGAAAGCGCTGGAAAAACTATCATGATTTCACGACATGTTTGAGGAGAGAGAAAGTTTGGGCAAATATGTCACGATTTCGCGACATGCGGGAAGGCAAAGACGAAGCAGGCAAAACTGTCACGATTTCGTGACATGTCGCATTTTCGCGACTCGGACAGTGCAGGTAGGCAGAGAAAGAAAAGTGTCATGATTTCATGACATTCTACAAAGGAGGTTGTACGGACAAGAAAATGTCATGATTTCATGACATGTTGCAGAAGAGAAAGTCTGTAGTGTGATCTGTCATGATTTCATGACAAGATTGAAGAGAGAGAAAGTGATTCAGGAACTGTCATGATTTCGTGACATGATGCAAAGTTCCAAGTAAGGGCTGTCACATTTTCATGACATGCTACAGAGGTCGAGTTGAGGACTATCATGATTTTGTGACATGCAGCAAAGAGAAGAGCCTGAAAGGAGAAGCATCACGATTTCGTGATGGAGAAAGGAAGTGTACGATTTCGAGTGGAGAAAGCGTTCGAAAGCTAGAAGTGTCATGATTTCATGATAGGTTGTAGGGAAAGCTTTGAAAGTTGAAAGCGTCATGATTTCATGATAGGCTACAAAGAAGTTGTACGGATGCAGAAAGTGTCACGATTTCATGACAGGTTGAGTTGGCAGCTTGCAGTTGGAGAAAGTGTCACGATTTCATGACAAAAATAGTTAGCAAGTCTTAATCAGAAGAAGCGTCACGATTTCATGATGAATTGAAGAAGGAAGAGCTCGAAGGTGAAAGCGTCATGATTTCGTGACATGTTCCAGTTTCGTAGGCATATGGCAGAAAAGAGCTTAAGGCAAAGCGTCATGATTTCATGACAGAGTTGCAGATGACGTCAGCAAAAGCATATGTGTCATGATTTCATGACAAAAGCTGAGAGGAAGGCCATGAAGACTAAAGTGTCACGATTTCATGACAGAAGTGAGATGACGTCAGCAAGAGGCAAAGGTGTCACGATTTCATGACAGAAGCACAAAGGAAGTCGACAAAGGCCAAGGTGTCACGATTTCACGACAACAGGCTATAGAAGGTGTACGGCTGTAAAAATGTCACGATATCGTGACATGTTGAAGTTTCGCGCCAGAAGCTACAGGGAGGCAGTGAAGCCGACAGAGTTAAATCTGGGCCGACGCAGCGTAGGGTTTTGCAGCCGACGTGGTTGAAGGGTAAACAACCGACTAAGATCAAGATTTCAATCTTGAGATTGTGAGTATAAAAGGAGGGCTGCTTGAAGAGTTTGGCATCGATCAAGTGTGCGTTCGAAGTGCGATTTGCGTAGATAGAGTGCGAGGAGAAGTTCGATCGTAGAGGTGCATAAGTGGAAGTCTGAGCGACTGTTGTGTTTGCACGAAGTGTGCGACGACTGTGCTACTATGTTTGCGTAGAGGTTGCGAAGACAGTGCTATCGTGTTTGAGCAAAGAGTGCGAAGACTGTGCTGTTGTGTTTGCACTGGATGTGCGAAGACTGTGCTGCTGTGTTTTCATAGAAGAGCATAAGTTGATCGAGTGCTACTGTGTTTGCGCAGACTATGAAAAGTTGGTTTCGACCAAGTGCAACTGTAACAGAAAAGAAAAGAGGAAGAGGACAGATTTGTGCCAGACCGAAGGACTGTGTTTTGGTGCAGATAAGAGGACCGGCTTTGCGGTGATAGAGTTGAGGACAGAGGTCTCCAGCCAGAGCAGGGAAGACAGGTGTCTTCTGTGGATAGAGTTCCACTTGCTAAGGGCGAGCAGGAGGTAGAGGTCTTCTAGAGGATCACCACTAAGAGCAGAGCTAGGGGAAGGTGTCTCCTTTGGGTTGGTGCCCATAAACTTTGTAATTGGGAAGGTTTCCCAAAGAACTGTGATATAACTTTTAGAGAAAAGTTTTATCCGTGGAGTAGCCCACCTTGGGTGAACCACGTAAATTGTTGTGTCACTTTGTGGATGGTGTGTTGTGCATTGCTTTGATTACTGCTTTTTTTATTGCTATCTACACACTGCATTATACTATTTTTGAAAGTTGGTTTTAAAGCAAATTAAAAAGTGGTCTTATACTATTCACCCCCCCATCTCAGTATAAGCTTGTGTTCTTCAATCATAAGCAACAAAGATACATTGCAGGGCCTTCTCATATAACTTCTTCCTTTTCTATTTTGGTATGTGCATGAATGCCTTACATACAAAAACCCTTAGATAAGAAATGGAGGGTTTCTTACCACTCCATGCTTTTTGTGGAGTTTTACCTTGTAGAGATATTGTGGGTGCTCTATTCAGTAGGTATGAAGTTGTGTTTACTGCTTCTACCCAATACTCATTCTCAAGATGTGCTCCCTTTATCATATATCGAACCATTTCCATAATGCAACAATTTCTCCTCTCTACAAATCCATTTTTCTATGGATTATAGGCTATAGTCAGTTGTATCTTGATCCCATGTTATTTTAGAAATGATGAAAACTCCTTAGAAGTATATTCCCCCCTCGATCGAAGTAGATGGTTTTGATGAAACATCCTGATTCCTTCTCAACAAGCTTCTTGAATTGTTGAAAATACATAAATGCCTCTAACTTCAATTGAAGAAAGAAGACCCACATTTTTTGTGAGTAATCATCAACAAACAGTTGAAAGCACTTCTTCCCACCATAGCTGGTTGGCATAGGACCGCACATATCAATGTGTACCAACTCCAAGGGATGCTCAGCTTGGGAAGAGCTAGCTTCAAATGGCACCCAGTGTTGCTTCCTTGCTAAGCAATCTGAGCAAACTATAAAAATGGATGAAAGGTGGGGAAGACCTCTCACCATCTCATATTTGAATAATTTGAGTAAATATCCTGAAATTAGATGCCCATATCTCTTATGCCATAGAGAGGTAGACTCATTTGTAGTTGCAACCAGAGCAACATGAGGTGTAGAAATGGCATCTAAGATGAACAAGCCATGCTTGTATGATCCGGTGGCTATATGTTTACCTTTTTGGGTTATTAAATATCTTTTCTTGCCTTGTGTAACTCGAAACACAACATCCATGTTTCGGTCCAACATCTGAGGAACAAAAAGAATATTATTGGCTAATCCTTGAACATAGAGAACTTTATCTATCTGACATCGACCATCAGGAACAGTAACAAAAGCATCCCTTTCACCCTTCAATTGGTAGACTTGGTTGTTAGCAATGGTCACTGGCTTACCTTCTTTCTCATCAAATATTTCAAACCATGAACTGTCTCCAGTCATGTGCTTACTAGCTCTTGAATTAATATACCATACATCTATCTAGGGAGATTAAATATGAGTCATGAGCACCTTGTGTGCTCTTTAAAATTTGGAATCTGAATCAGACCTTGTAGAATCTGAGTCTGATTTGGACTCAACATAAGCAACATGTCCCTTAGGTTGTTTATGTTTCTTTTTATATTTTTGTTTCTATTTGCCTTTCTTCTTATGAGGTTGATCATGCTATTGATTATTTATAAACCAACACCTATTGGTGTCATGGTTATTCATATCACAAATTTTACAATATTGTTTATCCTTCTGATGATTTTGCTTCCCTTTTTATTTTGAGGAAGAACCCCCTTGTTGAAAATGACCTTGTTTCTTACCCTTGTGTTGGGTGCAGAGGGCATTATTAGGCACTCCATAATTTTGAACTTGATTTATCTCTCCAGTCTAAAGAAAATTTACCAACTCCACAAAAGAGATTTGTCTACCAAAAACATTGAGAGAAGTGATCAAAATTTTGTAGGATTCAGGAATTGCTCTCAAGATGACAGAGATCAAGAGAGTATCAGCCACTGGTTTACCCATGGCATTTAATTTGGCTTTCAAGTCCACCACTATACAAAGGAATAGATCCATTGTTTCCCCATAATTCATACTGAGAGTATGTAGTTGAGTTTGAAGGTGTAGAATTGTGGATTGGTTCTTTCATTCATATATAGTAATAAAAGCATCCCAAGCTTCCTTACTAGTTTTGGAATCATATATATGAGGCTAGACCTCATATGTAGCAAACAAGATAAACATGAGACCTCTTTTGTCCTTATCAAAATTTTCTTGATATATACCTGCCGTTTGAGGGCGTTTTGTAGTGCCAATCAATACATCCCATAAATCATCCATCTGGAGAATGACACACATCTTTTTCTTCCATGGAACGAAGTTAGAGCCTTTCAGTTTTTGTGAGTTTGACAAATATTTGTGAACAGAATCCATTGTGAAGGTTGGCCTATAAAAATTTTAGATTTTTTTTTAAAATAAGGCAGGAGAGTCCCCCCTTGAAAAAAAAACTCCTTTTGCAAAAAAAAATGGTCCTGATAGCTCCTTTGAAAAAAATTGTGGACAAATATTTTCCTCAAGCAATTTTTTTTTTCGATTGACAATTTTTTCTTGGGCAGCCAAATTTCATCATGGGTAGCCAATTTCGTTGTGGGTAGCAGGGAAAAATTTATTTTTAGTAAAATGAATCCCAAAGGGATTTGAAAAGTGGACCTAGTCCATGCTAGGCAGTGCATAGACCACGCACGCTACTGTGTAGTTGGGAAGGAGAAGAGACGAGCGTCCCTTTGTTTCAACCTTGTTCAAAAATTTATTTATTTTTAAATTCCATGGGAATTGTCCCACATGCATCCCAGGATGCACCAGAAGCTCTTTATAAAGAGCAAACCACCCTTAAAGCAATGACTTCCTATAGGCAGTCAGTCCTTCATCCATTTTGTCACCTCATGCAATTCTACTCTGCCATGTCATAGTTGACCTGTATGCCACATCATACAATGACCCCTTTGCCACATCATAGCATTCCACATTAGCTCACCACATCAGCATGCCACATCATAGCTCGCCACATCATAGCCTGCATATGCATGTTCTATCTAGTCAGCAGTGCTTCCAGTCAATACCACGTGTCAACTTGAGCTCCTACCACGTGTCACCTACAAACATAAAACTTCAAGAAGTGATCCTGCCTTGGAATTCACTCTTCACCTGCATGTCTGACCTCAAACAATGCCCAAATAACCTCAAAAAATTCCCCACATCTATGTGCTTCGTGTCACTTGCTGTCACAAGATTTGGCCACCTCGAACAATACACCCAAGATCCAATCACCTCAAACAACGTGCCCAACGTTCGATGGCTCTGGTACCATGAAGAAACCTACGACAACAATGGGATTAAAAATGTGAGTAAAAATTTCATTGATTTGCAAAAGGTATTAAATACATGTGAGAGTTGGTTGAGTTTGGTGTCCCAACTAACAACCAACTAATTATAGAACTACCCACCTAGGTTAGGTAATCAATGATGTAATAAAAATATGCTAAAAAATCAAGAAGACTCAAGGTTTGAACAAATCAATCAACCAACTCTGCTCATAATTCTTCTCAAATACTTGCCTCAAATTTTCCTTGTAAGATTCCACAAAAGCTCACACTAATATATCCACAAGTCCTCTCTAGAACTTGTCCAATCTGCTCAACAAGTCTTCACAAAGACTTACCTCAAATCTTCTCAACAAGTCCTCTCTAGAACTTGTCCAATTGCATAGAAACATATAGAGAATTGTTAGAGACTCAATATGCTTCACACTCACAATAACTCAATCACTTTCAACCTTTTTCTTAAATCAATAATTTCCTATAACATTTATCAAACAATATCACATAACAATGATACTCATGATCTTGCAAACCCTAATCCAATCTTCAAAATCAACAACAAGGGATATCAATCACCCAAAAATGAATTATGCATTCTCTCACTCAAATTCTCCAACAATGCTTATCAAACAAAATTTATAGCATTTCCATTTCAGAAAACTATTCACTCAACAAACCCACAAAGGAAAACTTAACCAACTCCTTTTCAATCCAATCTTATTTTCAGAAAATCTCAACCAATCAAATATTTCAACCAAGGAATAATATGCCCATACCTTTTACTTGATGAAGAATAGACTTCAAAACTTGTCTCAATTATAACCACTTTCCTTGCCAAGCACAAAGGTTAGATGACAAGAATTATCACTCTAACACTTCTTCAAAATATTTCTTCAATACAAAAATAATACTCAAATACACCTTATAATATCCAACTTTAAAATAATATTCAACAACCTTCAATCTCAAAAATAAACTTCCTTACTACCTTATAACTCCTTAATCACTTAAAAAATCAATTCAAAAATCAAAGTTTTGCATTCCCCTTTTAACTCCCCTAAACAACTTATAATCCAAATTAATTATGCAAAAACTTTAATTAACATAAACCTTTGGAAACAAAAATATTTTTCCCTTTTTATTTTTCGTAAGCCAAGTCAACCCAAACAATGTGCATACCTCTATTATGCTACCCAAAAGGCCTTGGTGGGATTCAAGCTACCGATGGCTCTCCCCAAGCGCTTCCATAGCGCTCGTGCCCACCAACTGGGTTGCATGGCTCCACAATATCCAAAAGGCATGAACGTGCCTTTGAATTCCTTCTCCCTCGAATGACGCAAACACAACAGAAAATTCCCTTCAACAAAATGACATGCATGAGGTTTGAACCCACACCAGGAATTCCCAAACGTGTCTATCGTAGCATTTGGTTGCCAACTCAGGTACGAGGTACTTCAAGTAGATTTCAGAGGTCACTAAACTTTTTCATTTTCTCTTTTCACATACAAATGTGAAAATACACGTCTTTCCTTTGCATGAGTCAATAAAAAATCGCATGGATGATCTTTCAAATGCCAAACCTTGGCATTATTTATATGCAAAACCATAGCATATTCCAATGTCGGTGAGTATTCAAATTCAAATTTGAATTTGAATATTAATTTTAAATATTAAATAAATATTTAAATTAAACCTTAGCACCCATAATTATTTAAATTAAAATTTTAATCAAAGATTAAAATATTTTAATTTAAATTAAATTTGCTTGTGGGTCTTTTCCAACTTGATCCTTGATCTTCTTAAACTCGATTTTTGATCCAAAATAAAATATTATTATTTAATTTAAACTTGCTTCTCCTTCCTTGGATTTTCATTCTTTGAGCCCTCCTGGGTATATAATATTTAAAAATAAATATTATAACCTATTGCTTTTCAAGACCTTCTTGCTTTTGGAAGAAACACTTAATATCCTCAAATATGATGAACATAGCACAATAATGCTTTTGACATCAATGACAACGAACACTCCTCAAAATATCCAATAGTTTTTGGGAATTATTACTAGTAATAAAGTTGAAGTTAATGCTTTATGTTTGGGTGCAAAGCTAGCTAAGGATCTAGGTGCTAAAAGAGACATTTGGAGACTCCTTTAATGTTATTAGTATTTTGAAAAAGGAGGGAGAAGCTAATTGGCAAATTGATTACATTGTGCAAGATATTAGAGATGTTATAAATCATTTTGAAGAAGTTGAATTTGTTCATGTCTTTAGAGAAGGTAATAAATCAATAGACTGGTTGGTGAAATTTGGTGCCATTAAAGAAGAGGATAGGAGATGGATCCCCCTAGGGGGGTCCTTGAGGACTTAGAAAAGTTTACAAGGGAGGACTACAACTAATTAGATTCTAGGATGGATATTGTTTGTCTTGCATCTTGTGTATTTTTGGCTACTTGCCCTTCGTAGCTGTGTAGTTGATGGGTTGAATTTGTGTTGTAAAAGGGTTTGGAACCTTTCAAAATATAATTTTTACCATAATATAAAATAATTTCTAGGATAAAAATAATCACACATAATATCACATTCAATAGTAACACAATTATTGCACAAATAAACTTCTTTATTATATTCATAAATTAAACTTTCTCACATTCATTTGATTACATAGCATGGATCTGTCTCCAATTGTAACTTTACATAATAAACTCTTCAATACTCTTGACTATTTCTCTCCTCAAAATCATAGGAGATGCAACCTTTCACATGCCTCACATTATGACAAAGCTTCTCATGATTACATAACCTCCTACTTCATATCTTGATACATCTCACATGAATCTTCACTTCCACACTTGACACCTATCACTTATGACTCTTCACTTGCACACTTGACACCTTGCACACTTACAACTCACACATACACACGTCACACTTGCATGCATTACACTTGCACACCTCACACTTTCATACTTCACACTTTTCATACTTTATTACATAACACATAAACACTCTTTACATCTTGACACACACACTTCCTAATCTAAATATTTATAATAGTACTCCATGGTAGTCAATGGTACCAAATAATGTAATAACTCCAACACCCCCCATATTACATTATTTGGTGTGAAAGTCTTCAATATTTAATATCTAATTTTGGTCTTTGTTCTTTTTCTCTAGCTTTGGTACTATTGTTGATACTAGTTCTTTTTTGAATTGATTGTTGAAGAAGTTCATACCTTTTCTCTAGCCATATCTAGAATTTGAAAAATATTTTTGAAGAAATCCATTTAGTGCTTTTCTTGTTATCTTGCTTATCCATCCAAAATTCATATTTCCTTTGTACCAACAATATTTTTTAGAGTGATTGTTACCTCCACAAATTTTACAACAATGAAGATTCCAACATATTTCTATTTTGTGTCCATGCCTACCATAATGTCCACATTTGTTATGTAATTATTTGAGATATTTATTATTTTTCTTGATAATATTTCTTGCCATATTTTTTAGAATTGTATCCTATCAAAAAATCTATGCCAATCTCTCTATCACCATTATCAATATCATTACAATGTCTATTGTCATATAAAATTTATGCTAACTATTTGTGTTCATGAACCATGTTCATATCCTTTGTCACATGCAACGTCTATTCTTGGAACAAGTTCTTCCATATTGTCATGGATCTCAAATCACATGTATCATAACATACATCATAATTCTCATTTTTTTGATGAAGATCACCAATGTCACAACATGCATAAGTTATTACTGGTCTTAAATAATTTGTATGATAACATACATCTTTTATTATAGGCTTGCTCTTCAATTTCTCATTTTTTTAATTTCTTTTGCATTGAAAACATTTAGAGCGACTATTCCCTTGTATGTTGTTTTTCATAGACTAATAAGTATTGTAAAAAAAATTTCATAATAATTATTAGTATCATTGAGAACACCCTACATGAATTATTGAAGTATTAGAAATATCTATTTTTAGATTCTTCATGAATCAATATCCCATTAATTCATTTGATACATATTGTCTTGAGTAGCTCCTTGAGAGATGAATTGTAAGAGATTTTTGATTGTCTTTCTTTATATTTTTTGCAGTTTTCATGTTGCAATAATTTCCTTTGAAGTTGACAATATTATAAATTCAAAAAAAATCCTTCAATTATTCACCTTTCTTCTCAATTTCATTCTTCACTCAATCAAATCTTCAATTTCAAATTTTCTTTCAATTTAATTTACAATCTCCCTTCACAATAATTCACTTTGTCAATCCTTTAATTTAATTCCTTCAAATTCAATTTCTAATTTTAAATCTTCTTATTTATTCCAATATCTCTTTCAATTATCATCAATCATTAATTCAAATTTTTTTAACCAATTCTCCAATTAGATTAATGCCTCCCAATTCAATCAATCAATGATTCAATATCTTCATTCCAATTATCAATTCATTTTTTCTTTGCTTATAACTCCTAAATTTTAATTTCAAACTCTTACTTCTTTTAACAAATTTAAATTTCAAATTCCTCTTATATATCTCTAATTTTCAAATTAATTTCACAATCAATTTTCAAATCTTCATTCACCATTCATTCAAATTCTATTCTTTAATTTTATTATGTCTCCCAAATTCACTTTCACAATTTCACTTTTAAATTTTAATTTGACTTACTCAATGTTCAATTCAAATTTTAAATGTTTAATTTCCTTATACCTCCCATTTATTAATTCATTCCTTAAATATTCCTTTTAACTCCCAAGTATAACCTTTCATTAACAATATTTTACAATTTCCAAATTTATTATCAAATCCTTATACCTCCCAAAAGAAACTATTTTCTTCTAAATAAAGCACCCAAAGAAACTTATAAATTAAACTTTACCTTAGTCCTTTCCATATCTTAAATCAGCTTAGGGTACTTGAAATAAGCGTTATGTCCAACAAGTGTTACTTTTTCTACTGTAGTCCAAACAATTTGCTTCCCAAAATGTAGTCTGAGTCTTCTTAACTCTATTGTGCTTTCTTTACCTCTACTACTTGTAGATTTGTATATCAAATTATTTTAGATTTAACATCTTTAAATTATTCCTCAATATTCACTATTCTCAAATCTAGAATATTTTTTGGCTTCACTGTTTGTCCTTACACTTAGGTCCTTTAGCTTCACTTTTCTCTAACTTATATTTTAATTTCTACTCATTCTTAGGTCCACATCCTTCATCTTCACCACATTCAAGTCCAAATTTATTTAAATCCTGTAGCTCATACTTGTTCTCTTTAGCAACATGTCCTCTTCTAATCAATAAATATCCAAAATATAACAACAAGTGCTTTTGTTTTCAAATCCACTCAAATTAATCTCTTCCTCCTCTAGAAATCATTCTCCTTCGACGCTCTTCAAATGTTCCTCTTCTCAACAATATCTTCAGCAATATCACCTTTCTCTCAAACGTTCTCTCGTTAGATATTCCCTAATTTTTTTCTCCTTCAAATATCTACCTTCAATTTTTCCTATGCAAAAATCCTTTCTCAAATCTCTCATCAATATCTCTTCATGTTCACACATACAATAATTCTCTTCTCCAGCATAGCTCTGATCCTAGATGATTTTCACCAAGTTGGTTCTAATATCACTATTGGAAAATATACCTAAAATATCTCAGAGGTAAATATTTCTAGGATAAAAATAATCACACATAAGATCATGTTAATAGTAATACTGTAACTACAAAAAAAGCATCATAACATGTAAACACTCAAAATAAAATTTGATATATTTATTGTGCTTCTTGAATACAATAGACCCTCTTGGGGGTTGAATAAGTGACGTGTTCAAGAAAGGGGGTGATCCCATTTTTGCAAAATCAATTAACAATGGTGCCAATTCTTTTTCATGCTACATTTGTATGTTGGATGGATTTTGTTGGAGTCTTCTCGGTTGACCATACCAAGCTCTTTTTTTGCTTCTACAAAGTGCCTGCAACAAGCTCCTAAAAACATGGGTTAGTAGCACTTGTAAATATATTTAAAAATTATATACCACCACAACCAATGAAAATGTAAACATGCATAATTGAATTTAAAATAATTTTTTGCAATCTCTAAGAGGACGCAAAAAAGGATCAATGGAATCTCAAAAACACTTTGCTAGTATTTTTTTGGATGTTCAATAGAGGAAAACTATGGTTTACTTATAGGATTTATGGGGGGAATGGGTGAGGATGGTGACTTGGCTAGTTAAGTGGTGGAGAGGGCTAGTTAATATAGGTGTAACTTGGAGTTTCCCCTTTGCATTGGTATTATCACAAAGGATGTGCATCTGTAAAAGAGGATATGTTTGCATTGGAGTTATCACCAGATGTGCACACTTTGGAATTATCACCAAGGGTGTGCATGCATATTGAAATTGATGTGCACACATTAGAATTATCACTAGATGTGCTCATATTGAAATGGATGTGAACACATAAAAATTATCACCAGATGTGCATGCTTTAGAATTTTCACCAAGATATGCACACATTAGAATTATCCAAGGAGAGGTGAGAGTGGAGGTGTGACTGAGAGATGTGGCAAGTGAAGTGGATATGGGATGAGCATGAGGGAAATATTCAACCATTCAAATAATGCATAATTAGGATGGGATATATTTAATCAAAACTGAAGTGGACTAGAGTGATGTGCACATGGGATAAGAAAGGGGAATGATATCATGATTTCCATAGGCTAGACATAAGAGGGTGAGCAGATGAGGGTGAAAATGGTTATGATAGCCTAGTTTTGCTAATGTATACTAATTATTTAATTAGTATTATATAGATGTGCTTATTTTAGGTGTTTATAGATGTCTCTTTTTGTATCATGTTATGTGAAAACACAATGCAATGAAAAAATAAATGACACCTATCGTTGGATTGATAATGAATAATGATGAATGGATGAAAATGGTTGGTGAGAAATAAAAATGGATTTTAGCTTGAGGAGGTTGATGTTTTATTATTTCAAATAAAGAAAAATGTAGAATACCCTAATTATGGAAGCGATGAATATTTGTGAACCTTGTCGGTGATGAACTGATGAGCACATTTGAAATAGCTATGCTAACAACTATACTAATGAGACATGGTATTTGAACCATTATGCTAAAAAATATGCTAATGAGACATGGGATTTTATCCACTATGTTGAAAACTATTCTAATGATATATGGGCTTTGAGCCACTGTGTTGAAAACTATGCTAATGAGACATGGGATTTGAGCCACTATGCTCACAACTATGCTAGAATGATACTATGCAAATGATATTCTCAAACAAGGTTTTGAGATAAACATAGATTTAAAAAATAGATGTTTGGATATTTGACTTGTTTGGGATAAAATTTTATGGGTATTTTCTACCCCCTCAAGCGGTGAGTGGGTAGAAGAAATGGGTGACAACCATGAGCCGATTGACAAAAGGTGAAATGGTATAAAAAGTGGAATGTGGCATGAAATGGAGGGATTTTTTTGAACATTGTATGAGATACATGGATGGAATGACCATGTATTTAGGATACTTAGATTATGGTGCTTGATGGAGGTATACAATTGGATAGATGGGACATGACATGAGTTTAATATGTTGAAGTGATGGAGGATGATGTGAATATTTGTGAATGATGAATGAGTATGAGTAGATAGAAATGGATGATAATAAATGTGACAAATATAATATAATTTATGTATACATGCACATGTGATTACCATTTGGAAAATTCTTAGACATGTATCACGAATCATGATTTTAATGGAGTAATCAAGGGCGTCAACATAATGGTACTGACATAACTGTGGGATGGATGGGAGTGGATGTGACATAATATATGTAATATATGAGTATATTTTAGAAGAAAAGATAAAATTACTTGTCCTATTACATATCCTAATAATGAAGAATAAACAAGTGTTTTTAGGAAGCTCATACACCATAGTGACATTGATCAAACTTATCTACTAATAAAATACACACTTGAAAATACTATGACCAACCAAATGAGTCATGTCTCTTAAAGACCAAAGTGTCTGTAGTGATGTTTATTTCTTATTTGGAGTAATGTACGACTAACCAATTATGACTCAAGCCATTATAAGCTAGCTCATCTGCGAGCATACATAGGTCTGTACAAAATGTCACTAATGTGATAGACATATCACCACATAGAGGGTATAATCCACTGCCAATTATGTATCCATAGCCCTAATGGAGATAGTCCCACAATCCTTTGAAATTTCTCCACTACCAGCCAAGTGTCTATAATCTTGATGGAGACGTCTAAAAATACCCAAGGATCCATGATGAAGTATTGAAATGTGTTTGTGTTATTTCTCTTGTGTCTTTCTTGTATATTTGTTTGGCATAAGTTTTATTTGGATCCTTAGTTTTGGATTATGAACATGATAGGATGATCAGGGGAAACCGTTCACTTTATGGCAAGAGGGACACTTGGTTTAATATATGATATATGTGCATGGTCCTGAAGAAGACTTAAGTTAACCAAGAAGGCATGCAGAACTCAAGGGATAAATGATTTTCAATGAAGGTTGACTGAGAAACTAGGTATGGTTGAACAACCTAAACAACCCAAATATTCTCCAAACATAATATAGAAAAGAGACAAAGAATGACAAAATATGAATGTGGAAAAATGGATATTAGGTAAAAGTGCATATAAAAAGGGGGGAAAATATGATTATGAAGACACCCTTGATTAATACAACAAAATTACTTTGTAATGGCATGTGTCAAACTTAACCAAACAATGACCAAGTTGGTGTTGGTGTTTGGAAAGTGGAGTGTGCTTATGATACAATATTTTTGGTGTGGGATATGGCATATTTTTTTTAAGGATGAATTCCCATAGACTAAAGGTGATTTGGGAAGAGTAGAGAGGGTAGAATTGGTGAATGATGTGATGATGATGATGATTAAAGTTGGATGCAGTGGGTTCAAAGTGACACTTGAGTAGGAGGCTTATGGTTATCCTTTTCATTGATAGCTTGTTGAGCCATTTGGCTAGATTAAATTATATTCTAAAACTATGCTAATAATGATTGGATGGGTTTGCTCCTATCCTAGTAGACAAAGGGAGCAACTAATGATTATTGGATGGGTTAACTCCTGTACCAATAGATAAAGGAAGTGAATAATATAATCAACTAAGCTATGAAATAAAATATAACTATGATAAAGATATCAAGGGTGGCTAATGATAGTCTCAAGCAAGGTTCTTAGACAGACACATTCCAAAAATAGGTGTTGGGGATTTGATCAAATTCATGATAAAATTGATTTTTTGGTGTCATCCAACTCAATTCATAATGTGATCTATGATGGTGTATGATTTGGGTGTGTGAATTTAGTTGATGGTTATGTGTGATATGCAAATGGGTGAAAGAGATGAGTTGATGAAGAGGAAGGGATGAAGAAGGAATGAGATTATTGAGAGGGGATCATGGGAGTGAGGTGTTTAATTCCTCGTGATCAAAAAGAGCTTGTACTAGACCTTAGAATTTTGACAATTGTCAATATCATGATCCTTTTGATGATGATAGATATAATAGTGATCTACCTTATACTACTTAGATTTAGGTGTGTTAGTTTCTACAAGGTGTATGTTAAGTAGATAATTTTTTCTTAAATCCTATAAATTTTGAAATATTATTGATAGTGGCTTCGATAGGGGTTTCGAGGTACGAGATGGATGAGGTAGATTGAAATATGGAGATCAAAGTGAAATGGAGAAATATGGTAGAAAGAAGGATTAAAGGGGTGTTAGAGATATGTATTGATGTCTCAACTATAGCTCAATGTGTGTGAGTCACTCCAAGATTTGTTGTAGGGCAGGTGGAGGTGGAGGTGGAGATGGAGGTGGAAAAGGTCGATTGGAAGGTTGATATGAAAGTGAAGTAGAGGAAGATGTCATAGAGGATGGTTGAAGGGGTGTTGGAGAGATGTCTTGGTGACACAAATATAGCTCCAAGTTTGTGATTTTATCCAAGATTTATTGTAGATCAGGTGGAGGTAGAGATGGAGATGGAGTGGTCTTTATAGAATTGAATTTGTTAGGGATTTGGTTAAGATCAAGGTGATAAGGATAAGGATATGAATATGGGGGTGGTGAGGAAAGAGATAAGGTGATTGAAAAAGCTACGAGCATTGGGCCATATGAGGGGGATGGGATAGAGGACAGGGTATTGGAAGAAGAGGTGTTAGAGAGAGGGTTGGAAGAAGAGGTGGTAGATATGATGGGATTGGAAGAAGAGGTGGTAGATATGGGGTTAGAAGAAGAGGTGGTAGATATGGATTTGGAAGAAGATATGGTAGCAATGGTGTTGGAAGAAGAGGTTGTATATATGGGGTTAGAAGAAGATGTGGTAGATATGGTGTTGAAATAAGGGGTGGCAGATATGGGGTTGGAAGAAGAGGTGGTAGATAAGAGGTTGGAAGAAGAGGTAGTAGGGATGGTATTGGAAGAAGAGGTGGTAAAGATGGTGGGGATTAATGCAAGGAGTTATGCATGGGTTTTTGTAACAAGGCATGAGTGACATGGTTGGAGGGGCCTGATACATTAGGCTTGAACATGAGTACCCTAAATAATCCATCACATGGAGGTATGGAAAATGGAGAGGTGTGGATGGGGTACGTGGCAAGGTAGGGGGAGACTCCTTCAGTCAAGTTGGAGGGACTTCAGGTGCATGAGAGATTTTCTTATCATTTGAAGTGTCAAGGGAAAGGGTATGAATTATGGTGACTTGGAGAATTTTGGAGGAAGCAAATGGTTATATTCAGGATTGATATATTCATCAGAATCATCATCCTTAGGATTAAGAGTAAGACATTGAAGGTCATTCCCAAGGAGGAGTACCAATGAGTTTTTATAATATCGTAAACCAAAATAATCTTTTGGTAACTAGTAGGAAGGTTCAACAATAGAACACAAACCTTGTTCATATCAACCAAGGCCAAATCCATGCCAATTGAAATATTAAAAATATTTCGTAGAAAATGACCACTTGGATAGATTATTAATGTTACTACAACATGACGTTGTAAACTCAATAAAAATGGATGGCTTAGAGGAAGCATCAAGGGTCCCATAGACAAAGTTGGTATAATTTGTGGAAGAATCGATAGGGATGACAAAACTCATGGTTAAGGGGATGTTATGAGGGTGATCAAAAGCCTTAATTGACTTGATAGTGGGTAAGAAATAGTAACCTTATGGATAAATAACTCCCTCTATTCAAGATTGGACATCTGAATAAAGACATGATGGGACTCTTGGTTGAATGAGTGGTGAGACTTCAAATGAGGTAGCTTGGAAGAAGTGAAGGGTACAATAGCAGAGGATGAGAGCTTAAGGAAAGTGGGGGAAGAGGATGGTGTTGTAGATTGAGGGGATGAAAAATTGGAAGAGTAATTGGATGAAGTGGTTTGAGAAGATGATGCAATAACATGAAGGGAAGAAGAAGTAGTTGGAGCAAATGATGTAGAAGATTAAAGCAAGGAGGAAGTTTATTTGGTAACTTGTGTTGTAGTGGACGAGGAAGTAGATGAAGGGGGATTTTTTGGTTGAAAGTCATGTTGGACAATTCACTGCTCCCAAGATTGATATGCCCTTGAGGAGTGGTAGAGGGGATGGATGAAGCAGGAGTAAAGTGGTGATGACTTATGATTTCCACAAAACCTTAGTAAGACGGGATATTATTGATGTGATTAACTTGATTTGGATAGAAGTATGTGGTCCCATGTTGTGGTAAAGGATTTTGATAAATTCTAAGGTTTTGGTTAGGAGGGGCTAAAGGGTTATAAATGATAATGGTCCCTCGATCAATCATATCTTGTACCAAGTTCTAAAATTATTGACAATCATTGAGGTCATGACCCCTTTGGTGATGGAATACACAATAATGATCTTCTCTATACCCTCTAGATTTAGGTTTATGTGGATCATCTAGCCTTATTTTAGGTAAGGATATCACCCATGCCTTAAGAATATTTTGGAAATGGTTTATAAGGGCTTTGAGATAGGCATGAAGATATGAAGGGGCCAAGGAAGAATGTGTATGGGTTGGGAAGAGGGTTGGTTGTGCAATTGATCTAAGGGTGACATAACTTGGTATGTTGATGATTGAGGATGATATGAAGGTTTTTGTAGTAAATATTGAGGTTGTTGAGGTTGGTATGTTGGTAGTTGGGGCTGATAAGTCTACTATGGAGGTTGTTGTAGTTGATATGAAGAGGAGTATGAATGATATGGATGATGTTGGCAATATGGGTAAGACTGGTATGAAATAATGGAAGGAACATGGGATACTTTATGCGATTGGTAATATTGGTTATAAGCATTGGTTAGGTTGGTGGGTGGTTTGCACTTGAAGGGTTGATGATAGGTAGAGGTGGTTGACATGGATTAGATCATGGCTGATATTGTGTGGGAGGGGTTGATGATGGGGAGATTGATGTTGTTGATGAAAGTTATTAGGGTGATATTGGTATTGATGAGGGGGAGGTTGATAGAGATTGGGATCATGTTGAGGTTGATTTGGTGGTATGTGGTATTGATGGGGTTATGGTTGAATATTTTATGGTTGTGTTGATGACCATTGATGTAGATTTTTGGATGGGGGTGCATTTATTTTTGATGGACAAGAAGTCCATGATGGGTCATGGGTGAAATAGAAACCTTATAGGGATGGTGGTTGATGAGGAGTTGGTGCTTGAGGTGGTTGTTGAGGGATATGAGTGTTATATGAGGCATGGGGGTGTTGGTGGATATGATGGGTAGGCACTTGCTGCATAGAGGGGTAATCAGAAGAATGGGTGGGTGGAGGTTGAGATTGAGGTGAATGAGAAGAAGAAGAACAAGAATAAACTTGCATTGTTTTGTTGTTTTTGGATTTTTGTTGGTCGTTTTTGGATTTCTTTTTGTTTTTTTTAATTTTTGTTGATTTTTGTAATTTATTTTTGTTGTTGTTGGTGTTTTTGGTTTAACCTAGCCCTAGGAACTACAAATGGGATGGATGGAGTGGAATATAAAAGGGTGTGTTTATACCTACTCCTCTTATGAGAAGTAGTACACAAAAAACTAAAAAAGGCTTCCTAGGATTGCGGTTGTGGCTTTGGGTTCCTAGAGGGGACCAAAAATAACCTCTTGAGGGAGGTCACACTCTCTAAGTCCTACTACTAACCTACCCAGGATTTCACTTCACCCTCGATTATGCTTGGATAAAATTGATAGCTATGAGTTCACTGATTATTAAATACTATGAACAAATGGGTATCTAACCTAGTATACCCTAAGGTAATATCAAGAGTAGGGTATTTTTTGGTGATGAAATCCATAAGCCACTCATGGGGTCTACTACAGTGTCTAGGGGGCCAACCAATAGAAGGATATGAAATCCAACGTCGTTGGTCTTGATTGGGGGTTGGTGATGAAATCCAACCTTAGCAATGTGTGAAAATCATGCAAGTGTGTGGGGTTTGTTTTGATTTTATTTTATTTTGTGCTTTTGTTTCATATTTGTGCTTTGTGTCAAGATGTAATCTCTCAAACTTAAATTGTCAATCTAGGTTAGATTTAAAGAATAATAATCCCATATAAATATCTACAAATTTAGCTTTTGACTTATATTTCATTTTCTTAGTTTTATTTGTAGGAAAAGATAGTTTGTAATAAATGAAATTGAAATGAAATTATGCTTAATGCAATTATGACTTAGTATAATGTCTATGTGTGGATCCACATTATGATTTAATAATGCATTATCTATTTAATATATTTTATAATTCTATATTATGCAATTTAATTAAATCTATGTTTAAAACTAGTCTATGTACTGATTAATTCTACTCTATTTTAGGAGGAAGAGAGCAAGGGACTAACCATATAGGAGTAGGCCTTGCCTCCACAAGGTCACTATTATTCTCTTCTCCTTTTATACTTCAACAATCTATTTTCATAAAACTAATATTTATGCTATTTAATTCATGTGTGCAGGTAAAATAAATGAAGGATCCAAAAATAACCAAAGCATGAAGAAATTATAAAACACAGTTACCATATTCAAAAGAAAATATTACTGTAAATGTATCAGTTTATTCCAATATTCATAATACATACAATGTAACAATAAGTCTTCTGTTGTAGAATGAATTAGCTTGGACATTTTTCTAGGTCTTGCCATTTTAATATATATATTTTACACTTTACCTTAAAATAGATTTTACAACCTTTTACTATTGCAAATCATACGGGTATGGATTGGATATTAATGTTACGTAACAAAATAATCTAAAATTAAAACATCCTAATAACTATTTTAGACTTATTGCAAATGAATTTTGTCCTTTTCTATAGGAGAAGACAAATTCATTACATCCAGCTCACCTAAATCTCAAACAACTAACAAATTACATAACAAACAATAAATTACATTGACAATACTAATGTGGTTGATAATATGACAATGACCACATTGAATTCACAATACATATTGTGTTGGTTGAGTTACCGATATACATGATAGTTTTCATTATACCAAATAGGTTTACATCATCAACTGGTTTTTGTAGATCGTATATGTAGCACCTTTCTGTAGGTTCTTTTCATAGATGGCTTTATAACCTATTCTATTAAGTTTTCCATGAACTACCTCAGTTGGGTTCGGTTGTAACATTCTACTTTAAACTACCTACAACATTCACCTATAAAAGCACAACATTATCACACAATATATGTAAATTTACCAGCATATGGCACATAATATATTTTAGATCAAATATATCAAAAATTATGTAAACTATGCATAACATTCATCAAAACATATTCATACTTATCAAATTTGCATCTTAAAACCATAATAAAACTTCATATTATAATCACATTTTAATGCTCATAATTTCCTGTCAAACTTGAGGGAATGCATGTCCTCATGCATGCAAAATTAGTGCTATAGGAGTCTAAAAGAAACAAATCGTACATGAATTATGATAAATATAAATATGCAATTTTTTTTTTATGGCCAAAAATTTAATAATGTTTAAAACTTAAACGTTTTTGGATCTGATCTGGGGTGAAACATGATTTGGAATAGGATGATTTGCTATTGTCATTTTTTGTGCTTCACTTTTTGCACCTGTGCCTTAGCTTTATTAATATTTGGTGGCTATTAAATAGCCATGGTATTCAAGTATGTTATATCATCTAGTCCACCTCCTACATATATGGGGCAATGTGGTGATCCTTGCTTTGCTGGTTGGGACAACTGCTCTATAGATTTGATGATCTAGTTGATCACCTTCTGTACCTCTAGCAGGATCTCCAGCTCAACTTATGGTTTTAGATTTTGAGTGCTACATGTAGGTTACCTTTGATATCTAAAATCATATAAGGTGGGTGAGCTATCCTCATCGAATTCCTGGCCAAAGAAAAAAACTTACTAAAATTAATCAACCACCTCATTTTCTTCCCTTGCATTGACTTTTTTTTGGGTGATGCACTGGTAATCACCGGTTGGGGAACCTACTCAATTTTTTAGCCACATTTTTTATTGAAATCTATATTAGAATATCAATCTGGGTGGAGAGGGATTTCTCCACCAGTGTTGCATGCTCTGAAAACTCCTTTATGAGACTATCTAGATTAATTTGTAGTAGAGTATGCTAGGTACCAATTTGGGTTAGGATTTTGGTATAAAATAAGGTAGGTGAGCTCATTTGAGGGTTAGACATTTCTTCTCTTGCTTTACTAAGCTCCTCAAATCTTATCTTCTTCATTATTACAAGTGAGGATGGTTTGGAAGTCTTGGTAGATTTGGTTTGGGTGGACCATTTTTGCATAGGAGACTCTTCTACTTCCTAGATATCATATTTAGGGACTTCCTTAGATGTAGTGCCCTCACTAGACTCAGAGTTACTTCACTTAGATGATTGTACTAATAATTTCTCCTCCTCCACAACTTTATCTCATGTAGTTTTAGTTTTTAGGGCTTCGTGTGGGACGAATAATTTGATAAGACCATAATGGACTATTAGATGTAATTTTGGTCTAGTTCCAAACTTCTTGGATTGAAATCTACCAACTATAACCTTTAAGGATTTATAAAGAAAATATGGGAGGTTAATGATGCAATCCTCATGCTTAGGAAATTTAATATTAAGCAACATTTTTAGGTGATATCCCCCACACATTGACAACTTGCCCTCTACAGTGAAGAACTTTATGATCAGGGTGGTGACCTCCTACCACTTTAGAGAAAGAGATGAAGTTTCTACCCCTTGATCCATCCCTCTAATCATGCACAAGAAAATATTTTTCTCCTAGCTTGTCGGTCAAATGGGATACACTTTTATTAGTGGTTTTGAAATACTTTTGGTTGACTTTAGGAAGGTGTAAAACTTCAAAGATAAGTCTAAGGGTGACTTCAATTTCTATCCCACCCACATTGGTGACCATGGTTGTGGGATCACAATTCAAGATGAATTGTTTGACCACACCCTGGTCATGTCCTTGAAATATTTTGAAGACATCCTACCATCTATATTTTTGGAAAATATTCCTGATGAAATCATTAGGTGTCTGGGTGGCTATCGAATATGGTTCACTGTGCTTGTGGAAGATAGATTTTGGCATTATGATAAGGGTTTGGTAGAAATAAGGGTAGGGAGTTAGAGGATAATGTGTTTCTGCTTTGGTTTCTTTAAAATGTTGTCTACGAAATGAAAATATACAGAGAATATTAGAAATACATGCATATGTTGATTATCATCATGTATAAAAAACAATAATTTATATAATATTCAATAACTCATAAAAATTCGATGCTTCAATTTTGTGCAAAGAAAACATGCTTTGAATTCGTGTAGGGAAAACATAGTATTTCATTACATTTCATAGTATTTTGATATATATATATATTTTGAATTCTTGCATATATCATCTCCTTTAAATAATAAAATTTTTGTTACATTCATCACAAAGAATTTATTATATTTCAATCTTCAAGAATTTTGATACATTTTCCTACAAATTTCATTCACCAAGATTTCATTATAGATCTCAACAATTTCTTGAAAATTCTAAACACTTACAGTTCTTGGTTTTTATTATACCCTCTCTCAAAGCCTACTGTTGTTTGATTTTGGTGCTTCTTCCTTAATATTTACCTGCAATTATTTGTTGTTTCCCTTATAAGAAATTACTACCGCTTCGATTGTATTCATTACACAATGATTCCATCTAGTTTGCATGGAGGATCGATCATCAAACCATCGAGTTTTTCCATAGTGAAGATAGATTTCAAATTTTAGGTTTTTCCTATTTTTTTTTTGTTGTGCTAAGGTTGAATAGATTAGATCCCTTGATCTAGATTTGATCAATGTTATTTAAACTTGATCTGCAATGCTTGTCCTCATTGCACTGCATGGCCAGGTATTGATGATAGACAATATTCACATGAGGTGGTTGTCTCCCTTCATGCTAATCATGGCATGCTATCAAGGCACGCTCATGATCCACTAGCTCTCCATGATCCATGGTGATAAGTCATTCAAATTCAATGTTACATCATCCATCAGGAGATAGAACCTTAGAGTGGAATGGTTTTTAGTTTTTAAACTCGGATAAACAAACTTAGGGTGGTAGTTTTTTCTTTTAAATTTTAAATTCGAGTAAACAACTTATTTTAAAATTTTTTATTTTATTTTTCTTACCTCCTTAGTTCATGTTTGATATGCCTGTTTGCACTTCATATAACTATACTATCCATGTTTACCTTCCCCATTCTGACATCAGCTCTTTTGTATGCATAATTTGACCCTATCTAACGTTGGATCCTAGTCAATGTTGCTTCGTTATCTAGATACACTTCCTTTGCCAACTAAAATTTCCTTCTCAAGTGGAGAACCATCATGTGATGCCTTCATTTTATACTTTTTTACTTAGTTTTACATTGTCCATGTGATAGGTTGACCCCTTTTAATTGGTGTATGGTTGAGCATTTTAAGATACCCATATCTTATCTTTTCCCCAGGTAATGAGTTCGAGTATCTGTGCTATGTACAAAAGGTAATATACATGGTATTTATGAAGAAACTCATTCATCCGTAAACCATCCACAAGCACCCACATCATCCATGTTATGCGCTTTCATGATTGTAATTTTAGCTTGGTGCATATGTTAAAATTTCTTATCAATTTGATGATTTGTACCCTTCAAGAATCCAAATCCACTATACTTGATTTTTGAGGTTGAACCCACAAGTTGACTTCCAAACCATGGCTCATGAGGTGAAATTTTGTATGTTCATGCAAATTTCTTCTTCATGCCAAATTTTTTATAATAAGGACCAACGATAATCAGCCTACAATGCTTTATTACACCATGACACATGGCCTTAGTCATGCGTGAATCCATTATAGTTATACATTTAAAAAAATTGTATGATGGTGCACCTACGAAAACACACTATAGAAATGGTTATAGAAAGTATCTATAGAAACTAGCTACGAAAATATACTATGGAAACTAACTCCAAAAATATACTATGGAAACTAACTACTAAAACTAACTATGGAAAGTAGCTACAGAAAATAATCTATATAAACATATTTGTTTTACCTGCTTTCTTTTCCACTCTTTTTTTTTTCTTTTTCTTCCCCAAAATATATTATAGAAATTATTGTATTAATCCTTTGCTTCTCCCCAAAAATAGCCAAAACAAAATAAGGAGATAAATTTTTATTTATTTATAAAGGTTTATATTATAGAAAATATCTAATATATATATGGGAATATGGAGGTAGTTTCGATATATATATATATATATATATATATATATATCAATTATTTATTTTAAGCTAAGCCATAAAATATGATTGCAGGCTAATAAATATTTTTTAGAATGGAATTGTCTATTCCCAATAGAAAAACTATTATGCAAAAATATTGATGTCTTCCTTGACATTTTAATAAAATATTCCATGGATTTCATAATAAATATTTCTAATGCCCTAGACCAATTCCTTTGTTCTACTTCCTTTGGTATCATTTTGAAGCCCTTTATGAAAAATATAATAACAATATTAAAGTAATGTAAATCAACAATACTTTGGTTCTCAAAAATACGTCTTATCATGTGTTGGAAATATTCAAAACCTGCTTTGGAAGAGGAAAATAAAAGTCATTCTAGTATCATTTTTGTTTTATCATTTCATAGTCTATTTTTTCATATATATATATGTTTAAGTTATGGGGGTACAAAGCTTTGGGGAATCGGATTCTCAACCACTCTATCAAAGTCCTAATGGGAATTATCACCCTATCCTTACTACTTTTCCTCCTTAGGTAAGAAGAGTTAAGGCTTTGAGGAATCAAAATATATAACCATATTGATGGAAATGTAATCCTATCCTTACTACCCTCTCTTTTATTTGGGGAAGAAAGTAGAAATTTGGGGATTCAAGCTGCATAACAATCTGGATGGAAATATAATCCTATTCTTACTATTCTTTCCTTTCTTTTATTATTTATGGGTTATAAAAACAAGGTCTATTACTTCCTTGATTTATTAATTCTATGATACCATTATGACTATGTGACCTCCTTTTCCATGAGGCAAGAATATGACCTTCCCATGCTGAGTCTGACTTCTTCCTTAAAACCTGATATTGAGACTAAAATGTGATGAATGATAAGATGAATAAAACATTATAGGTTAGAACTCCATTATGAAATAAATGAAGTATATTTAAAGAACATATATTGATCTTCTAGTTCATTTCCAAGAAATATTATTGTTCCATGATAATATTCTTGCATTAAGATACTGAGTTGATTGTCTGAATAAGTCAAGAAAATCTATTCTTTCTTACAAGGAATGATAGTATTCCTCAGAATTAGGACTCTCATCATACCTCCAATAGTATAAAGTCCTAAAATAATGGATTGACATCCAGAAGAAGCAAGTCGTGTAGTTTCTAGTCTTCTTCACCACTCAAAATGGTAGCCTGCATTGCTGCACCGTAGGCCATGACTTCATCCAAATTAATTCTCTTACATAACTTATTTCTATTGAAGAAGTCCTACAAAAACTACTACACTTTGGATATCCAAGTTGACCTGTCGACCAAGACAAATTTACTTATCTATACCTTGTCCATCTTGGCGTCCCTCAGGCATTTCTCGACGGGCTCCATGCACTTCCTGAAGAGATCCATGTTCAATTACTTGAACCTCACCCTCGTGATGGTTGAATTGAAATCGATCCCTTAATACAAGGAGTCAATCTTGATTATGCTCTGCATAGTGGAGGACAGAGTCCTCAGTATCCTCAAGGCTCTCACATTACTACTGATATCTTTCTTGTATTTCCTCTTAAATTCCTACACAAAATGATTCACCATTCTATTATGAAATTCCTCACCATAAAGATACATCTCTTGTAGTGGCCTTCACCTTTAAGATGCCCTCCTCGATCATAAGTAGGGATACATTGAACGTTCCATCACCTAGGTCAAAGATCAATATGTTCTTCCCACTGCTGGAGCCACCCTTCTTATCAAGGTTGTAGGCGATGGAAACTACAATGGGCTCATTGATAATCCTCATAATATTAATCCCCATAATCAATCCAAAATATTTAGTCACTTAACTTTGAGAGTCATTGAAGTATGTAGGTATGGTAATGATCACATTTTTCATAGTCTACCCTAAATAGACCTCTATAATCTACTTCATATTTTTCAACACCAAAGAAGATATCTCTTCAGGGATCAAATGCTTACTCTCACCTTTGTAGATAATTTGGATCATGGTCTTATTGCCTAGCCTTGTGAACACCTTGAAAGGTAATTGCTTCATATTCGTCTACATAGAGGGAACGTTGAATCTTTGTCTGATCAATCTCTTAGCATAAAATACGGTATTCATAGGATCATGGCCACTTGATTCTTTTCAACATATCCAATAAGTATCTCCATATAAATAATTATTTTTGTTCCATGATAATATTTATTTCCAAGAAATCTTGATACTTCTTCGCTTCTAGGGCTCTTGTGGCTATCGCCCTATGAAAACAAGTTTGATCGATAAATATTGAAACTTCTTTGCTTTCCAGCTCTTTCTGGCTATCAGCCCATGAAAACAAAGGTTGATAAAGAAATCTCAATACTTCTTCACTTTCAATGCTCTTATGGATATCGGCCAATGAAAATAAGATCGATCAAGAAATCTTGACACTTCCTTGCTTCCAATGCTCTTCTAGCTATATATCCATGAAAACAAGACTAATCGAGAAATCTCAACTCTTCTTCACTCTCCAGCTCTTTCTAGCTATCAGCCTACGAAAACAAGGTCGATCAAGAAATATCGACACTTCTTCACATCCAATGATCTTTTGGCTATCGACTCATAAAAACAAGGCTGGTTGAGAAATCTTGACTCTTCTTCGCACTCTAGCTATTTCTAGCTATCGAATCGTAAAAACAAGGTTGGTTGAGAAATATCGACACTTATTCGTTTCTAGCACTTTTCTAGATATCAACCCACGAAAACAAGGCTAGTCAAGAAATCTCGACACTTCTTCACTTCCAGTGTTCTTCTGGCTATCAACCCATGAAAACAAAGGCCAGTTGAGAAATATTGACTCTTCTCTATACTTAAAATTTTTTGGATACATCCTCATTTCTCTTAGTGTAGTTATTTTGACCTACAAGAGCCTCTATATTTCTCTCAAATTAGATAGAGTTTTATTGTACTTGTTTTCAAAAATTTAACACACAAATTTAATCAAGCAAGTGATTCATAGAAATCAAGTTCTTCATGAGTCTAGGAATGCAAAGAAATTGACCTGGGTGATAGGTATTCTCTCTTAGACACAATTAAACATCACTAATTATAGCAATGGTATATCTCAAATTGTCATCAAGTGTTACTTTCCTATAGGTAAATGACATGTATTCTCTCTTAGATACAATTGAACATCATCAATTCTAGCAATTGTGTGTGTCATATTGTCACCAAGTGTTACTTTTCTATAGCAAAATGAATGGTTAAGGTTCAAAAAATATTTCTTCTAGCCTATCATATGTCTAGTAGCTCTTGAAACAAGGTACCAAATGAGGCCTGATTTTGATACAATATTAGGACATTGAATTGAATAGACATAGTCCTATCCTTTTGCATCAAAATAAACATCCTTAGCTACATGTCCATATTATCATTGAGGTGCATTATTGACTTGCCAATGAGTATTCTTTTGATTTTATCTTGATGAATTCTTTGATTTATTTTTGGATGATCCTTGTAAGAGTATGTTTTACTAGCACTCCTAAATGATGTGTCCTAGTTTCCCATAGACCAAACATGTGATATTTCTTTGTCTTTGATGTTATTTCTATTTTTACCTTTTTTGTTGGTTTTGGTGCTTGTTGGGTTCTACCATGCTTCTTTGATTAAATCAACTTCTTGCCTTATTTATGTGTTATAAAAGCACATCCATATTTAGTATTTGTCTCTTGAATTGATTCTTCTTATTGAAATAAATTTACTCAAGTCTTAAAAGTGGGACTTTGATTTGTCATGTTTAGATCTATTACCAAAACACTAAAAATTGGTGTAAGTGCATGTAGAACTATTGGAATAAGCATACCATCACTGATAGTTTTGTGTGACACTTATAGCAAGGCTTACAATTCAACAATACCTCATATAAAGCCTTCCAAATTCTTACCACTCTTAATATTTAAGCAATGCAATTGGATTTGCATGTGTAGAATTTGTTTCCAATTCTCAGAATCAAACACTGTACTAAGTTTATCCCTTGCATATTTCATAGTTATAGCATTATGAATATTGTTGAAATATATTACATTATTTGGTACTTGCCAATGTACCACCTTGGGTACATCTTTAGATTAGGAATTTATCTTAGATTAAGGTTTGAGTAGTTACTATATGTAATGTAATAAATGCACGAGTGTTAGAATGTGCAATGATGTAAATGTACATGTATTCCACATGTACATTATTCATAGGATGGGTAGATGAAGAGTCATGGGTATATGAAAGGACAAGGGGTATATCTCCCTATATATAAGCCTTAGAGTTATAGAGAGATGTTAGAGAGTTAGTATTAAGAAAGCTAGTAGAAAATAGTAGATACAATGTAGCTCATGCATAAAATTTGGAGTGTTTAAGTCCTCAATTATATTACATTATTCTATTTTCACGAGCTTTTATTAATAGCTATTTTTGAGTCGTTATAGAAGTTTCTCATTTAATTTTCTTGCATATAATATTGCCTTTATCATATAGTTAACATTGCTTTCTTATTTTACATCTTGTGGTTATATTTCCTTAAATATATCATCAAAATATAATAGTGGTATCAGATCATAAGGTAGATTGATAGGAAATAGAGAGATCCACAAGAAATATTGAGAGAAGATACAAAGACTTCATTTTCAAAAATTTTGAATTTATATTTGGCTAGAGTCTTTTCACAGAGTTGCAAAAAAACTCATGAAGACTAGAACTCAACATTAATTCCACTAGATTGACAAATTAACTAGTGAAGATTCATTATCTATAGATTTAAAGTAATTTCTATTAATTTTTTTTTAATACTTTGTTGTAGATAAGAGGAGATTCAAAGAAAGTTGGGAAGCTTACTAAAGGAGCTAGAAGTAATATCTTCTTTAAAATCAATCCAACACTTGAAGCAACAAGTTGAATATTGAATATTTTGGAGGTCTTGATGAAAAGGTCCTATTGTAGGATTTGCAGACTGAAGATTGAGAAGGCTGAAAAAATGTTAAAGGAGCCTTATTGAATATTGAAGGAAGAAGAGACTCAAGGAAAATAGTTTAGGAGAAAATTGGATATTGGAGTTCAAGGAGGCCCAAGAAGGAGGTTTCCATAGAGATTGGAGACTTCACATTGAAGAAGTTGAAGAGACCCATAGGAGGTCCCATTGAAGAACTTCCAATTTTAGAAGATTGAAGATAGAGAAGGACTAGCATAGGTCCTATTGTAGATTTCAAAAATAATAGATTTTAGAGATCCAATAAAGAGATCTCATTGCAAAACTTCCATAGTTGAATATTGAAGAGGTCAAGGAAGGTCTCATTGAAGTTTTGAGAAGAAGTTAAGTTGTAGGATAATAAGGTTCAAGGAGAAGAGGTATTAAGGAAGGAATGAAAGGAGAAAGAAGGAGAAGTCTAGGAAAACCTCGTTAAAGAATTTGAAGGCCATTGGATGAGATTTGAGTAGATTTCATTGTAGAAGATTTCTAGCAAAGAGAAGTTCCCTATAGAAGGATATGGGACAATTGTCACCATCTGACAACAAGCCTAAAAGGAAGAAGGATTTGGCAAGAAATTTACCAAAATTTGGAGGAGATTTTACAAAGACCTTAAGATATTCATATTCTTGAGAAGAAGACCACTAAAAAGGCCAATATTGAACTAAAACATTGACAAGGAGGTTGAAGGAGAAAGGAGCTAGAAGAGGTCACTAAATATAAGAGATTTGAATATTTCTATTGAAGGCTTGAAGGTTGATTTGGAGAAATGCGTTTGTTGAATTTTATAGCAGAATTTGAAGGGTTTCTAAAAGGTAAGTTTTAGATGCAATTTGGAGGAGTTTCCTACCACATTTTGGATATTCGAGGATAGCATATCAAAGGAGAAATTATCTATGTTAGAATCTAAAATTTTTAGAGTTAAGGTCAACACTATTAGCTATAAATTCCAAGGTCCTAGAATAGCAGGTTGAAGGAAAATAGGTAGCATTGGAAGCTGCAAGATAGAGGATTTCAGGTCAGAAACTAAAGGATAATATTTCAAGCATTTAAAACAAGTATAAGGTAGCAAATATCAAGGAATTGAAGCTACAAAAATTATAGCAAATAGGTGAATCAAATCACCAAACAAGATTTCTACAAGGAGGTCTAAATATGTTTTGATAGTTGGTGTTATTATAGTTTCTTATTCATTATTATTTAAGTTCCTTTAAAACACCATTTTAAGAGTTATTAAGAGTAGCAATAAGGAGGTTGAGTTTTGTGAAGATGAAAACATGACACTTAAACAATAGAGAAATCAAATGACCCAAAAAACACAATATTGCACAAAATAGATATATTTATTCAATAAGCGGGGGGGAGCCAATAAACTCCTTTTTATACAATTTGTACTCAGTGAGTATTTGATACAAAATTTTTAAAAATGCTAGGGTTCTTCGAAACCCTAGATACAACAATGAAGTGTCTTCAAATAGTGTGTCCTTGCTTCCAATGAAATGAGTGGGCTTAAGGTATCCAATGCTGGACCACTATAGCTTCAACAGTCATTCAACAATATGTAGAACCTAAAGATCTGCATGCACAAAAATAGAGAAAGGGATTAATAACACCTGTGAGGGCTCCAGAGTGTGAGACCCTCAAAAATTAGTAAACCCTAACTAAAAATAGATCAATTGGCATGCAAAATCTACAAATTATGTAACCGAATAAAAAAAATAAAGATATACCTTGCTTGTGATGATGTCTCATTTTGTTATTGAAGTCTTGACAATAGATGGCGTGATGCAACAAGCTCTGAGCCATATTTTTATGGATGCAATAGGATCAAACGTGCACTTGGTAGGATTTGGTATGAAATTCGTAGGCTCTGGAGTGAGCCTATGATACAAAAGGCTCTGGTGAGTGCCTAGCAAGCTCTACAACGAGCTTCACAAACTTTGCAGTGAGCCTAGCAAGCTTGGGAGGGCTCCTGCGGGTAAGGGTAAATATGTAGAAGCAGATCGAGGGGGTGGTGATGAATATGGCGGATGGATGGGGGCTATGATGGTAATGGAGGATGAACAGGGGACAACTGGAACAACAAAAGTCTTGTTGACTAGCTAGGGCTTTAGATATTCAAACTCTATCTCTCTCTGCTTCGCTAGGGTTTCAACAATGACTCCTCTAGGGTACAATTTCTAATCTCAAGGTTCTAGGGTTTGAGCATTTGCAAATGCCCTTATTTATAATCCAACCTAGGGTTTTCTTAGGGTTTTAGCCTTACACTTTTGATCATGTGGCTAAGATTAAATTATATCCTAAGGTTGAGATTACTTTTTAGATGTGGCATGGATTAATGAAGATGGACGATGGGGATTAGATTGGATTGGACGATTGTGGTTAATTGAGTTTATAAATATATATTTTATAATAAATATATTATAATATAATATAAAATATTATATTAAATACAAAATAATATAAAATAATATTAAAATAATCTCAATTGGGTTAGGAAATGGCGGGAAGGGTGGAATTGGGCCAAATAATTGGTGGGAAAGGTGGAATTGGGCTTTTTGAAGGTGGGAAAGGTGGAATTGGGCCAAATAATTGGTGGGAAAGGTGTATGGTGGACAAGTAGGTGGTGGAATGGTTAGGATGGAGGATTAGTGGCTATAATTTGGTGTCTACAGATGCCCCTTTTTGTACCATATTGCATGAAACACAATATGGTGCAAATATACGAGACACCTATTTGGGCTATGGGCACATAAGCAACTTCTCTCTGTCATTGGATTTGAGCACTAATGTTGAAGGCAAAAGAATAAATAATTTTTGGAATTTTGTAGCTTACCCCCTCAATTTGCGAATGAGTTACGAATGTATCTCACAATCCAATTGAATTTTTTTGGTGCTAATAATGAATGATGTGGTGAATTTGTGCTAGTGATGAATGAATGATGTGATTGTGAATGATATGAATGATGTAAAATATGATACCGTTTATGCACCAATAGTGAAAAGAGGTTGGTGTATTATGCTATGTGATTGCGGATGATATGAATAATGTAAAATATGATACCGTTTATGCCCCAATGGTGGGAAAGGGGTTGGTGTATAATACCATGTGATTGTGGATGATATGAATGATGTAAAATGTGACATAGTTTATGCCCCAATGATGGGAAAGGGGTTGGTGTATAACACTACGTGATTGTGGATGATATGAATGATGTAAAATGTGATATCGTTTATGCCCCAACGGTGAGAAAGGGGTTGGTGTATAATACCATGTGATTGTTGAAGATATGAATGATGTAAAATGTGATACCGTTTATGCCCCAACGGTGGAAAAGGGGTTGGTGTATAATACCATGTGATTGTGGATGATATGAATGATGTAAAATGTGATATCATAATAAAATTGTGGTTTCCCCAAACTTTGGTATGATTCGATGTTGTTGAATAAGATGTCACAATGGCATCATTGAGTATGCAATTTATGAATATGCATGATGACTAAGTCAATGTAGGGGTGGGGTAGTGATTGTGGAAATTTCTTCGCCAATTCCAGAATGGAACCAATAAATCTACCGATATGTCCTGTATGGTGACTGTTGTCAAATGAATGAGTGTGTGATTTTGATTACATGTGTTTTCGTGCCCCACGAAAAAGGGCATCAATGACCGTCTTTGAGAAAATTGTTCTTGGCAAAGCTGTACTCAAAATGTGAGGTGCTAAATGTGATTATGATCTTTGATGACAATTTAATGGATGATGATCATTTTCAAGTGTCCTTATTGTATATTATTCATCTTACTGAATTGCATGGATGACTATCGCTGCAATCGCCAAGTTTATAAAATAACCTACTAGATACGAGGTTCGTTTAACTCTGATTTTTCCACAATTGTATGTGATGATGAAGAATGTAATATAGAATGATCAGATGTGAGTTTTGTGAAAATTTGGATTGTTTTACTGCATTTTGTGCTTCAATTAGCGTATTTTGAAGATTTGGTTTATTCTCAAAAATTATGCTTGCAAAACAATTTTTGTTTTAACAAAACCTGATTTTAGGATGTAAATGATGTGTGGATGAAATTTTGTGAAATTTGGAGGAGGTAAGCTACTATTTTGATTGCATTTTTCTTTGTGCCATTTTGTTTCCAGGTGCACGACTACACCTGTGGTGTCCTGCAGGTGCGCAGATGCTCATGGGTGCACCCACAGGCGCCCAGGTGAGCCTACAAATTCACAGGTATAGACCTATGCCTAAATGCACTAGGGAAAGCTATAAATAGCTTTTTGAGTGAATCGTGAGGCTCACTTATGCATTTCAGACTTTGAGAAGCTACATCTGAGGAGTGGAGTGGGTTTGTGAGTTTAGTGAGGCTAGTGAGAAAAATTACATGGAAGCTATGGCGACGGAGGGATCGAATGTTGCTGGTGGAGTTGAGGCACCATTTGCCCCGATAATGTTTAAAAACACTTTATCTCTTGTGCATGTTTTTTTTATTATCTTTTTTTTTGTAATAGTATTAATAAAATTATTTGTTGCTATAGTTGAGGGACATAGAGCCTCGACATTAGTTTTCTCTTCTCATTCCTGGGATGAGGAAGAAGCTAATGATTGATGATTAGGAGTTGTTGGGGAAGGTGGGCCTGGAGGGAGTGGCAAGGCTAGATGTGGTGAGGGCCAACGAGGGGTATCTCTAGGATTTGATAGATATATAGGACCTGAATAGGGGGATGTTCCAGCTGCCGACTGGGGAGGCTACCATTACGCTTGAGGATGTATACCATATTCTCAAGGTGTCGATAGAAGGGAAGAAGGTGGTGGTTGGTCAGGAAAATAAGGTTGATAAGGAGAGGATGTTCAGGGATCAGTGTTGGGAGGTCTAGATGGGAGATGGGGGTATATGCTATCTGATCATGTACAAGGCGAAGGAGTTGGATGTGCTCCCAGCTTTGATCATGTTCGTGTTAGCAAACATAGTATTACCCAATAGCACTGGTTGTAGGTGCCCATGGAACCTATTGGGGTTGGTAGGTGATCTAATGAGGTATCCCCAGGAGTATGCATGGGTGCTTGATTTATTGGTGCAATTGTATCGGGAGTTGTATGAGGTGATTCGAAGGGAGAGGAAGGGGATTGGGTGCAACTTCCTCCTTCAATGTTGGGCATGGGAGCACTTTGTGGTAGCTCAACCTGAGGGGTTGCCATGTGAGTCATGGTAGATGGGAGAGACTTATGCTAGGTGTTGGGCTATGGTGGAGGAGGTTCAATCGAGTTGAGAGGTGCACACTAGTCAGTGATATCGGGATATGTGGTCAAGATTGACGCGTGCTGATGTGGTATGGAGGCCATGGCGAGGCACTCGATGGGATGGAGATAGGAGAAAGTTGCGTTGAGTGAGGCAAGCTTAGTGGTTGGTTGGGTAGAGGGATGAGGAGGTGGAGTACTTCCACTACTCGTGGGTGTTAAGATATTTTGGCTTACCTCAGGGTGTATCGAATGAGCCAGTGTTGTATCAACATCGACGAGATGAGGGGATGTTTCCATGTGCAGAGCCATGGTGAATGGTGATTAAGGATGAAAAGGAGATGGAGATCCCCGATGTAGATGATGCTGGGGTGACTCCAAAGTATATGGAGTGGTTTAGTGCCCAACCAGTATGGGTACCAAAGATTACAGGTGATGAGGCAGTAGTTTTGGGGTCAGGGGTAGCTCTAAAGAGGATGAGGGCTTAGTGACAGATGGGTTGGAGATGATAGAGGAGATCAGATCAAAAGATGCTAGATATAAGGTTGGCCTAGGAGGAGAGGGAGGATGATGAGCGGATGGGTGAGATATCCAAGGTGGCTAGGTTACAGGTAGATTTGGAGCAGCTTCATGAGGGGCATGAGGTTATGCTCGAGACTCATAGAGAGTTACAGGCTACTATAGATCAGTTGGAGATGGAGCAGGTGACAAATGTGGCTAGTGATTAGGCTATGGTTACATGGATTCAGGAAAATATGTTGGTGAAGGAGCATCGACATCATATGGACTTACGACATCTTCGGGCTAGTGAGGCATATGCACATTCCTTGGAGGATGTGTGTATGCAAAACCATATTACATTGCTAGATCCTCCTTCTTCTTCTATGGCTGAGCCATCTAGGTATACTGAGTCTAGTCAGAGTACTAGGCCGAGGGATCCTACTAGGTCTCAAGGGTCCTCTCATGGACATTAGCTTAGTGCTTAGATGCACTATTTTGTATATGAGCCTTGGTGCTCCCTTATAGCCTTTTTGGCATTCATTGTATATGCAATATATATATATATATATATACATGGCCTTTCATAAATTTGTGTTATCTTTTGTGTGAATGCTTTTATGTTTTATGAAGTTGTGTTGAATATTTTATGTATGATTAATGTAGGCTAATCATGATGTGTATGCATAATGCTTATATGGATGATTAATGCATGTGAAATGACATGTATATGAGTGGTTTGATGGAATGCTTTATGAATGCCAGCTAATAATGATGTAAATGCATAATGCTTTATATGGATGTTTCATGCAAGCTAAATGATATGTGTTATGGATGATTAATGCAAGTAAATGTATAATGAATCTAAACTATATGAGAGGAATGCATAGTGTTCGAATGATCTTTTTATAGTTCAAAAATTTTATTGACCATTTTTGTTGTCCATTGTTTTGCAATCGGGGGTACGCAATTTGTTGGCATTTTTGCAACTTGATTTTTAATGAAGACATGGATGTTGATATGGAAGACTGAAATATTTTCAAAGACTCAAACATACTAGTGTTATCAACCAAACTCACTAAGTTGTATAACTTTCTTTAGGACCATATGTGTGTGCAAGTGAGGTTCATTAACCCAGTCTTGAACATGACAATGAGCTTTCACAAGTTGATTAGTGATAACCTGACCTTTAATGGATTTTTGGCTAATAAATTCAAGATCAAATTCTCTAAGTAGCATTATCCATTTAGTGGTATAGGTGTTGTTATAAGTGCGAGACATCATATAACGCAGAGGATTTTCTCTAGCTATGACATAGGTTTTTTGACTTAACATATAATGGCATAGCTTCTTAGTGGCCAAGACCACTGCTAGAAATAGCTTTTCTACATAAGCGTATATTATTTCCTAAATTACCAATGGTCGACTAATGTAATAGATTAATTGCTCTTGGTTTTGTTCATTTTTTTGTGCAAGCATCGTCCCTAAAGCAGCCTCTGTGGCTAAAACATATAGATGAAAAGGGACTCCCAACCTAGGAGGAGTTAAGATTGTCAAAGAAGTTAGGTATTGCTTGATGTCCTCAAATTATTTTTGACATTCAACTGTCCATACAAATGCTACCCCATTTCTTAGCAAGTGGTTAAATGACTTGCATTTATCAGAAAGTTACGTAATGAAATGTTTGATTGATTTAATTTTACCTTGAAATATATGCAATTCCTCAATGTTAGTTGGGGGTGTCATTTCCATGATGGCCTTGACCTTATTTGGTTCCACTATGCCTCTTTTGGAGACAATGAATCTTAAAAATTTACCAGAGGTAACACCAAAGACACACTTTTTGGAATTTAACCTCACCTTATATTCTAGAAGTTGATCAAAAATATTTTCCAAGACATCAACATGTTCTTGTCGAGTTTTAGATTTAGCCAAGAGATCATCTACATAGTCTTCAATGATTTTGTGCATGTAATCATGAAAAATATAAGTTATGGCTCGTTGGTAAGTAGCTCCAGCATTTTTGAGACCAAAGGGCATAACCCTAAAATAAAATGTTCCCCAAGGTGTTGTGAATGCCATTTTGTGTTGGTCATGAGGATTTATTCAAATTTGGTTGTATCTTGGAAAACCATCCATGAGGAAAAGCATTTCGAAAACATGACACTTAAACAATAAAGAAATCAAATGACCCAAATAAACACAAGATTTCACAAAATAGATATATTTATTCAATAAGTGGGGGGGAGCCAATAAACTCCTTTTGATATAATTTGTACTTAGTGAGTATCTGATACAAAGATTTACAAAATTCTAGGATTCTTCGAAACCCTAGCTACAACAATGAAGTGTCTTCAGATAGTGTGTCCTCGCTTCCAACGAAATAAGTGGGCTTCAAGTATCCGATGTCGGACCACTCTAGCTTCAAAAACCATTCAAAAATATGTAGAACCTATAGATATACATGCACAAAAATAAAGAAAGGGATTAATAACACCTATGAGGGCTCCACAGTGTGAGACCATCAGACATCAATAAACCCTAACTAAAAATAGATCAAATGGCATGTAAAATCTATAAATCATGTAATTGAATAAAACAAATAAATATATACCTTGTTTGTGATGATGTATCATTTCGTTATTGCAGTCTTGACAGTAGATGGCATGATGTAGTAGTCTCTGATTCATGTTTTTGTGGATGCAACAGGCTCATACATGCACTTGGCAAGCTCTGGTGTGAACTTTGTAGGCTTTGGAGTGAGCCTGTGATACAACAGGCTTTGGTGAGTTCTTGGCAAGCTCTATAGCAAGCTTTGTAGGCTCTGCAGTGAGCCTAGCATGCTTAGGAGGGCTCCTACAGGTAAGGGTAAATCTACAAAATTAGATCAAGGGGGTGGTGATGAATGCGATGGATGGATGGGGGCTGTGATGGCAATGGAGGATGAATAGGGGACAACTAGAATAGTAGAAGTTTTGTTGACTAGCTAGGGATTTAGATCTTCAAACTCTCTCTCTACTTCGCTAGGGTTTCAAAAATGACTCCTCTAGGGTACAATTTCTAATCTCAATGTTCTAGGGTTTTAGCATTTGCAAATGCCCTTATTTATAATCCAACCTAGAATTTTCTTAGGGTTTTAGCCTTACACTTTTTATCGTGTGGCTAAGATTAAATTAGATCCTAAGGTTGAGATTACTTTTTAGATGTGGCACGAATTAATGAATATGGACGGTGGGGATAAAACACGATACTTAAACAATAAATAAATCAAATGATCCAAATAAACACAAAATAGCACAAAATAGATATATTTATTCAATAAGCGAGGGTAGCCAATAAAATCCTTTTGATACAATCTATACTCAGTGAGTATTTGATACAAATATTTAAAAAATTCTATGGTTCTTCGAAACCCTAGCTACAACAATGAAGTGTATTCAGATAGTGTGTCCTCACTTCCAATGAAATGAGTGGGCTTCAGGTATCCGATACTGGACCACTCTAGCTTCAACAATCGTTCAAAAATATGTAGAACCTATAGATCTGCATGCACAAAAATAGAGAAAAGGATTAATAACACCTATGAGGGCTCCATAGTGTGAGACCCTCATACATCAGTAAACCCTAACTAAAAATAGATCAAATGGCATGCAAAATCTACAAATCATGTAATCAAATAAAAAAAATAAAGATATACCTTGCTTGTGATGATGTATCATTTTGTTATTGCAGTCTTCACAACAAATGGCATGACACAATAGTCTCTGATTCATGTTTCTATGGATGCAGTAGTCTCAAACGTGCACTTGGTAGGATCTGGTGTGAGCTTCATAGGCTTTGGAGTGAGCCTATGATACAATAGGCTCTGGTGATCGCCTAGCAAGCTCTGTAGTGAGCTTCCTAGGCTCTGAAGGGAGCCTGGCAAGCTTGACAGGGCACTTTTGGGTAAGGGTAAATTTGTAGAAGCAGATCGAGGGGGTGGCGATGAATGTGACAGATGGATGGGGGTTGTGAAGGAAATGGAGGATGAATAGGGGATGACTGGAACAGTAGAAATCTTGTTGACTAGCTAGGGCTTTAGATATTCAAACTCTATCTCTCTACTTCGCTATGGTTTCAACAATGACTCCTCCAGGGTACAATTTCTAATCTCAAGGTTCCAAGGTTTGAGCATTTGCAAATTCCCTTATTTATAATCCAACCTAGGGTTTTCTTAGGGTTTTAGCCTTACAATTTTGATCGTGTGGCTAAGATTAAATTAGATCCTAAGGTTGAGATTACTTTTTAGATGTGGCATGGATTAATGAAGATGGACGATGGGGATTACTTTGGATCGGACGACTGTGGTTAACTAAGTTTATAAATATATATTTTATAATAAATATATTATAATATAATATAAAATATTATATTAAATACAAAATAATATAAAATATTATTAAAATAATCTCAATTGGGTTAGGAAATGGTGGGAAGGGTGGAATTGGGCCAAATAATTGGTAGGAAAGGTGGAATTGGGCTTTTTGAAGGTGGGAAAGGTGGAATTGGGCCAAATAATTGGTGGGAAATGTGTATGGTGGACAAGTGGATGGTGGAATGGTTAGGATGGAGGATTAGTGGCTATAATTTGGTTTCTACAAGTTTAAAGGTTTCAAGTTGAGTGAGGAGGTAGCATTATAATCTTAAAACCTGTAAAATATATCAACACAAGTTCGTGTTAGAAAGTTGATTATAAGGAGAAATAAGGAGTAATTGATAGTGCAAAATACAAGTTATTTCTAAGAGATATTAAAATACATTAAGTATTAAGCAAGAAAGGAATATTAGTGCATAAAACAAGGTTGAGTTGGAGTGTCAAAAGACACCATTGAGCATAGGTAAAATTGCAACAAGTCTTGGTGAAGAGAAGCCACCAAAAGGAGCATTATAACCACCAATGAATAGAGAGGGTGCCACCATACTAGATACAAGGAAGAAAGCTACATAAAGAGACTAAGAAAGTCTCAAAATTTTGGTGCAATAAAGGTGCTTTATTCAAGCTTAAAATAGATTTATTTCTAGTTTTAATAGCACCATATTTGTCTATTCCATTATAGCAAGAGGAAGATAAAAGTTGAAGTGTATTAAGACACCAAAGTAGCATGAAAGTTACAATCAACAAGCAACAATATTATCTAGTCTAAATAAGAAGCTACGAAGCAAAGGAGAAAGAGTCATATAAGGGATCAAAATCATCTTATTCAAGGTATATAAAGACATAAAATTTGGTGCCATAGTCCCATGAAGGTAGCATTTACAGTACAAAATGAACCTACAACAAGAAAGGAGACTAAGGATATAATAACATAAAAAAATACAAGTAGCAAGGAGTTTTACCCAAGCAATAGAGGAGAAAAAATTGGACAAACAACCACCTAGAAGAGATCATTGAAACACCATAGGAGGATGAGGAGCCACCATATGTTGAAGAAAGTATACTACTGTTACTGCAAGGAGTTGGCAAGAGTGTTAAGGAGATAAGGAACATTAAGTTCTTGGTTACATGCAAGGGAATAAGACTCCACTTGCCACAACAACAAAGGAATATTGTGCCACTTGGAATAAAGGAGAAGAACACCTACGAATTCATGGTAATACCTCAAGAATATAACACTTGCACAATGATAAAAGCATTCAAGTTTGAAGTAATTATCCATTCAAGTAAGACAAGAATAAAAAATCATTACTTCAACATCCATAGGGATATATAATACCCGTGCCACCTAAATCAACATACTACAAAGACCGTAATGTCCCTACACCACCTACCAATAAGTTCTACATTCAAGGGTAATGTAAATTCCATGTGGCATGCATTCCAAATGGAGATAAAGAAGTATTAATAGTCTTGCTTGAGAAGAACACACATATCAAGCTTGCACAGGTCAAAGAACATTGAAGAGGAGAAGAATATAGTCTAGAGTGCATCATATAACATAGTGTATTTAATTCACATTGTCATACATTGAAGACTGAAGAGAATACAATGTTTAAAAGTTTTGAAAGTGTAGTCAAGGAAGACACCAATCAACAGGTAGTGCATCACATCAAAGGAAGGTATATTTACATTGAATTAATATTTAATTTTTCATCAAGTGCAAGGAGATATAAGGTCTATTATTTCTAAGGTTAAGTTTAGCTAATTATTGCATGGAGAACTAAGGAAATTACAACCTTAGATAAATCAATTATGGTTTAGTAAGCCAATTAAAGCAAGGAGATTATATTTTTAAGAGCTATTTCAAATTGCATTAGTTGAGATTCAAATATCAAAGTATTTGCAAATTATTAAACTAGGAGATATAAGATTTTCTACCTTGAAAAATTGAAGTATTATTTTGCAAATATTATCATTTTCTAAATTTGTAATTAGGGAGATATAAGGAGTTCAACACCAAACTTAAATCACTGAAATTTAGAAATTAAACTTTTGAGAATTGAAAGAAGTTTTCATAACATTGCTTAAAAGTTGAAAATTATTATTTATACTTGTCTCTTATACAAATTGAGGGGACAAAATAAATCCGACTATAAGATCTTGAAAAATAGAGAACTTATCAAATTGAAAGTGCACATATCAATAGGGAGAAATAAGGTGAAAAATGGGAGTTGAACATTATATTAAAATTATCTTCAATAAATTAGATATTCAACTCAAAAGGAAATCTAAGTTAAGCTAAGAACTTTATCAAGACTATAGTACACTCAAATACTTGGGAGATATAAGGGATTCTACAAAACTTGAGAATTAGAAAATTCTTATCAAACTTGATCACATACTCTAAACTAGGGAGATATAAGGTAGTCTACAAATATCATCATGACAACAAAGAAATTCATTCTTATAGAATCCCAACTTCTTAAAGGACCTAATTAATATTCATGCAAAAAAAAAAGTGAGGTCAATATTGAATGTTGAAAATATTTGGGATATTGTTAAAGGAACAAAAATTAAACCTACTATAGGTGACAACGAGATTCCAAAATTTGAATATAATTAAGAAAAAGCACTAATGATAATAAATTTTGCTATTAGAGATGAAATATAACTTTACATTAGTTCAGCAACAACATCTACAGAAGCTTGGAAAACCTTAGCCAAAATATTTGAAGGAAAGAATAAAGCCACTATATTAAATCTTCAAACTCAATTGCATTATCTGAAAGTGAATAGTGGTGAAAGTATAGAACTGTTCCTCAAAAAAGTAGCGGATATAAAAGAAAAATTGTTAACCTTAGGAGAATAGGTAGAATATAAGTTTCTTGTTCAAGTAACCCTATGAGCACTTCTAGATAACTACAAGCATTTAATTACATCTTTAAAAATCCTAAGTAAAGATACATATTTTGATGATTTAGTCAATATTATTAAAGAATATGAGATGGAAAATATAGTTAAAGATGAAATTACTAACAATGCATTAGTTTGAAAATATAATCCACAAGAAAATGTTGTCTCATATCTAAAAGGATGAAGACCATGGAATAATAGATATTGTCAAGTATGCAGGAAGAAAGGACATAGTACCAATTACTACAGATTCAATCCTAGAAATCAACATCAAGAAAATCAAACAAATTATGGAAGCCAATCAAATAGGTCATTCCAACCAAGAAAATATCAGATTCAATATAATCCACATCAGCAACAATTTTAGTGTCCATACACTTCTTAGAATCAATACAATTATCCTCAATTGCAATATAGAGAAGGAAAACAAAAAGGACACTTAGTTCAAGAGATTCAAGAAATTCAAGAAATGGAAGAACCTACAGATGAACATGAAGTTAAAGCTCTCTCAGAATATATAGCATTTTATGAAGATACTAACTATTTACTTGATTAGGATACAAACAAGAAGTACAATGAAGTAGGAAATAAGAGCTCAAATTCCAAGAACCAGATTGAAGACCATATTAAAGATTAAAGTCCTCAATACCCAAATAATGTAATATAGGGGGGTGTTGGAATATAATAAATTATTTTGTACTTGCCAATGTACCACCTTGGGTACATATTTAGATTAGGAATTTGTCTTAGATTAAGGTTTGAGTAGTTTTTCTATGCAATGTAATAAATGCACAAGTGTTAGAATGTGCAATGATGTAAATGTGCATGTAGTTCACATGTACATTAGTTATAGGATAGGTAGATAAAGAGTCATGGGTAGATAAAATACCAAGGGAAATATCTCCCTATATAGGACAAAGTGATAGAGAAATGCTAGAGAGTTAGTAGTAAGCAAGCTAGTAGAAGATAGTAGATACAATGTAGTTCATGCATAAATTTTGGAGTGTTTAAGTCCTCCATTATATTATATTGTACTACATTTGTGAGCTTTCATTAATGGCTATTTTTTGAGTTATTGTAGAATTTTCTCATATACGTTGCATATTATATTATCATTATCATATAGTTAATATTGCTTGTTCATTTTACATCGTGTGGTTGCATTTCCTTAAATATATATCATAAAAAGATAAAAAATATATGGTTAGATCTATCAGATATGTCAAACATTATGATCAATTTGAATTTTTTTTTAGCTTTGTCAAACTTTCTTTACTCATCTAGGTTAGTGGCATGTCTTTGCATAATACCACATACCACACCTCATAAGTTTTTGAACTCTAGGTGAATCTTCAATTTTGTTTTCCACATAGATTAGTTATTACCTTTTAACAAATTTGAATTAGATAAAAGCATATTTGTGGCACAAATAACCATGGTAAACCTTCACAAACTTGTAAATTAAATTCTTCCATCATAATGATGAGATCAAAAAGAGCTTTCCAACGAGTATATGTAAGGCTATAATCATGCAATGATCGATACCTCTAATGATTGAAGTTGTAATATTTTCCATAAACATATCAAAACATACATTCACCACCATTAAGCTTAGGATGAATTAAGGAGCAAACTGAATATAACAATAATAAGCAAAGGAAGAGAGATAAAAAGAGACCATAAGAAATAGAAGGTGGGTTCCCATAGGCACCTCAATATATCATCTTTTATTCACAATTATGATGCAAATATATCTTCATTGAGGGGTATTTAAAGGATACTAAATCCTCAATGACAGGTTAACTTCATGCCAACATAAACTTAACCTTGAGGTTAACCTTATAATAAATAATAATAAATTACCCTTTTAAGTAAGATTATCTAATAAAGGTTGATTAACCATCTGCGGGTGAAATATGAAAGGGGTTTGCAAGATTACATAAATGATTAATGCCCATAGCTACATATATAGTGCTCATATGCACCTCTTCACACATTTGGTCTCAACCTAGAATATATCAGATTACACATATTTCAACATATAATTGCAAGAAAACAAAGTCTTGTTGGCTAAAAAATAAGACACATGGGTATGACTTATTTCCCCTCCAACTTGAATCTTCAAGGAATATTTTATCAACATTATAGCGTAATTAAAAATGTCAAATTACTATTTTTTCACCTACCTTCAATACCAATTAAAATAAAAATATTTTTAAAAGGCTTCAAAGAGCCTTCCCACAAGAGCATGCAAGATTTTATTTTATTTATTATTGTTTATTTATTTAAATATTTTGTGCCTTCTTTCAATTTTTGAACTACACATTATTTTCATGTAGTAGATCAACACTTTCCTTCTAGTAAACTAGAACTTCTAGTAAACTAGAAGTAATAGATTTTTTTAAATTCGCAACACAAGCCTTCAACCAACACCACTTCACTAGAAGCTAACTTTCAGATGACCTATGCATTATGATAAGGTCAAACTGCATTTTAGATGATCCTTTTTTTAAGGTCAACTCTAGACGACAACACCATTGCCACAAACCCTTTTTTAAAGGCAACTCTAAAAGATAGCTCCACAACATATTCAGATGATAGCTCCACACATCAACTCCAAACAAATTTATATGACAATATTTTCTAGATGGTATAATTAGATGACTCTTCCATGCAAGCAACTTTAGATTTCCCATTCACATCTTCAACATGAACTACGATAGGAAGATACAAAGAAGATGATCGCCAAAATGTTTAAACTCTAGTATAACGCTCTAGATTGCTCATTCTCTTTTTCTTTAGATGACATATTTTCTATGTCACAATCAAATGATTATTTTGAGTAGGAAGCTTTAGATGGCCTATTCATGTCTCTAGCATGAACTAGAACAATAAAATACAAAAAAAATGATTACCAACAATGCTCTAGACTACTCATTCTCTTTTATTTTTATGGCATATTTTTTGTACCAAAATACAATTCTTTCAACATGAATTATAACTTTGTAACTCCTGTAATATTAAATAAATGCTTGCAACACTTGCAACACCAACATAAATAAAAAGAAGTTTTTTTCTTCAATCAAAGAAGTCTTAAAGAATTGTCTGAAGAAGAAGTCTTATCTAATGGCAAAAAACTCCTAGAGAATTGTCTCCGTTTTGATATCTTTGATATCAATGTACTTTGATACCAAATATTAAAAACACGAAATGTATTTGAACAAATATGATATGATAGAATTATATATACATATAAAATAAAAAACCGTTTGAGATTAAGATTTATAACTACTTTTCCTCCGTAACCATAATAAGATAAATATTTCAACAAGAAATAATAATCACAATAATTATTCAATGCATCTCAATGGTTTCCTTTGTCTTCCATTGCTTGGGTTTATCCTTACTAATCTTGGGCAAACTAAACCTTTGCTTGGGCTTATCCTTACTAATCTTGGGCTGACTAAACCTTTGCTTGGGCTTATCCTTACTAATCTTGGCTAGCCAAGCCTCATATAACCTTCTCCCCTTCAAATTTGCACTACTTTCTTGTCTTATCCTAAGTCTCCTCTCCTTAAAAATTTGGGACTACAATGGACTTTCTCAATTGTTGAGGTCTTAAAGTGTAAAAATATAAAAATAAATAAAATCTATGTGCCATACTTCCTAATTATATGTTCATTGTTCGTTTTTTCATTTGATCAATATAATTTTAAGATATCTTGTATATTTAGTTTTTTTATTTGATCAATATAATTTTAAGATATCTTGTATATTTAGACTAATCCTATATATTTAGATTTAATCCATTTCTAGCTAAATTATTAAATTATTTTTTATTTTTTTATACAAATGGATGGATTCCAAGATTTGAGGCTAAAACTTTATGGATATACAACTAATAATGCAAATGACTACCAATAAAGATTTCAACTCATTTAAAATTCATAATATAAATGAGCACTAAAAATTAGATTGAGTTTCTCCATTTTGATGAGTCAAATAATTAAATTTTGAGATATTTTAATATCAAATATATTTCTCTTTCACATAAATTTAAATTTTGAGATATTTTAATATCAAATATATTTCTGTTTCACATAAATTAAAAAGACTTCTTGAATTGCACATTATTTAGTTGATGTTTATCTAATATATGAATAATTGGTTTTGAATTATAATATAAATGAGCACTAAAAATTAGATTAAGTTTCTCCATTTTGACTCATATTTTAATATCAAATATATTTCTCTTTCACATAAATTAAAAATACTTCTTGAATTACACATTATTTAGTTGATGTCTATCTAATATATGAATAACTGGTTTTGAATTATTTAAAAGGATTTATTGGTGGAAAAAACCAATTTAAAAGGATTTACTCATGGAATTTTAGTTTTCAATGGCATGTTGATATTGGAAACTTTATATATTTTATTAAATTTTAATTTTATTTTTTTATTTTATTTATTTTTAGTGAAAAATATCTTGCGGGACCGCCTTGGTCTGAGAGACCACAAACAGGGGGGTTTTACACCATCAAAGTCGTCGGGAGTCGTGTCTAACCTTGCTCGCACCAACATTATCCGCTTTCGTCTGAGAGACCACAAACAGGGGGGTTTTACACCGTCAAAGTCACCGGGAGTCGCGTCCGACCTTGCCCGCACCAACATTATCAATTGGATTTTAGGTACCCAATTCAAATTTTTGGTAGAACGAATATTCAAACCTGGAACCTCCAACATTGTCAATTGGATTTTAGGTACCCAATTCAAATTTTTGGTAGGACGAATATTCAAACCTGGAACCTCCATCAAACCTCCATCAGACCAACGAATAGGGGGTTTACACCGTGTTCCATCGAACCTCCATAAGACCAACGAATAGGGGGTTTACACCGTCAAAGTCATCGGGGAGTCGTGCCAACGCTGCTCGCACCAACATTATCAATTGGATTTTAGGTACCGAATTCAACTTTTTGGTAGGACAAAGATTCGATCATGGAACCTCCCTTGAAGGTCCGTTGGAGGATTACCCTCCTTTCCAATTCACCCACAACACTTGGGTAATTTCAATTTATCTAGATTAAAATATAATGTCCTAGGTAATTTCAATATTTTATTGAGATTAAAATATAAGGTCTTAAATTCTTAAATTCTAACCTGGATAATTTCAATTTTATTGAGATTAAAATATAATGTCTTGAATTCTTAAATTCTATTCTTAAATTCTTGGCATGGTTACTATTTTTTTTTAATTTGTCATGCTTTCAAATTACTTTTTAAGTTTTTTTCAATGTGTAAAAAAGTTTTTTTCAATGAGTTTACACATGTTTTATCACATGTTTTATAAGAGGTCATGTTCGGGTTTGAAATTTAGACCTCTCAAAGCCTAAAGACCAAAGCCCAAAAGCCAAGTACATTAGGTTATGTTATATATAAAATACAATTTCTGAATTTAAAAAAATCAATCAATTAAACCTTCATTTGGTTTAAAGATACTTTTATTATTAACTTTATTTGAACACGGTCGTTCTTATCTTATAAATGTTCATTAGTAAAGACTCAACGCCAATTGACCTTTGATTTTATTTGGTTAACCTTTTTGTAAAATGGATTATCATGGATTATAAAATACAATTTCTGAATTTAAAAAAAATTGAATATAAAAAAATTTGAATATAATTTTATTTCATTGATCTTGATAGATACATTTATTATTAACTCTATTTAAACATCATCTTCATTTAATCGTTCTTATCTTATAAATGTTCATTAATAAAAACTCAACACCAATTGAGCTTTGATTTTATTTGGTTAACCTTTTTGTAACCTTTTTGTAAAATGATTAGGCTTGTAACCTTTCCTATTGGTGCTTGAGGATTAGGCTTGTAACCTTATATTAATATTATATTATATTATTATTTTTTTTATAAAATGTACTGTTTTTAACCTTCTGTTTGTTTGTTTTATTAATAGAATGTAATTAATTTTTTTAATAAAATGTATTGTTTTTAACCTTCTGTTTCTTTTATTAATAGAATGTAATTTATTTTTGGAATTTACATGAGTTCCAACCATTTCAATTTAAAATGAGACCCAAAATTTGATCTACACCTAATATTTTATTAATATTATATATATTTGATCTACACTACAATTATATATATGTTTTAAATAGATGATAGTTGATAATAAGCTTTTGCTCCAAAATTTGATCTACACCTAGTTTAATGTTTTATTAATATTATATACTAAAAAAATAAATAAGAGAACCTTTCCATTTTTGAACTTGATAGGAACCCCATTACCATGGGTACAAACACTACAATCGTATATATGTTTTAAATAGATGATAGTTGATAATAAGCTTTTTCTACAGTTTAGAATATGAATAATAAGAATATTCGTCGCTAGCCATTTGTTCAACAACTGTCATCTTTTATACAGCTTTTCATGAAAATTTTAGCGTTTGAAACAGTGATTGTGTGCCAGGTTTACCCAGCAGAATATTGCATATGCTGTCTATTGTTGTTGTTGGAGGTTTTCCCAAGATGAAAACTCTTGGGATCCATTCTAATACATCTGGAGCTAACAATCTGTACCACAGCATGGGTGAATACCACCTTGGAGTAAACACATGTCTTTCCCTTCTCACTGCAGCTTCAACAATCTCCCTTGCAGCATCTTCTGTTTGCATTATAGGGTACCACCATGGCATCTTTCCCTGGAATTTGAAAAAGAAGTATGAGTATTCATGTCACTAGATCATATGATTCTCTATGCAGTTGCCATGGCAGGGTATATAAAAAGAAGGGAATATTCTGTTTTTGTCTCAGTACATAGACCTTTTAATGGGGATGTAAAAAAAACTTATGTTTCAAAACCTAATCTAAGAGGCCCTCCATGGACTTAGACCTGTGAGTGTAGGTATTATGTATGAGGAAAATTGATAGAGACCAAACGCACATAGATAGTATCATAGTAATGTATTAAACTAACAAAGAAGTCTGATATATGGAATTCATACCGGTGTTTCTGCTGCTGTTAATTCAGACTGTACAAAACCAGGTAATGCAATAGTGATTGCTATAGATTTTCCAATCGATTCAATTCTCAATGAATCAAAAAATTCTAGCAATGCTGCTTTGGCTGCCTGTAAACAAAAAAGAAACCAATCAAAATGTGCTTTTATGTGGGAGTTTTTCTTTTAATCTAGACTTAGAAACTACTATTGAAGGCAGCCAATGTGGGTATTGAAAAGACTGAGGAGGTTGAGAGAATACACTATAAACTGTCAGATATGGGAATGGAACAAATGCAGTCATTGAAGCAGTGACCAGTATCTGACCCTTGGTGCGCCGAAGATGTTCATAGGCATATTGGGTTGTATATACATGCCCGCAAAAATTGATATCCTGAAAACAGTGATTCCATATGATGGTCCCACTTCAATTGTTTTAATTCTGATCAACCATTTTCATCAGTTGAAGAATAGCATCAAAACAGAGTAATCCTGACTTTTGAAAAATTAAGAAATGAAGACATAGTACCAGAATTCTCTTGAACTTGGCTGGACTTTCATATTCTTCAAATAGCGATCCTCCAGCAGTACCAGCATTGTTGACTAGCACATTCACTGTAACAGACCAATCATAAAATTCATTTCAAGATAATAGTTTGGATTAGAATTAGCATCTGAAACTATGTATCTATTAATCTATCTATCTCTATATCTATCTATCCATATATTTGAAATCTGTGTAGAGTTTGCACAATCGGGACATTATGTTTGTTTTGTGCAGTTTTCATTGTTGCAATTGTGTTTAACCTTTATATAGACATTTTGTAGGCATATTCAAAGCAACTTACTCCTAAGTTTCAATAGATGGGTTGCTTATTCTGATGCGGCTTATAGATCCTCTTCACAAACCTCAGAATTCCATCAGGGAAAGGTCCATTGAAGGAAGTTCTACACATGCACAGCCAAAAAATGCCCACCAAGGCACTTTCCCAGTGGGCGGTTCAAATTTCAATTATGATTATCAAGGTTTTACTTTTTCTATTAAGTCATCAGTATACTTATTATTAGCCTTTACCTATTCACAGGGGTTTACAATACCTCCTCTTTCTGCATCCAAACCATCCGAGTTTTATCAAATTTTAGACATGTCCTAATAGATAAAATAAGCAAAAACCTAACACCTCACAATTATTACGTCACCTATTATATAAAGAGCTAACCGATCGACCCAAGGTTGAAGGGAACCGAACCCAATAAGGTTGGAAACCAGCGCTAAAGTACGGGTTTGGGTGTAATGGGACTGCAATGTATGTTGGTAAGTTCTATAATTTAGTGGTTAAATGTTAAATCTTTAGTAAGAAATGAAGATTTTTAATTTTGGAATTTGATGTGGAACCTTCTCTCTAGTGACTTCAAAAGTCTAAGAGTGACAGGCAGGATGATTTCTTTATCCTAAAGATCAGGATAGATCCCTTTTCTACTAAAATTTGGTGCCAAGGAATTTAACTGATACTAAAATTTGGTGCCAAGGAATATTGCATGCAGATAAAAAGAAGAGGAGCAGAAAGCCATACAACGCCCAAAGCTGGAAAGTGTAAAGTCCACCATTCTCTCACAGTCTTGGGGATTTGTCAAATCAGCAGGGCAAACAATGGCATCTGCTGCACCATAAGCCATGCATTCCTCTGCTACTTGCTGCAGCCGATTTTGCCTTCTTGCTGCCAGAACCAATTTTGCACCTCTTTTGGCATATTCCTTGGCTATACACTGCCACACAAGAATGCCCATTATTTTAATATGTATAGACACACATATAACTGTAAAATAAAAAATAAAGAGATAAAGGATTTTAATCTGCTCAACATTTGACAGTGTCTTTGGTGGTCTTAAATTCATGTAACATCAAGATAAAATGAAAATGAAAATTAAAATCAAAAGCAAAGTGGTTGATGGTATAGAGGGTCAAGTGGCCTACATGACGTTCTAAGATTTCTTATGCTGTTCTAGGATGTTATATCCAATTCCATTATTATGTGATATAAGAAGGGAATAACTACTAAGCAATATTGTTAACCTGGCCTATGCCTGAGGAGGCTCCTGTGATAAGAACTACATCATCCTTGCCATTCGTTAGGTCTCCGAGGATTGTTCCATTAACGAAGCGGAGGAACTTGCAGAAGGATATGGCCGAGGGAAGCATGAACAGCAGAGGGATGGATAGTGCAAGGTCCCATCCCCACCTCCACATTGTTCTCAGCATCATGGTCACGGTTATCAGTATACTATCTGTCTGGAATTGAATTTTTTAAAGCGGGTGCGGGATTTTAAAAGGAATTGCGGAGAAGGAAGCGAGGTTGGCATGGCTGACATGTGTCGTCTTCGAGGGAATGTCGTGTGCACCGTAAGACATCTCATAAAAATTTAAGATTAAAAGATGTTAAGATTTTAAAAGAACTTACAAAATTTAAAGTTCCATGATTGAAGTCGAATCTGTCGTATGCCTCAACGTTTATGAATGCATAGTCGTTCGTTTTTCTCCGGGGAGAAGTAAATCATAGGCGATGGAAACTGTTATAAGTTAAGATAAGGATATTAATAAAAGGATATATAGCACTGCCCTTTCAAGGTTGCACGAAGTGAAACCCATTAAGCGGAAGTCTAAAGATTCCTCAATAATGATTAGAAAAAGAGAGAAGGTATACAATCCAGCAAACTATCCACAAGAAATGAGTCAACTCTCAAAAACTTTAAATCTTAATTCAATAGGCACAGATTGATATGTAACATAAGTAAGAGTGGACTTAAAAAAGAATCAGTATATGCAAGTGAAATAGATAATATAAGTTAGTGATTAAATTTTATTTCAGTAAGAAAATTACGAAGATTTATTTGAGTTCATAATAACCAATTTTAAACAAGAGCAGAATCATGAATTCAAATGTACAAAAAAGAAAGAATCAACTTTAAAACAACAAGTTAGGGTTATATTACAAGTGGAAATGCCTAAAAAGAAGAATAAATTTGGATATGTGGAAAGTAATCAAGCAGGGGCTAATGTTGTTGATCATATTTAAGAAATTGATTATAAAGGCTTTTATCTTAATTTAATGTAAATTTACCTTTTCATTAAAAAAATGAGTCGATCTCTAGTATAAGAAGAGATTTTGGTGACAAATTGCCAAAGATGACCTTTTGGGATGCCTTGCGAGGAGGACAATTGCAAACAACTATAGTTAATAACTCTAGGGCTTCTCGCGGACCTTTGAGAATGCTGAAAATAGATCCCAGGAAAACAACTTCGGGGTACATGAAAGCGTGTCCAACTTCAGATCTCAGACATAGAGACCGTGATTGATGTTATGGAATGTAGAGGATTAATCTGTTGATTTTTGAATCTTCATCTAGGTCTCCCTGCTTTCAAGATGTGGGCTACTAGACAATTGAAAATTAGAGGTGAGTTAAATATTTCTACTTACCCCAATGGTTATTTCTTAGATACTTTTGCTAATAAGGAGGATAAAGAACAATTTTTCCAAGGGTGTCCTTCGTTTTTAGGTAAGGTAGGGCTTTTCATGAAGCCCTGACATACTATGTTCAAGGATAAAGAGTAAATGCCCTCAGTAGCCCTGGTATGGGTGAGACTTTTTGGGTTGCTAGCAAAGTTTTGGAACCAAGTTGTTTTCATGGCAATAGACAACACTCCAAGATCTTAAATTATGACAATAGATAAGACAAGCGAATATAAAATTATCTATGCCAGAATTTGTGTTCTTATCGACCTTGACAAGCCTTTGCCAAAAATGATTACTCTGTAGTTTGGGGAGGATACTTGGGAACAATATGTGGACTATGAGAACATCCCCTTTAGGTGCAGGATTTGTCATGAATATGGTCATCTAGCTAGGGATTGTAAACATTGGATCCTAGAGTAAGCACAAGAGGAAACAACCCCAAGAGGTTTTGAGTTGCCTAAAAAAAATAACATACAAAGAAAACAACATCTAAAGAATAGGTAGTCATCTCCACAAATAAGTTTTCTAACCTCCCAATGGATGATGAGAACAACATGGATATGGAAATCCTAGAAACTCCTCTTCAAGCCCTAAAAAATGAACCAATAGTTGAAGAAATAAATCACAACACTAAAACAATTCTAGATCTACTAAGTGGCCTACAAGAGAATCCACCCCAAAATTTGAATAGATCCCAAAGGAAAAACAAAGGCCAAGAGAAAAACAATGACTCTACCCAATCAAATAAAGGAATTCATAAAGGAATAGATAGTGGAGGTGACACCCAAGAATATTTTGATAGGGCCATGGTGGTATTCTCACCAATGCCAGGTTTGGAGTCCATCCCAGAACCAATAGGAGTGAGTCAGGAGTCTACTAAAAAGATGAAGCTAGATACATACCAAAGAGCAGGTAGGAAGACTACTCAATATCAAATAGAGGAAGAAGGTGCAATGTTTATAGCAATGGGTAAGGCAAAGAATATTACCCACATTTTTAGTCCCTATGCTTGATGAAGTGCATCACATGGAATATTCGAGGGCTTAAGGGTAGCTTGGTAAAGCATAATGAAGTAGAATGAATGATTCAACAACATCATCCACAAATAGTTTTTATTAAAGAAATGAAATTGTCGATAAAAGAGATGTAAAATTTTGCCAAAAATATTTGTCCTACATGTAGGGTTGAAGCTCTAAGCTCCTAAGGAATTTTATGAGGAGTGACTTGTCTATGGGATCCGAAAGAGATAGTAATACACCAAACAAGGGGAATTTAAGGGATTCTGACTTTACTAGCCCAGAGTAGACATTATTCTCAACATTGGTTATGTTTCAATGTATAATCTCCTATCAACCTAGATGAAAAATGAAAACAATGGAGGAATGTAGCTTACATTATTGGTTATTTTTGTGGAGCTTGGCCACTTTTAGGTGGTGATTTTAACACCATCCTCTCATTGCAAGAGAATATAGGGGAAAATCACGCTCTAAATAGTATTTTTGATCTCATGATGGAGCATATTAGATCTCTTCATTTGGTAGATATCAAAACAAACAATGATATGATGACCTGGTCTAATAAAAGGTAGGGCCCAACATGCATTATTGCAAGACTAGACATGTTTCTATTATTATAGGAGTTGTTGAGCAATGGATATATTCCAAGAGCACAAACATTGAATAATGTAGGATCAAATAATTGGTCAATGTTGGTAGAAGTCTAGCAAACTAGACATAGTCATGCTTCTTTTAGATTTCAATTAATGTGGTTTCAAGATAAGGTTCAACAATGGTGGTAGAAGGGTAAAACTAGGCATGGTATGAAGATGTACAATTTTTTAAGGAGGCTTTAGTACCTCAAGTCCAAATTGAGAACATAGAACTCAGAGGATTTTGGTGACACAAAGGAAAACAAATGACATATCTTAACCAAATTTGAGGACCTCAATGAGCAAATATGAATGAATGACATTATTGAGATCTAAAGCAATGAGGAGGCTAGTCTTACTGCTGAGTTAGAGGAATGGGATAAAAAAGAAGAGATCATGTGGAAATATAAATCTAGGATCCAATGGCTTCAATAGGGAGTTAGGAATACTAGCTTCTTCCATAAACCTCTCCTAGCAAAATTATCACACAATTTTACCTAATTTCCTAAAAATAGTTGTAGGTGATTCAATACACACATGGGATGGGATGAAATATATAGCAAGAGATTATTTTGCCCAAATATTTAAAGTAGAATCATGAAATCAGGAGGCACAACAGGAATTACTCCAAGATATCCCTTATCTCATCACAAAGAAAGATAATATAAATTTGACTACCCTAATTACTACCAAAGAACTACAAGTAGTTTTCAAGATGCGAAAAGGTAAAAATCTAGGCCAAGATGGATTTCCCATAGAATTCTACTAATAATTTTAGGATGTCCTTAAGGGAGAACTATTGAAAGTAGTAGAAGAGACTAAGACAAGCAAAGTGGTGCTCAAAGAGGTGAACAAGACGTATATAGTGTTGGTTCCAAAAACATAAGACTTTGAACACATCTCTAGCTACTGATTAATTGCCCTTTGTAATGTCCTATATACAATTATCACTAAGATCATGGTAGAAAGGGTAAAGCATCTTCTTGACAAAATTATTTCTTTGAAACAAGGTGGTTTCGTGGAAGGAAGACAAATATTTGATGAGCTAGCCTTAACTCAGGAGGTCATCCACTCTATGTAGGTTTAGAAAATACCTTCCATGTTTATTAGGATAGACCTATCCAAAGCATATGATAGAGTTAATTGGCACTTCCTCCTAAATGTTATGAGACAATTTGGATTTTTGGATTATTGGATAACATGATCAAGGAATGTATTTCCTTGGTATCCTATTTAGTTCTAGTAAATGGAGCTCCTACCCATCTCTTTACAATTTATAGAGGTATCAGGTAGGGAGACCCCTTATCCCCATACTTTTTCATCATATTGACTGAATTTTTGGGTAGAACATTAGCTAAGAATAGGGAAACCAAATCTTTGGAGGGAATAATAATAGAAACTAGAGCTAAACCAATTACTCACCTACAATTTATTGATGAGTTTATATTATTAGGAAAAATAACAAGGGAGGCCTCTATATTTAAAATGATTCTAGGATGATTTACAAAAGTGATTGGACAACTTATAAATGAAGAAAAGTCCAAGGTCATATTTTTCCATTGCTCACCTAGGAAGGAGATAATGTTGTTGGATAAATTGTGATATAAGAAGACATCTCTTCCAATCACCTACTTAGGAATTCCACTTACATTTGGAAGGCAAAAAAAGGAGGAATGGACTTAGATTCTAGAGAGAGTGAAAGCCAAATTGGAAAAATGAACTAATAGGTAGATTTCTATAAGAGGACATATTACCTTGATAAAAAAACAATCCTCAATGCCATATCTATTTATGTCTCCTTAGTGCTAGCTATCCCCAAGGTAATTCTTAAAAAATTGGATCAAATCAATTATAGATTCCTATGGAATGAAGTCAAGGAAGAATGGAAATGGGCACTGGTGAAATGGGATACTTTATGTTTATAGATAAAGGAGGGAGGACTAGGAATCATATCAATTATCAAGAATAACAAGGTAATGCTAGCTAATTTATATTGGAGATTGTTAAAATCTCATGAGGAATTATGGACTCAACTTTTGAGGGCCAAATATGTAGAGAATAAAACCCCAACAGAGATTATCTATTTTTTACTTCCTAGAAGAGGATATCCCATCGTAATGGGACTTAGAATAGGAGCAGATATGGTCAAGGAAATATTGTTTTGTATTATCCGTAATGGACATAAGGCTATTTTTTGGATAGATTCATGGGATGGTTATCCTCCTCTAATAACTCAATTCCCAACTTGGAGACCATTGATGAAGAATCTTCATGAAATAATTGGATTAAGGTATTCAAATGTTGTAAGCCTCAAAGTAGTATCTAGGAGGTATGAAGGTAATGGATCCTGATAAAGGAATGACCAGTTCAAATCCCAAAGGATCAAAGAAAAGAAATATATAGGTCCATATAGATGAGATCACTCTTATGGTCTCAAGAGGAAGATACTTTTGGTTGGAACAAGAAAATTAAAGTGAATATACAATTGCCTCTAGATACTTAGCCCTCTATCAAAGTATTCCAAGCCTATTAAGTGATATATTCACACTATTGTGGGCAAAAAACCTTTGATACAAAGTTCGATTATTCATTTGGCTTCTACTTCATAGAAGGGTTCTAGTAGAGGAACAATTGATGAAAAGAGGGATGCATGGGCCTTTCAGATATGAGATGTGTTTGGAGAATAAAGAAATAATCTCTCAGTTTTTAATAGAATACCCCATCACAATAAAACTATGGAAACATATGGAAAATTTGCTAGGCATCTGTTGGTTTGATATATCTTCTATAGAAAAACTTTAGAGGCAGAGGTCTAAATGAGAGAAAATGGACCAACCCACTCAATATATATTTTGGGTGGGGATGAATCTCCTTCTATGGAATTTGTGGAGAGAAATAATCGTATCTTCAACTAGGAATACAGAGACAACCACTTTATTTGGAAAATAATCATAGCTAATATGAGGGATTCAATCTAATACATATTAAAAGAGCCCTAGGATCCTAACCAAAAGTGGATTCAGACTAGATTACAAGTGTCTCCAACGGTGGTCACATAAAAAAGGGTAACCCCAAATCATGCAAAAGTAATCAAAACTAGGAATTGGAAACCTCCTCTAGAGGGACTAGGTAAGATTAATATGGATGAAGCCTCAAGGGAAAATATAGGAAGAGTGATTATGGGGGGAATAGGCCACCTTTAGAATGACACCCCTACTTTTATATTTACAAAAAATCTAGGTGTCTTATCCAATAATCTAGTAGAAGGATATGCCATCTTAAGGGGATTACTAGAGGTTTTGAAGGTGGGGTGGAGAAAAATTCTTATGGAATCAGACTCTCTAGTTATGATTAATCACTTAAAAGGACTATGCAAGCAAAAGAATAAATATTGGAAAATACAAAGAATACTTGAGCAAATACAAATGACCCAACAATGCTTTGAGGTAGTGGAGTTCATACACATATTTAGAGATCAAAATAGGGTGGTAGATGCAATGACTAACTAGGCTCTTGATTGAGGATACTTCACTTGCTATGGATATCCTCCCAAATGGTGGCCTTAGTGGACTAGGGAGGCTCTTTTTTCCATTCTTACCATTGATGATAGTACTGCCTGTTGTATATAGATTTATATATCATTTATTTACATGGTTACACTTTTTTTTATATAAATAGCTATAGTATATTAGATGTGAGTGAGAATAGTCCCACATCCTTTGTTAAATTTTGGCTTAAAAACCTTCAATCCTATAAAGGCAGGAGATGTAATCCGATTTTCAACTAATTTAATTTTTTTAACCTTTTTACGATAAAAATAAAAAAATGATGTGGAGTGCTATTCAAACATGCATTCATAAATATGTTTATTGATGTTGTATTTATAAAGTAAATTATACTAAAGGAGATTTTGTTTTTCCCTTTCAAATTGTCTAATATTTTATTATATATAAAATAATTATGTGATTTTTATTTTATTTTTATAAAAATATTATATTTGTTCACAATAATATAATATTTGATTTTTGAACATTTATAAGCTAGGTATATTGGAATAAATGGTTATCATTTTGAATTAGAGCTAAGAGGATAATACTTGAACCAAACATTAGACCAAAAATTTGCATAATTCCTCTTGTTGATTGACTATCTAATATGTTTCTTGATCAATTGTAAACTATTTGATGTAAAGTTCCATATTGAAAATCCTTTGGACATGGTACTTTTCCTAAATCATCAAAATAACCTATATATTTTTTAAGTAACATTTTTTGTCCAATTATTTTCTTGATCTCTAAATAATCTCTACCCAAGTTTTGCCACTAAAGCTAAACTCATAAGTCTATAGTTTTGAAAGAATGCTCCTCCAATATTATTTTATTTGCAAACCCTATCCCACATACAAAGAGGGAACCTAAAATTTTCCTCACATCCTTTCGAAATAAAGTCTTCTAATTTTATCAAATTTTGATCCTATTAATATTGGTAATCTTGAAAGTGACATCATATAAATAGGGATGGATTACAATGTAACCTTCCTACCATAGTTTAGGAAGTGACCTTTCAAACTTGCCAAACAAGCTTTAATTCTATCCAAAAAAGATAACCAAAGCTCTTTTTATTTCCTTTATGAGACAATATATTACTTAAGTAGGTTGATGAAAAACTTTCAATTTTAAAGGTAAAATATCCACAATAATTCAATGTAAACCTAGGTCAATGTTATTGAAAAAGTCTTAAATTTTGTAATACTAACCAAATATCTAGTTTCCTTATTATAGCATGATAATACTGATTTGAACTCCATGGATTCACTAGCTAAGGAATGACCCAAAGGAAAAGTATCATCAACAAATAAGAGTTGAGATTCAAAGTGACAATTTTTGAAACCTAAATACCTTTGAAGTCTGCTTTAGTTTTTTCCTTTGAGAAAGCTCTCCCTAATATCTCTGCATGAATAATAAATAGGTAGGGAGATAGTGGATCATTTTGGCAAAATTCAAACAATAACTTAAATTCTAATAGGAGAATCATTGATGAAAATATAATTTTCATAGTGCTATAACACCATTTAATCCATTCACACCAACTATAATTAAAACCAAACCTTTTGAGAATATCATGTAGAAAACTCCAGGAGACACTATCATTAGTTTTGTTCATATCTAGTTTCAGAAGCATACATAGTTTTTTCATGAAATGAAGAGAATAGATAGCCTCCTATGCAATGATTACACCATCAAGAATTTTTTTACCATGAACAAAGCCACATTGTTCCTTTGAAATGTATAGAATACCTTTCAACTTGTTTGCTATATTTTTTGAAATTATATTATGAATCATATTGCAAATTCTTAGTGGATAAAATTATCAAAATATTTTATCTTATCTTTATTGGAAACAAATGTAATAAAAGTGGTATTGATCTCACTCATTGTAGCTTTCCTTTTTAGACCTCTTCAACTGAAACCAATATATCACTCTTCAACATATCCCAAATTTTTGGAAATAAAATTGTAGGAAATCCATTAGGGATAGATGGAGTGTTTTCATGTATCTCGATATAGATCTTCTTCATCAATATTTCATTTTATCTCTATGTGATAAGTTATGACATATTTTATAATATTTTATCTTGTATCACTTTATTTTTCCACTATCTAACAAAATATTTTTTTTATATGTTTCTTTTTTATATATTTTTATCCTCAATATTTCTTCCATCTGGAGCTAAAATATATTTTAAGTGACAAAAAGAAAAATTGTTTTTGCTATAGCATGAACTTTTATTGTACTTTATCTCCTTCATTGAGCCATAGCTCCTTAAACTTTTGGAACCAATACGAGTCCTCCTTTTTTAATGTATTTGTTATGGAGATTTATTCTTGTTACCATATATCATTCACCACACACTAAAATAACAAATCATTTATCCATAGTAACAATCTAGAAAATGAGAGAGATATAGATAATACCCTTAATATAGGGCAACACTAATAATACTTCTTAAGTAATAACTCCACAAGATCTTCCAAGATCAAAGGCCACTCCATGGGTAAATACGATTACAAGAGAATGCTCGATATGACTGATTATGATCACAATGATAATATCCCTTCTTTATATACCCATTTTCTAATGCTACTTTGGGGAGCTAACTCCTAAACCCTTATCCCACTCATTATTATAATATAATCAACCTTGGTTTATGTGTGGCCTATGCTAACTATCCATAATACCTATATACAATATAATATCATATCCCCATATTCTATCCCTAGGTACCATAACATTCCACCCTCACAAATGTTTTACCCTCAAAACTTGAGAAAATACTAGATAATATAATTTGTTAAGCAATGTTGAATATAGGGACCAATATTGATCATCCCTCCATACAAGTAAAATATTTTTTGGTGATGGTCTATATGATACCAATATGCCATTGTGCCACTTGAATATCAAAAACTACTATGGTGGTTACATGCTTCTTGTCATGACCCACCTTGGAAATACTTTTGATAATATGGGTTTTATGTAAAAATATGATGAAAAAATGTTTAGTATTAATTGCTTTATGGATGGTTAATTACAATTGTTGTTTTGGTTATATTATATAAGAATATGGTATTTGCTAATATTATGCATATTTGCAGGACCAAGTGCTCTTGTAGGTAGACGAGGAAGTTGGCCATTAGGAATGAGAGATCGAAATAATGAAAATGATGGTCAGTTTAACTAAAGACAACTCTATAGTAGGATTTACCCATATTTAGTTGCATATCATATTGCATATTTGAATAAGATGATACCATGGGATAAGAACTCGCTGGAGCAAGGGAGTAGTTCTTAGTAGCAAGTGATGATAGCTCATAAAAAACTTGCTAACTAAGAACAAGAGGCGGTATACCATATTGAAGTGTTTTGTTTGTAAGAATTTCAAATTATTATGTGTTGTTTATGGGTAGAAAGGCATTATTAAGTTAAAAGACTTAATAATATTTATATGATAATATCATGGCTAATAATACATATTAGCTTGTGATATTGATGAAATTTGTTTGGAAGCAATAAATGTAATTAGTTGCTTTGATGTTAATAGGAACATTGGAAAAATTATTTCTAAAGGTTAATGTTGATATATATATATATACCTTGTTATAAATAAGGGTTTTATTTTTATGGATGTTGTATCATTAAAAGAAAATAAAATAATAAATGAAAAGGAAATATGCATGAGTTCATTTCTTCGGTAAAGTGGGAAGAAAATTAATGATGGGTAGTTAAATATTTGGTTTGAGGGGTGGAAACCATCTTCTTGATCTTGGGGTATGCAAGAAAGGAATAAGAACGAAGATAGAGAGGGCAAAGCATGTGGAAGTGAAAGAAAGGAGTGAAGATTGCTTGGGATCACTGAAGAAGAGAGGGAATTCTCAATATGCACATCACACATTAGCTTGGAAGTATATGTAATACTCCTTGCTGATTTTTTAAGACAATAGTAAGGAGGGAATGTTCTATTTCTTGTTAGCATATGCCTAGTTAGATGCTAGTCGAGAGCCTTTACGACTTTTTTTTAAAGCAAATTATGTTAAAATTCTAACTCCTTATTTTTGACATCCCTTTGTTTTCTTTTTGTTTTGATAATAGAAAAGAGACATACTCCAATCAATTCAGAGGATTTTGAAACTTGTGTTTAAGGCAAAGTATTATTGAATTTTTTTGCATAGATGTTTCCATATTGGGCACACCTTGTAGTGTTTCTTAAATAAAAATCTACTTGGTGAATGGTCCTTTACCATCATAATGGTGGCTTAGAATGAATAATTTGGTTTGGGTCTTTCTGAGCATGCTTTATTTAAATTTTTTTAGTTCCTAAAATAAACCACGGCAACTTATCTTCTTAGAATTGTAGTTGGTTTTATAGGCTCGACCCACCATCCACCTTTTATAGTTTAAGTTTACCTGTATTAATACTTGTAATTGAATACACAATGCTTATATTTGACTATCGTCATCATAAGTATTACATTGAGCATACTTTGGTTTGAGTTGTTTAGCCTGTATTATAGATGCTTGAGTATTTTGCTTTGTAGAACCTTGGATAATTAAACCTTTTTTTTCATCAAATTAATCCTATATTAAGCTCTAAGGTGTAAACCTAAACTTTATTTCATAGGAGGCTAGTACATTTTTGCATTTTATTTGGAAATATCTTATTAGATTATATTGAAATTCTCATTACGTTGATCTAAGCAATAGTATGTTGCTTAAAACATAGGTTAAATTTTATTTTTTTAATGAGTAGGTATGTTGTAAGTTGTGTGCCTTGAATCGGGCAATTGAAATATTAATTTTTGTTATATTATATTTGGGGATTGTTGTGAAGTCTTCCTACTTACCCTTGGAATATTTGTCATGTCACGGGAGACTCTAAAAATCACAACCAACATTGTGGATTCTAGCTGTTCCACCTATTTAATCTAGGAATAGATTACCTTAGACAACTCTAGAAAAACTAGATTGGGTAAGGAAACCCCAAACGGTGGGTTCTTCTAATGGATTCATATGATGCAAAGACCCACTAAGCTAGAAAAAATATTATTTTATGTTATCTTGGTATTTTAGTGACCAAACCTGTCAATAATAAAGCCTATTAAGACCAGACCGATGCCATGTCCATTGGGTAGTCGTAGCAAGTTTTAAATAACATCATAAAAGATGAAATAAATAAAAACTAGTTTGTTTTAATCCATTTGAATGACGTAATGTAATAAAAATGACTAAAATAGTGATATAAGGTGTTATTCATAGATTTTGATTACAGTAATACATGAATAAGCTAACACAAAACATTCACACAAAAGATGCCAAGGGAAGAGTTGAGATTTTTATTAATATAAAATATGTTTACATAATAAATATCAGCAGAGTGCTTGATCCCAATATGCCATTGCATTACAATAAACCCTCAGTTTGAATATTCAAAACAAGGGGTATCTTATCTCTGTCTTGATTGTAGTGATGTAAGAGCTCTCAACTCCAGCATGTTCCATAGGAAATAATCATAGTGAACAATGCACCTCAAGCAATCCCTGGTGAATGACAAGAGAAAGAGTGTTAAGGAAGGCATACATGCTAACACAAGGATAATACGACTAAAAAAATAGATAAAGCTATACCTAGGTTTTTTTATCTCAAAGGTTTGATAAAAAATCTTCAGTTGTAGCATTCATCCTTTTATAGTGCATGCTTGCCTGACTTCTGCAACCGCTTGCTCTATTTGGAAGAATATTGCTATACCAAAATTAAGATGCATTCAAAATTGGGCATGTAGCCCATGCTTCTTCTTATGCAGGTGGTGGTTGTGTATCTCTGCTGATACTACCCTGCATTTGTGGCTATGAACCTTCTGGTGCATGTGCTCCAGTGGAAGTGGGACCTGCTCCTGCTCTTAGGTTATGAAGGGCCTGGTCAATGAACTCCCATGCCTCATCATGAAATGTTAGTGAGAAAAATAGTAGGTTCAAATCTTGCGTGGATTTTTTCACTTGATCCTTGGTCCATTGCACATTGTTTTTCGTGAAAACACATAGCCAGTCCACCATATCTACCAAGGTTGTGAAGCACTTTGATATTTTATCACCAAAGTTTAAATCAAACTCTTGAATTTTTTGGAATACAAAATATTTAATAACTAGGGCCTACCCAAAGTCTTCAATAGAGAGGTGGCAATCTGCCAACTCATCATTGGCCTCATTCTCAACATCCACCACCTCTTGATTCCACTTGAGCCAGTTCTGCTCATTCTGTAAAAACATAAAAACCTTAATATACTCTTCTGCAAAGAAACATAAGGAATCATCGGATAGGGTGGTTGTCATTGCAGAGATTGGTATGTAATCCTCCTAAAACCTCTTATAGATAGGCAATATTACATCTATCCTTTGTCTTCCCTACTATAGGTGGTTTTGGATGAGGCCCACCGTCTACCGAACAACACAGATATCCATGAGAATGGATTTCAAATCCCCCATATTCTCCTAAATATTATCCCTCATTTCTTGCTTTAGCTCATCGGTCGACAAAGATGGATGCTGGCCTGCGCAATAGAAGGAGCCGATATTTTCAATTTGTCAACCTCACTCTAAAGTTTCTTAACTTTGAGCTGTGATTACCCCTCTTCTGTAGCCTTGGATTTCCATTCTTCTAGTTCTTTCTCTATTGCCTAGGCCACTTGTGCCTGGGTAGCCACCTGGGACTTCATCATTTGGACAGGTGCAGTTGATGCTCTAATGACACATTTGCTCACGTCAATGGTCGCTTCCTCATGCTAGGTGGCAAGGGCATCTCGAAGGTGGCAGTAGGTGTGTCAGTGGTCTCCTGCCCAACTGTTCCCCTGGGTATGACTATCCCTTTGCTAGGGGATATTTGTTCTTCCATATCCTAGTTTTCGTCCTCTTCATCAGTCGTGAACTGGTAGGTGTCACTAACCCTTGTCATTGTGACTCTTTTCGTACCATGACCTGAAGATTCGATTTTGGCCTTATTTTGTGTTAGTGACTTTGTGGGACTATCCTCTTGCACCTTGTAGTCCCTTAGTGTATTTTCCAAGCCCCCAAATTCAATTATCTTTTTCATGACCTTGGGAGGAACTTGACATTCCTTATGGTTAACCACTAAGGTGTCAGAATATATGGAACATTGGCCTTCTGCAAACTATCCCTATTATTCCAGGCATACCAAAGTCAATGCTGATGAGGTGGGACTTTTTTGGTATGGGCCAATAGCCAATTCCTTTGCTTCTGAGGTGGTAGCGAGGGAACTAGAAGAAGAAGGGAGTTTTGCATGTTCTTGTTGGGCCTCATCAATGATATACATCATGGCATCAAAAAGGTCAGTGTACTATTGGACAATTTGAAATGTGGGTTCATCAAATTCTTTTGTAGGGGCTACCAGGAACAGTGGGACTATTTTTTTAACTAGTAGCCCACGGTGCAATCTTAGCTGAGCACTATAATCACCAAAAAATTATAATTTGTTGTAAGGCCTCTTATTTATTCTCCACACCAAGTCCAAATTTTGATTATTCCTAAAGGCATTTTGCATTAAATCTTCAAAATCATCCTTGTTGTGTGTAATATATAAAAGGGTGATCTTGCCATCAACATTCTGTCTGTGATGGCCATCTGGGTCGTAGGCCCTCCAAGTGACTTCTAGAAAATAATAGGTATCCATGTCACAGATAGCCCATAGCACAAAAAAGTGGCCAAGATAAGTGTAATGGCCCATTGTTCAGGGAATGGAAAACCATTTCATGGGTCCTTTCTTCCTCAAGTGTTTGATTTTAACTTCTTTTTCCATCTAACGACTGATATCTAGGATGACGATGGAAGTTGGGCAGTGTAATGAGAGTGCTTTCGAGGGCAGATTCGACCCGTATATTCTAATGTAGGAGAACTCCTCCATGTAGAAGAAGTCTCCCACTTTAAGAAAAAATATCTAAATCTTGCCCCAATTTTATCTAGAAAATTCCCACACAATCTGAAGTGAACTACTATAAGGACCTTCTCGAAGAAGGTTTTGTAACTGGATAGCCCCTTATGAATACACAATAATTGGTCTTGCAGAGTTGGTGTAGTTACCCCTCCCATATGGTCCACCAAGACTTTGTCCAATTGTGCCACAAATAAATGAATCAAGAAAGAATAATAGAAGAAAAGAGGCATCACCTCCTTATTGGCCAATATGGCCTCTTGTAACTATTGTAATTATTTATCTAAATTATCACTAATTACGTCCTCCCATCAATAGAGAGGAGTATTTTCAGTTCTGTTACACTAGAGGATTAAAAACATCACTTCTTTTGTAATCGACTCCAGGTCCTTAACCCCCAATTCTAGATTGATCATATCGGCATAATCCTACACCTATGGCCAAAGTAAGAACTTCCTAATGGTAAAATTGGTTGGCATGTTCCTCTCCTTTCTAGAAGAGTTTGGGGGAATGTGGTGTTTAACATATAATTGGCTTGGAGGGCCAGTGTCTAAAATTCCACCACCTTAGATGCGATGGCTAATCCGAAGACTTGCCTGATCCTATCGATCGATAGTCGAGCCATTGCCTGCCCTGATAGTCTCTTATTATTCTACTCTTTGAATCATATGCTACGGCGAGACATGCCAAAAATCTAAGGAGTGATACATATTTGGGCATATCAATTGGCCCAGGATTGTGTTCCATTTATTGCATACTGGGGTAGGCGAGGTGTTGTCTCTATTAGCCCATATGTACAGGCTTTGGAGTAGCGTGGGATACCTCTGGCTATCCTCCTTAGTGGGGTCAAATGCATCGATGGTCACCCCATCTACTTCCTTTTGCTGCTCTTATGTGATGTCCCTACTTGTATTTGGAGTATTTGTGAAAGCCTTAGGGTCTTACACCCTCCTCATCCTCTTTAAAATAGGCCGCACTCCTATGATTTTTCCAATTCTCGCTTGAACAAGTGAGGTTTTTAGAACAGCAAAACAGGTAGAATCCATTGAATTGGGCAGTGAAGCTACACTTTTTCTTCCTCCTTTGCTTTGCGTTCGACCTCATTGATAAGCAATCTTTACATGCATGAATGGTGCAAAATAGGTCCACCACCTTCTTATAAAGCATGTGCATTTAATTTTGGTAGATGGGCACATGCACTTTTTTTCTTTTTGGAGCTTCTAGATTGGTCGGGAGCACCACATCAATTGTTTCTTTTACCGATCCAATGTACCAACGAAGGAGAATTGTGACTGAAGGAAGTGGGGGGGACACATGGTGGTTCAATATTAGAGAGGGTAGGACATAGGTAGGTGTGCACATGCACGGAGCATATTGGACTTAAATTCTGCATGTGCACTCCATTGGGGAGTGGAGTGCGCGGCCTTGGCCACCCGAAGGAAGGGGGCAGTGGCTGGAGGTCTGCCCAGACTACTCCAGGAACTCCACCAATAGTGCCAAATGTCTCTAGCAAAGGAGCATTGGAAAAATAAACGAGAAGAGTCATCCTCATTCTTACTACAAAGGACACAAAAATAGGGACCCTGAAATCCCCTCTTCCTCACATTATCCCAAGCGAGGCATTTATTATGAGCTACCAACCAGAGAAAGAAGTTACATTTTGGCTGGGCAAATTTGTTCGACATATTTTTCCACCAAGTGACATGAAGACTCCCATAATTTTGCTTATCAAGAACTTGATAACCATAGGCTACCGCGTAGGTTCCCTTAGGATCAGGGTTCCAAGCCATAATATATTTAACCCTCAATGAATAACAAGGCCTCTCCGTAAGAATAAGAGTAAGCACCTCTCTATACTTGGCCAGTCCCCCCTCGGGCCATTCTTACGGATCTTTCCACCTATACATCTCCATATTTCCAAAAGACTAGATTTTTTTAAATTCCTCCACATGAGACCAGCCTGATTCCAAGAAAAAAATGCTTAGAGAATGTAACCTAGGATATTGATTCAATATAGGAGGGTGGCCATCCCAAGAATCCTACCAAAAAAGAACATTTGATCCCTGATTACAAATACAGAACAAATCTTGCTTGATTAAATTAGCTCCTCTTTTTAGAGTGTCCACTGAACCTTTTCCAACCAAGCTGACTCTAGGGATTTCAGCCTTAGAAATACCTCTCAAGTATTTACAAGATAATATTTTAACCCAAATCTGATCTTGAGAGGTACACCATCTCCAATAAATTTTTGCAGCCAAAGCCTGCCCAAAAAGAGTTGTCTATCGCAACCCAAGGCCTCCCTCTTGCATCGGCCTACATATAGAATCCCACCTAACCAAACTCTATTTAGATTGATCAATTTTTCTAGACCATAAAAATTGTCTTCACAAAGCATCCATGTCCTTGATGAAGTGAGAGGGTGCTATTTGTACAAAACATCTATAAATGGGTAAATCTTGAATAACAAATTTTAAAAGCAACACTCTACCTGTAGTGGAAAGCCATCTAAAAGTCCAATGATTCACCTTCCTTCTAAAATTATCAAGCATATACTGCCAAGAAGATCTAGGTAGAGGGTGAGATGAAATTGGAATACCAAGATAAGTGAAGGGGGAGTCCCAACCTAGAATCTTAGAATGCGAGAAATCCTAGCTTGAATAAGAGAAGGGGTATTGAAGAAGAAAATAGAAGACTTGTACTCATTAATTAACTATCCAGAAGCACCAAGATATATGTCAATAGACTGTCTAATATTGCCAGCTTCCCTGATAGTGACAACTCCCAACAAAGCAGTATCATCAACAAATTGAAGGTGGTAAAGAGGTGGCAAACTACTATCCCACTTCCACCCCTGAATGAGACCTTACATGACTTGAGACTTGAGAAATATTCCCAACCCTTCCACCATAATGATAAAAAAATAAGGAGATAAAGGATCTCCTTGCCTCAATCCCCTTGAGGCCTCAAACAACTCTAATGGCTCATTATTAACAAGAACAGAGAACGAGGAAGAAGAAACACAACTCATCACCCATCTAATCCATTCCTCCTCAAATCCAAAAGCAACAAGAACTTTTTGAAGAAATGACCATCTGACCCGATCATAGGCTTTGGGCATGTCCAACTTAATGAACATAGTTTTCTCCTTAGAAGTTTACATCGAGTGAATAGCTTCTGTAGCAATAATAACCCCATCCAAGATTTGTCGGCCAACAATGAACACTCCTTGCTCCTTAGAGATGATTTTTCTCAACCATATTTTTAGCCTCTCAACAATAATTTTTGTGATGATCTTATACACAACATTGCAGAGAGCAATAGGCCTGAACATATCCAAGGAATTTGCTCCCTCTTTTTTGGGTATAAGCACCACAAAGGTAGCATTTAGGGCCCTTAGCATCTTTTTGTTATTTTGGGACTCATGAACCACCTCCAAAATATCAAATTTGATTAAATCCCAAAACTTTGATAAAACTCATTTGAGAATCCATCTGGACCTCGAGCTTTTCATTTTTTCATCTTGAATACAACATTTTCCAACTCCTCAAGCAAAACTGGACCCATCAAGTGCTCATTCATCTCTCTAGAAACAATCACTAGAATACAATTTAGAATAAGCTTTTCATTCTCATCATCTAATAGGGAGTCCTCCTTGAAGAGAGAGAAAAAAATACCTCTTAGTCTCTTCTGAAATATCCCTAAAAGAAGAGAGCAGGGCACCCTGATAATTCATAAGAGAGGTAATCAGGTTACCATTACAGTGAGCATTAACTGAGTTATAAAAGAAGGCTATTTTCATATCCCCTTCCTGAAGCAAATATACTCGAGCTTTTTATTTCCAAAAAAGTTCTTCCCTCAGTTCCCATTCAGCAAGGTCTTTCGCAGCCTCAGATTCCTCAACAAGAAGCTCCTTCGTGAATCCCTGATCTCTAGTCTTCCTTGAATCTTCTTCCATCCTCCTAAGAGTTGCCAGCTTAGCCAAGAAAAGGTTCCCAAATTTTAGTCTATTCCATATCTTCAATTTATGTTTTACAAATTGTAGTTGCTTCATAAAGGAATACATAGCGGTGCCATGAGGAGGTTTTCCAGTGGTCCACCAGCATCGCATGAAATCATGAATCTTAGGATCACGAAGCCACATAAGTTGAAACTCAAAGGAGGAATTATTTTTTAGCCCTAACTCCAAAGTACAAAGTTTGATAGGCCAATGATCAGATACCCTACCCTCCAGAATCATAGAACTAGAACCTATGTTATTACCCATCCAATAACTGGATATCAAAAACCTATCCAGTCTCTCTGAGATGGAAGCTTCTCCAAACCTTCTATTGTGCCAAGTAAAGATCCCATTATCTGGCTTGATGTCAACCAAGTTTAGGGCCTAGATATGAGCACTAAATATAGAAGAAAAAGGCTCGAGACGGTCCACCCCACCATGTTTCTCCTCTAGACAAGTGATAGAGTTGAAGTCTCTAGCCAAAATCCATGGGTACAAGGGAACCAAACTTCTCACAAAGCAAATGTGATTCCATAAATTAACTTTACCATTGTAATCAATAGGAGCATACACATTTGTAAGTAGGATTATTTAACCAAATTCATTATCATGCCCGACCATTGAAATAGACCATCTGCTGGAAATCCAAATAAGAAGGAATATCTTAACCGAATCCCATAAACAAGTGATGCCACCAACATATCCACATGCACAAATACACTGGCATTACCCCCTTCTCCACAACTTGGGAGTAATATTGAATATACTATCAATAGCCAATTTAGTCTCCTGAATAAACACCACATCCGAAGAATGCACACGAACCAAATCACGAACAAATTTTTGTCTAGGGATGCTATTCAACCCCCTTACATTCCATGAGAGGATAATCATTTTTGGGGGTTATAAAAATGGGAGTTCAATGTTCTCACCAATCCTGACTCCACCAAAGTCGCCCCCATTAACTTAATTTTATCCTGGTCCTTCTTTCGACCCACCTTCATATTCTTATGTGAATTTTTTTTTTAATTAGTTTTTGCTGCAATCCCAATATCGTAGGAGTTTTGCAGTCCAAGGATGACTGCATCAATGCCTGAGTAGGAGAGGGCATAACTAAATTTGTACCACTTTTCAAAATAGTTTTCCTTATAGGGCTAGATCCAACCATGTCCCCTATACTCAGATCCAAAGCCATTTATTCTTCATTTAAACCCCCTAGATCTAATTCCTTAAGTTCCCCCTCAAGAAGAGACATCTGATTCGGCCTTTGCATCAGGTAGTGATGTTTCAGGTATTTCCATGCACTGATTAAGATCATCTAATATTTCAAAATAGTTGAGTAGAGCATCTAGCTGGCTATCCTTAAGGTCTTTGTTTGCCCTTCGTCCTCTATTTTGGGCTTTTACTGGAACAAAACCTTCCTTATCCTGTTCCCCTTCCTTTATCGAGAATTTTCCTTTATCCAAACTTTATCCAGACTGAGAGGACTCAGGATTTGAAGACACATGCAATACAAACTTAGGGAATTTTATTTGTAGGTGGCCATATTCACAGTAAATCTGACAACAAAATGGAAGAGCTTCATAGTCAATTTTTTTAGCCCATGTAGTTTATCCAAATTGTATTTCAATAGAATCTGGAATAGGATTATTTAAGTCAATTTCAACACAAATACGAGCAAAAAAGATTACCTTTTTATCCATTGTCTGTTGTGACGGTCCAACCGGCTTCCCAAGTAGAAGGGCAATCTTATGCAAGATATCAGTTCTCTAGAATTCCAACGGGAGCCATGGAGGCTGCACCCATACTGGAACCCACGACGACCGCTCCTCTGATGGGTTGAAACCCACATGCCAGGGTTTAAGAAAGAGTCCCACTTGGTTACAGAAATAAGGACCCCCTTAAAATGCTTTGTTACGATCTACAATACAAGAGAAAACCAACATAAAATAGTTGTTCGCACTCAACATCACCTCCACATCGCCTTCAGGATTCCAAGTCTTCATGACCCAAGCCTCCACAAAGGGGAGAGAAATTTGGATGCCCAAAAATTTTCCAATAAGGGTATGTTTGGTTAGAAACTCCACATCTTCTGCTATCAAGTCTGTTTGAACCACTACAACTGGCCTGGCTTCACATCGTTCCAAACATCCATTGTTCTTTAACAAGCGGTTCTCGACATGCACTGGAAAATCCTATTCCTTCTAGTCATTTTTAGATGAAAAAATATCACGAGCATGCACTCTCTGTGTCGGACCTGATGCCATCATGATATTCCTCCAATTTTTTAGACCTCCTCTAAAAGTTGCTGCCATCCCCACAGAGCAGTTTTTCTTCATCAAACCCTAGCAGAGTAGTTTTTCCTCATCAAACCCTCAACATAAATAATGATATGTCAACCTATGTTTTAAGTAACATACTATTAATTAGATCAATTTAATGAGCATTTCAATATAATCTAATAAGATATTTCCAAATAAAATATAAAAACGTACCAGCCTCCTACGAAATCAAGTTCAGTTTTACACCTTAGAGCTTAATAAATGATTAATTTGATGAAAAATAAAAGGTTTAAATATCCAAGGTTCTACAAAGTAAAATACTCAAGCATCTATAATACAGGCTAAACCACTCAAACCAGAGTATGCTCAAAGTAATACTTATGATGGTGACATTCAAAGACAAGCATTACGTATTCAATTACAAGCAATAATATATGTAAACTTAAACTATACAAGGTAGAGGGTGTGTCGAGCCTGTAAAACCAATTGCAATTCTAATAAGATAAACTACCATAGTTTTTTTTAGGAACTACAGATATTCAAAGAAAGCATGCTTAGAAAGACCCAAACCAAATTATTCATTCTAAGCCTCCATTATAATGGTAGAGGACCATTCACCAAGTATATTTTGGTTTAAGAAACACTACTTGGTTTAACAAACACTACAAGGTGTGCCCAAGATGGAAATATCTATGCTAAAAATTTCAATAATACTTTGTCTTAAACACAGGGTTCAAAATGCTCTAAAATAATTGGAGGATGTCTCTTTTTATTATCAAACTATAAAGAAAACAAAGGGATCTCGAATACAAGGAGTTAGAATTTTAACATAGATCGCTTTCAAACAAAATATGTAAAGGCTCTCGACTAGCATCTAACTAAGCATAGGCTAACAAGAAATAGAACATTGCCTCTGTTAAGATCCTGCTATAAAATAAACTCAAATAACACACTCTCACACAATCGCTTGGAAATAACTCACATAAACATCACATTAATATAACAAAAATTTGCATAAAGAACAATCTCACAATAGAAGCGAATCGCAGGCCTCTTCGAGGGGGCAACCTCCTTCAATACTTAATTAATTTTGCAAAAGATGGTTACATTGGTGCCCTTTCGGGTATTTAAGGAGTTTCCTTCCAAGGTTGGCTTACATGCAAAATGCCACCTGGATTACATGCATAATGCCACCCGAATTACATGCATAGTGCCACTTTGAATTACATGCACAATGCCACCCGAATTACATGCACAATGCCACTCGAATTACATGCACAATGCCACCCGAATTACATGCACAATGCCACCTATCTACCATGTGTTACATAAAAAAGGGTGCCATTTGTCATAGGCACTACCTAAGCTAAAACTTAGAACATTACAAAATATTAATCATGGGTACTACCCACGTTCACTAGGAATTATTACATCAAGGAAGTTATTACATTAAGGGTTAGGATGATATCCTAACATGCCCTTCTCCTTGAAGAAGCTTTGTCCTCAAAGCTAAAAATGAGGAAACTGTTGCTGGAGCTGATGGAGGGACTCCCATGTAGCATCCTCAAGTTGAAGTCCACGCCACTGAACCAGGACCTCTATGATGGTACAGTTGCGAGTTCGACGATACAACAGCTGCTTTGGTGCAAGTAAGATGGAGCCTTCTTCATCCAATTCGGGAAGTGTTGATGGAACCTGTACCTTGGAGCTGCCCGAAATGTATGAGGGAGGCATGAGTGGAGGGTGCCCGTACTCAGCCTCTGGTTGTGGTGTGATAGGAAGTGTTGTACCACCATTCGGCCAAAGAAAGCCATTTTTCCCAATGAGTAGCGAAGGTAGGTTTCCAAGTAGTTATTAACAACCTCTGTTTGACCATCCGTTTGTGGATGGTAGGCTAAACTCATTGTGAGCTGAGTCCCCTGCAACTTAAACAACTCTTGCCAAAAATTGCTAGTAAGGCTGGGATCACGATCAGATACAATGGAGGTTGGCATGCCATGAAGGCTAAATATGGAGTCAAGGAAAATTTGGGCAATAGTGAATGCTGTGTAAGGATGGGCTAGGGCACAAAAGTGAGCATACTTTGAAAGGCAGTCCACTACCACAAAAATAACAGACTTGTCTCCAGATTTAGGTAGCCCTTCTATGAAATCCATAGAGATGTCAGTCCACACTTGATCCGGTATCGACAAGGGTGGAAGAGTGCCCGAAGAGTGCACTGTTTCTCTTTTCATCCTTTGACTCGTGTCGCAGTCTGCCTACAAAAGAGCGAATGTCCTGTTTCCCACCTTTCCAAAATAAGGTGCGCTTGAGTCGCTCATAAGGTGTCTGATATTTGGAGGTGTACTATCCGGCAATAATGGAATGGCATGATCGTGAGAGTGATGCAGTGGTCGTGTGATGGGTTCTGAAAATATGGCCTCACGTTTGTGGAGAATCTGTCGCATGTCTTGTGGGATTTCACCCATTGGAGATGTGGATGGCTGGATGGAGAATAGTTGTGCAATGACCCCACATGATGATTTCTTTAGCAATTTCTCCATGCCGTTTGAACTGATAATTTGAGGTGTTCTTGTCGGGGAGCCCTTGATGATGTGTGTTTGTCCATTCTGGAAGAACTGCATCCAAAGTTTAGCAAAGTTCCAACTAATAGTGCCCAACGTACTCAACCATTGGCATCCCAAAACAATATCACATCCACCCAAATGGAGGGCAAACATGTCTCGCTTGAGTTCATAATCCCCTATCTTGATTTTAACATTGTGACACTTTTCTTTACAAGATAAGGTTCCCCCATTGGCTACCATGACCTCAAAGGAATTACAATTATGGATATAGCAATTTTCCCGTTGAGAAACTCTAGGGTCAATGAAGTTGTGCGTGCTTCCCGAATCCAAAAGGATGGAAAGACATTGGCCCTTGAAACATCCTATAACCTTCATGGTTTGAGGAGTAGTAATGCCTGCAAGGCCATGGATTGTAATTGATGTCTCAGGTTCCTGTTTCCCTTCTTCTTGTGGGGGAGATGTTTCTGGAGGGTCCTCATCCTCATCACTCTCGTCAACGGTATCAGGTTCTCCAACATCTATCAAGAACAATTTTTTGTGTGCACACTTATGCCCCTTGAAAAACTTTTCATCACAATTGTAGCATAATTTTTTGTGCGTGCAGCAGGTTTATTATCATCTGGGTGTTGGGCTCTCGGGGGAAATGAAGGTCTATCTTGAGAAAACTTTGATGGGCATCTTTGGGCAGAGAGTTTAGATTCGGCCAGACGGGCCAAACTGATAGCTTCCATCATAGTTCGTGGTTTCAACATTTTGACTTCTGCTTGGAGTTCCATCTTCAACCCACTGATATAACAACTCTGGAAGAACCCTTCACTCAATCCTCTTGTTCGATTGGCCAATTTTTCAAATTGAGCTTGGTACTCTCGAATTGACCCTGTTTGTTGTAGTTTGGATAAGGCTCCTGTGAAGTCCTCAAACTCACAGGGAGCTCAAGTCCATGCGCGAGTTCTGTCTGAGGCCTGGGTATTGGAGCCTGATCGCCCCTCACTTCACTAGACGCTTTATGGGCTATCTAGCTTAGCCAATAACGACAGATCCTTCACGATATTTTAAAACCCCCGGTACAGGGTTTCTACCTACTCAACTAATAATATATATATATTTTTGTTTTTGGTCTGGAAAAAAAAACACTGTATTTTTTTTTGGATTTTTTTAATAAGGAAAAACAGAATGGAAAAAACACACGAAATTTATACCTAATAGGCGGATTTGATGGCAAGAATTATTGCAGTTGCAGTAGAACTTGGCCCTGGAAAGCGCTCTGATACCACTTGTTAAGATCCTGCTATAAAATAAACTCAAATAACACACTCTCACACAATCGCTTGGAAATAACTCACATAAACATCACATTAATATAACAGAAATTTGCATAAAGAACAATTTCACAATAGAACTGAATAGCAGGCCTCTTCGAGGGGGCAACCTCCTTCAATACTTCATTAATTTTGCAAAAGATGCTTACATTGGTGCCCTTTCGGGTATTTAAGGAGTTTCCTTCCAAGGTTGGCTTACATGCAAAATGCCACCTGGATTACATGCATAATGCCACCCGAATTACATGCATAGTGCCACTTTGAATTACATGCACAATGCCACTCGAATTACATGCACAATGCCACCCGAATTACATGCACAATGCCACCTATCTACCATGTGTTACATACATGCACAATGCCACCTATCTACCATGTGTTACATAAAAAAGGGTGCCATTTGTCATAGGCACTACCTAAGCTAAAACTTAGAACATTACAAAATATTAATCATGGGTACTACCCACGTTCACTAGGAATTATTACATCAAGGAAGTTATTACATTAAGGGTTAGGATGAGATCCTAACACCTCCTTACTATTGTTTTAAAAAATCAACAAGGAGTATTACATGTACTTCCAAGCTAATGTGGGACATGCAGAGTGAGAATTCCCTCTTTTCTTCAGTGATCCCAAGCAATATTCACTCCTTTCTTTCACTTCCACATACTCTGCCTTATCTATATTCGTCCTTCTTCCTTTCTTGCATGCCCCAAGATCAAGAAGATGGTTTCCACCCATTGAACCAAATATTTAACTTCCCATCATTAATTTTCTTCCCACTTTACCAAAGAAATGCGCTCATGCATATTTCCTTTTAATTTATTATTTTATTTTCTTTTAATGGTACAACATCCATAAAAAAAAAAACCATTATTTCTAACAAGGTGTATATATCAACATTAACCTTTAGAAATCATTTTTTCAATGTTCCTATTAACATCAAAGCAACTAATTACATTTTTTTCTTCCACATAAATTTTGTCAATATCACAAGCTAATTTGTATGATTAGCCATGATATTATCATATAAGTATTATTAAGTCTTTTACCTTAATAAAGCCTTTCTTGGTGGGTTCTTTTACTAGATTCATTCCAACCCATAAACAACACTTAATAATTCCAAATGCTTACAAATAAAATATTTCAATATGGTATACCACCTCTTGTTCTTAGTTAGCAAGTTTTTTATGACCTATCATCACTTGCTACTAAGAACTACTTTCTTGCTCCAGTGAGTTCTCAACCCATGGTATCATCTTATTCAAATATGCAATATGATATCCAACTAAATATGGGTAAATCCTACTATAGAGATATCTTTAGTTAAACTGACCATCATTTAACTAGGTCCGCATCACTTATTTTATTCATAATAGGAGCTATCGAATTGGTTCGCACATTCTCTACTATTGAATCGATTCACACATTATCAACTCAAATCGGTTTGCATATTCTCAGCTCAAATTGGTTTGCAAATTCTTCATTTATAGCCACAACAAATATCTACCATGCGAGACACTTTTTTAATGTTTATTATTGATATGCAATGTTTGCTATAAATATTACCATGGGTTTTTTAATGTATCCATATCTCATTATAATAGGCTTGTATAATAACCTTTTATGGCACCAATATTTAAGTAGGACAATAAATTTGAGAGAGTTTTACTTTAAATTGCAACCTTTCCTAATCCCAAGTTTCAAACAAGATAATAAATGAAATAATTTTACTTCAAATTGTAATATTTTTAATAACAAGTTTCAAATAAGACAATAAAATTGAAATAACTCTTTTTAATGCCAAGTTTCAAATAGGACAGTAAAATTGAAATAACTCTACTTAAATTATAATAGATATTTTACAAATATTTTATATTTGTAATTTAAGTTTTTATAGTTAAATTGTAATAGTTGATTGTTCATAAATTTTATCTTATTTAATATTATACATATAGTTAAACTATTTTTTCTCTAATTATAAAATTATTTTAGACATCTATCTCCTCAAACAATTAAACTAATGTTATTTCAAATGCATGTATCTCTTTCAATTTCTAATCCTCAAAATTGAGTAATCTAACCAATTGATCTAATGCTACTAAAAAGAGAATGTTGAGAAATTTAACTAATTACACATTAATATTTTCTTTCAAAGCTAAGGAATTTAATCAATTGAACTAATGTTATGAAAGAGAGATTACAAATCTGACATCAAGCACAATGTATTTATTTTAACAAAGGTCTGAAAAGGGCATATAACTTATTAGAACTATGTATAGTGCATAATTTATCTGACATCAAGTACAATGTATTTATTTTAATAAAGGTCTGAAAAAGTACATATAACTTATTAGAACTATGTATACATAAAATAAAGAATACTAAATTAAAATCAAGATATTACAATTTAAATGGATAATTAATCTCATGAAATAGCTGAAAAAAAATACATATACCTTATTAAAAATATATATACATAAAATTAAATTAAAATCAAAATATAAATAAAATTTAATAATTATAATGTTACTATACTACCCTCATATAATCAATAATATAATCACCATATAACCCATTACCAATAAAAAACTAAAAATAAAACAAAATCATTTTATTATATACTATTAATATCCAAACTTACCATTAAAGAATTACCCCCAAACACATCAAAATTTTCTTCTAACTAAAAACTATTTATTACAACATGAACATGTCCATGTACTTCATATATATATATATATATATATATATATATATATATATATATTTTTATATATATTTATTTATTTATTTATTTGTATATGCATAACATTTACCAGCAATTCAAATTAAAAAATACTAATACATAAAATTTAGTCCAAATCTTAGGAAAAAAAATGATAACAGTCTAATAAAAATGGAATTTGCAATCCCTTCACTCATCTCCATAGGCAACCCATGCTTGCAGAGGGGACAGAAATTTGTGATGCCCAGCCATCTCTCAATACAATCGCCATGGTACCCATGCCCACAGGGAAGCTCCTTCGTTATCTCTCCCTCAGTAAAACTATCCCTACAAATGGTGCACAACAAATCGCCCTTCTCCACCACCACAGTCCTCAAATTCTCGATCGCACTCTTCGCCGCAGGTCGACGCCTGACATTCCCATAAATCTCTCTCTCAGCAAGCCGATTTACAACGTTCTGAAATTCCGCATCGCTCCCCACGTAATCCCCGCCATTCACCCAAATGTCCCAGTCGATTGCAGAAACCTGGCGGTGAGAATAAAAATGCCATTCAACGTCGGCCACACTGGACTCCAGATCGCGCAGCAGGCACCGCCAATCCAAACAGGACATGATTTCAATTACAGAGAAAAAACTGCCCTCGACGTTAGAAGAGAGCCGAACGTGGACTGTATAAGTTGGTGCTGTCGATCCTGCGTTGTTTCCACTGTCCTCTCTCGGTGGTGCCCAATTTTGGGAAACTACTGCACAGTAATTTGAGAACAATTGGTGCACCATTATGTAGACCCCGTTGCCTGCAAAACGCACAAGGTCGATATATGTTGAAGTATTGACCTCGTTCCATTCGTGGGATATGTTGTGGGGAATTTCTGAGGGGCTGGGGATCCCTGTGCGAATGCAGAGCTTGAGAACTTGGATGAGGTTTTGTTTATAGAAGGCCTTCACCCCTTGGTGGTCTATGTCGGGGAAGCGAAACTCGCCACATTCGCAAGAGGATGATGGAGAAATGTGAGTTCTGCATCTCTGGCAACGGAGCATTCTGTCTTCTGTGTCTTGTAACTCCATTGTTTGAGATGTCTGTGGCCGCATGCAGCAGCGACAACATCCCAGAAGTCTCCTCCTAAGTCTCCTCATCGTTGGCATGGTTACTGTCTTCTCAAAACCAAAATCGTTTTTTTATAAGGATCTGAGACCTCGAAACCAATCGTCCAACCCTGAATTTCTTCTTCAGGGGTGACATCCACGCTCACCACCTAGCAGGGTACCAAGCACAAATGTTCTGGACTAAAATTAATGTTTTACACCACCTAGAAGGGTACCAAGCACAAATGTTCTGGACTAAAATGAATGTTTTACAGAAAGATCCAATCTCTTATATTGTTTATTTGTGTCGGTAACAACTTTGTTATGAGCCAACGACTCTCCGGACCTCTTCGGTGACTAAACTTTGTTGTGAAGCCGGCGACTGTCAAAGGATGTCTTGGCAGACTGGTATGTGATGGCACCGAGGCAAGTTAGGAATATTTAATATTGTAGTATAATAAGTTTAAAAAATATATTTTTAGGTATTTAATGTATTTAATATGTTTGTATTTTTTTTTTTAAAAGTAATTTTGTTGTGAAATTTTTTGTTAAGGGCAGTTTGAAGTTTTGGGTGCTGGTAGAGGCCGGTCCAGGTTTCATTTTCTTTGCGTTCATTTTGCAGATACAAAGTACAGCTGGGAATGTCCTATGTAATAAATTATTGATTTCTTGATTAAAATGTTGAGTGGAAAGCTATGAAGGCTAGTCTAGTCGAAGGAGCTGCAGAGGAAGGCTAATATTAAGGCTAAGATGCTAGGTGGAATGTTGGGAAGGCTAGTCTAGTTGAAGGAGCTGCAATGAAAGGTTGAGATGCTAGGTTGAAAGCTAGAAAGGTTGAAGGAATGTGGAAAACTAGTAAGGATGAAGGAGCATGGAAGGTTGATCTGGCTAAAGGAGCTACAATGAAAGGCTGAGATGCTGGGTGGAAGGCTAGGAAGGTTGAAGGAGCGTGGAAGTATGGTAAGGCTAAAGGAGTGTGGAAGGTCGGTTTGGCTAACGGAGATACAATAAAATACTGAGATGTTGGGTGGAAGGCTGTGAATGTTAAAGGAGCATGGAAGGTTGGTAAGGCTGAAGGAGCATTGAAGGTTGGTTTGGCTAAATGCTGAGATGTTGGGTAGAATACTGGGAAGGCTAAGGAGTATGGAAGGCTGGTAATAATGAAGGAGCATGGAAGGATATAAAGGTTGAAGGAGATGCAGTGGAAGGTTGTGATGCTAGGTGGAAGGTTGGTTTAGCTAAAGGAGCTACAACAAAAGGCTAGGATGCTAGGTGGAAGGCTCAAATGACTAAAGGAACCATAGTAGAAGTCTAGAATGTTGGATGGAAGGCTTGAAAGATTGAAGGAACCACAATGAAAGGTTAGAATGTTGGGTGGAAGGCTCAAAAAATTGAAGGAACTACAAAAAAAGGTTGGATGCTGGGTGGAAGGCTCAAATGACTAAAGGAACTACATAGAAAGGTTGTGATGTTGGATGGAAGGCTTATATGACTGAGGGAACTGTAGTGGAAGGCTATGATGATGTGTGTAAGGTTGGATTGGTGCTTTGGCCTATCTTTTATCTTTGGTGTGCCAGTAGGTTTAAAACCCATAGGGATTGAGGTGGTTCTTTCCCCTCTTATTGTTGTAGGAGTGAGCCTCTTCTTCAATAAATTATTGGATAGTTATTCTAGAGGATCGATCATGTGTGTTCTTCTAGATGATCAAATGGTAAGGTCAATTATAGTCTACTTGAATCAACCATTAAAAGAAAAAATGACACAAGGGATGTGAAAGTACAATGTACAAGCTCAAATGCAATAGGAGGTAAATATACAAAGGAAGATGAGGAGGCAAATTTTAAAGTGAATGAGGTGAAGGAGGTCAAGGTTAATCTAGGTAAATCACCTTCATTTCCATCAAGTAGCATAAAATATTCTCCTTGCAATAAAAAATAAAGTAGTATGGAGTGTATTTGTTGTACTTTAGGGCTTCAAGACTAGAATAATATAGAAATGTGTGTAGAGAACATCCATGGAAATTTAGGATTTCCAAAGTAGCATAATAAAGAAATTACTATGGAGGATCATCCTTGCAATTTAGGGTTTTTATGGAACCATAAAGAAGTTTTTATAAGGTTATTCCTAGTATTTTAGATTATTTAGGGCAACATAAATATTTAGAAGATAAGTCTATTTATGGATAATATGGAAAAGTAGAATAGATTGATGAAGATAAAAGTTTTGGTGGGAATGAAAAAAGGAGAGGAAGGTCATCAAAGCATAAACAAAGAGAAAAAAATCTCAAAAGTATATCAATTTAGGAAGCCAGATAAAAACATCACAAGCACAAACAAGAAGTGGGGCTAAGCCCACTAATAAAAAAAAAAGTAGTGATGAAAATGGTATCATGGAATATTAGAGGCATGAGTAAGGCCACAAAAAAAAATGTTATTAAGAAGTTAACAAGTTGTTGTAGTCCTAAGTTCATTTTAATACAAAAAACAAAATTAAGTAGTGAGAAATGTAAAGATGCTTTTAAAAATATTTGGAAGATAGGTTATTATCTAGAAGTTGCTTCTATAGGAGCTTCATGTGGTATTGCAACATTATAGGACAAATGCAAATGGGATGGACAATTGTTAGAAGCAAAATGTAATTGGTTTGATGGACTATTTTTCAAGAAAGAGGAAAACATCAAACTTGGGGTTATTTATATATATGTTCTAACTATAGTTGCTCCTCATGAAATATGTAGGAAGTACCTTAGCATATTTTTGCTTTTTTTCCAATGATTTTACATAGGTTTTTATGAGGGGTTCCATTCCCCTCATACCGAGTGGGGTATGGACCTTGGACCTCTCAAAGAGAGGCCAAAGACCTTAGCATATTTTTGTTAAACACAATGATGATTCATAAATGTGACTTATGCATTAGGTATGCCATCAACATAGTTATATCTTCTTTGGAAAAGAAGGATGGTACTCCAGGATGGTCTAAATTATTAAAATATTTTGCTTTGTTTGTTAATTCAAATAGCATTTGGGATGTTAGTCCAATTTTTTTGGCATATTAGATGCGTTGGACAAACTCATATAAGAAAAATATTAGGTAGGTTTTTTCTATCCAACACATGGTCGCAAACAAAATATACAATCTCTTTAGATATTTTATTGTGAGTGGGATCAGATTATAAACCCATTATTTTCAATTTTGATTTACCCATTAATGGTCATCTAAATAAATTTTGCTTCCAATCTATGTAGGTTCAAGATCATGATTTCTTCCAAATGATTATGTTCTGGTGGGATGAAGCAAGTTTTAAAAGGATTGTATATGTATATATTTGTACAAAAGATAAAATAATTAAAAGAGCAAATAAATATTTGGAATGTCAAATATTTTGGTAATATTTAAAAAAAGAAGTAAATTTAATATAAACTCAAAACTTTACAAAAAATAGCATAAATCAATAGAATGAACCAGGACTCTTATGTCAAAGAAAACCCAATACTTTCTGATTATCATCATGTTGTTATGGTACCTAGGGATATGAATATAAAAATATGATATTATATTGTATATGGGTATCATAGATAGTTTTCATGGGCTACACATAACCCAAGGTTGATTATATTATTATAATGAGTAGGGTACGGGTTTAGGAGTCAAGTCATAACATTAGAAGATGGGTATATAAAGAAAGGATATTTTCACTGTAATCATCATCAATCATATTGATTATTCTATTGTAATGTCTTTGTTATTGAGTGGTATCTCATATTGTGAGATCTTGTGGAGTTATTCCTTTCTTAAGGAGTATTACTGGTGTTGCCCTACCTTAAGGGTATTATCAATCTATGTCTCATTGTCTAGATGGTTATTGTGGATAGTTATTATGTGTGAATAATTTTTGTTAATAAGAATAAAGTTTCATAACAAGTGGTATCAAAGCAACAATTCTAGAAAAGTAGGAATTATTTTGTGAATTGTAGTATTTTGGCAAAATAAATTCTAGAAAACATCTCATTTTTAGGAGTCATATATTTGTTTAAATTTGTGTAATTCACATGATTATTGCACCATTTCGTTTAGAATTTGAAGAGCTTCAAATCAAAATGGAATATAAAATAATCTGAGTAATATTAAGGGAGATATAACCTTATAAAGTCAGTCACCTAGAATAGGGTAGTGATATTTTGTAAATCATATTTTTCTAGAAAAATAAAATTTGAATATATCTCTTAGTTTTTGGGATAACCAAATCATCTTTGTGTTTGAAGGATATTTTTTTTGGAATTTTATCTTCAAATCAAAAGGGAGATATATATTATAATGAAACCCTAGTTTGCATTGTCTTTTCTTGTTGGGGCATGAAGTCATGGAGTTACAAATATTTTTTTGGAGAAGATGATATTGATGTTAGATAATGGTGGAAATATTTTAAATCCTTGTATTCTACTAATTTTAATTAGAACATTACACTTATTTTTTCTCTTATAGGAGCAAATTTCTCTTTGTTTTATAGTTTTTTTACTACCCATAATTATAGACTGACTTGGCCAAAGGGGCCATGGTTTAATGGTTGAGACACATGGATAACGTAGCTTACTCCTAGGAGATAAAAAAAATAGTTAAAGATGAAATTATCTACATTACATGAATTCAAATCATGATATAAGCAATTTACCTCTCAAATCAATGTCACAGTTTGATGAACATCAATGAATTGTTAGAGTCATATGCACTACAAGAGAATACAATTAAAAATTAGCAGATAATACAAGGCACAAAAAAAATAGAATAATATCAATACAACAATATCCTTGCATAAAAAAATATTATGAAGCATGTGTTTGTTCATTATTTTAACTCAAAATTAATAGTTTCAAAGTGCAATAAACCAAAATTACAGTTCTTGCTATAGAGTAAGGTTACCAAGCTCTGAAGGTAGAGTCCCATGAATATTGTTTGAGTAAAAGCCACAATATAAATTTTATATTTATGAAACTCCTTTCATTGCTATATCTTTATATATTTTTGAAAGGATATAGCAAACACTTATCTTTTGTGTGTATGGTTGGTTTTTACTAGATTTTTCTATTATATGGAAGGTTGATATTAGAATGCAATAGCCTGAGGAGATTCATTTCAATATTATTTGGGATCATCATCCCAGTTGTAATATTATGTGCTTTAGTAGGGAGAATATTTGTGGAAATACTTTCACATGGGTTTGCAATTATGGTTATCAGAGTTTGTTTCACAACATATGTGAGTATGAACCCTTTCTACCTATATATGTATGGTTGGTTACTCACTATTAAGTTGTGTGTCATCCCGAGTGGGGTGTGGGGTGTGGTAAGCATTATATGATTTTTGGTTGGGTTTATGTGATGCTTGTTGTTAATAAATACTAAGTTTTTACAGGTTGGATATATTCAAAGAAGAAATTTGATTCACTAGGGTGTGTTAAGCATTATCTGATTTCTAGTTGGGTTTATGTGATGCTTGTTGTTAATAAATGCTAAGTTTTTACAATTAGCATATATTCAATGAAGAAATTTGATCCACTAGGTATGGTAAGCATTATCTGATTTTTGGTTGGGTTTATGTGATGCTTATTGTTAATAAATGCTAAGTTTTTATAGGTAGTATATATTCAATGAAGAAATTTGATCCACTTCAATGCTCAACCTAAGTGATGAAGGGGGTCAATACTAAAAATTGAAGTCTTTGACAGTGATTTATTTTTGTAGCTAAGTTTTGAATTACAAGCCAATAGAAAGATCATTAAGAATTTTGCATGATATCTTATCCATTAGGTTACAAGGCTCTGTTAACCTTCACTAATAGATAAACAATAATTGATATGACATATGGATAGTTGTCTTGATCCCATGAGTTAATTTGAAGAGCTAGATTACGTATCAATATTATTGAAACTATTTACTAATTGCATTGTTTGATGGTCATGAGTCATCTAAGATTTGCTTAGTTGCCCGTGATTCATCATTTCCTTTTCAAATTTTTAGTGTCTTTACACTGTAGCAAGTCTATATCTCCTTTGTGGACATGTGTGAATAAATAATGAAAGTGGTTATTTTGATTAAGAGCCCATTTTGGTCTTTTAGTTAGGATTCCATATCCATAAGGATGAAACAATCAATTCTATTTATAGTTTGGTTTTGATCAATAGGAATTTTACACATAACAGTTATATTCTACCTGATAACACATCTGATGCTCAATGAAATAAATTTTAATGTCATTATTCATCTTAGATGTCACCTTCCACTTACATAAAGTGAAGGCAAATAGGTGTGTCATAGGGTTTTATCACATTTTTTATTATTATTATCAAGGTTTTGTTTATCATGCAATTTACAAATATTATTACACTTAAAATATTGTTGTGTTTAAGATTAATGTTGCTCGAGGATAGTCAAATATCTTTTCACTCTGAAGATGCATTGGTGGTGGATGGAGTTGAGGATTATTCACATCAAATTGCAGAGATGATTGGGCTACATAATGAGTCAAAATTCATTCAAGCTGGTGTAAGTGCTTCGATCATTTCCTTCTACATTGTGAAGATGATTTTATTTGATAACTTTTTGCTGATAATAATGTTAAATGCAAGGCACAAGCTAACTGTTGGATGTGTGTCTATGTGTTTTTTTTACTTCTACCTAACAAATTTTTTTCCCTATCCCTTCCTGTAATACTCGTGTTGTCTTTGGAGGCAGTAAAATGTCTCACTTCATAACTCTTTGTAATTGTCATATTTTACCTCAAAGAAGGAATCCAAAAAATTGTTTGAACCTATGGATTTCCCTAAATACTCTTAAATTTTCCAAGCTAGTCCTGATTTATTACAAGCATCTATCAAGTTTGACATTTATTCCATATAATATATTTTGTATTATTTTTTATGAACACTCATTTTTTGCCTTGCCTATTATGGTCTATTTTATTTATGTTCCACTTTTATTTTAAATTTTCATAGGGATCATAGTAAATACTAGGTTTGTTAGATACAGAACACCTTGGAAGTTTTATAGATAATGTTTTCCTTTCATAAGTTAATTTAGTTATTTGGTTAACTAACACATGACTCCCTCTTTTATCATGAGAATTTAAAGTTCACTAACCAAAATAAATTGAAGTTGTACAACTAAATAAATTCTTCAATTACTTTAGGTTTTTTGCTCTCATTGCATTGAACCGGGTTTGTAAATAAATAACTTCATCTATGGAGGTTCCTTTTGCATGTTGGAAGCATAATTTTTTAATGATCAGTTTTGTCAACTTTGTAGATTTTGTAAATTTTTACATTTAAAAAATATTTTTATCCTTGTTTGTACTTTTTATATTTATCCTTATAATAAGAAACATTTTTTAACCATTCTTATTTATTGCAAATTCACACTATATTGGACATTGGTTGTGGTTTTGGTAGTTTTCGGGCTCGTCTCTTTTCTAAATAATTGTTAACCATGTGCATCGCTTCTTATGAGGTTTATGGTAGTTAAATTTAGTTAGATTTTGAGAGGGACATTCTTGCAATTTTAGGATATTTTATTTCTAGACAACTTCCTTATTCTTCATTATTCTTTGATATGGTTCATTGTGCCAGGTGTGGGATGTGGGGATAGAAAATAAATATTGTGAGATATATAGTTATTATTATTACTATTTTTAATATCCCTGCTTAAAAAAGTGAGACTAATATTTCATGAGTCCTATAGTCCATAGACTTTTAATGGACTAGCAATAATGCAAGCCCTTAATCATGCTTATAGAATTTCTCACTCTAATCAACACTAGATTGCAGTATGGTGAATGATTGTAGTGGATATATTTTCTTGGTGTGTTGTGGGTATAGTAGGTCATCTTGCCTTGCACTCAATATTTCATTATTATATAATACAACCTATTGTTACAATAGATGGAATTCCTCACTCTATAAAAATTATATTAAATTTTTATAAGATCCCTTACTACTGTTAACATCACTACATTAACTTCATATAAAAAACATTGTATCAATGTTGTTTGTAGTGGGCTTATTGCTAGTTTGGTATATGGTAAATATAGTTTATTATTTTATCTTGCATTAATTGTATCTCTAATATGTATGCAAATTATTGTTACAAGCTCATTCTTTGCATGTGATATATTTTCAATTAGAATTATTTGGCTAATAAATCATTACTTGTGTTGCTTTAAAGTTAATATTTAAGCATGATTTTTTTTATAAGACTATCATAAATGTTTTATTTAACATTGTTAGAGTATATTAAATTATTGGGTGCATGCCAATGTACCACCTTGGATAATTTATAGATTAGGAGTTTATCTTATATTAAGCTTTGAGTAGTTACTTCAAGCAAGTAATAAATGCACAAGTGTTAGAATGTGCAATGATGTATATGTACATGAGTCATAGGATGGGTATATGAAGATTCATAGATCGATTAAAGGGCAAGGCACATATCTTACTATATATATATACCTTATGATAGAGAGTGATAGAGTGATACTGAAGTTACTATAGTGAAATATAGTTAGAGTAAAATATAGTTATTTTGTTGAAATTATGGATTGTTCATATTCTCCATTATAATACATTGTACTATTTTGTGAGCATCCACTAATGGCATATTTCTAAGTTATTGCAAAAGTTTATATTATAGTTTTCCTACATATTATAGTGCCATTATCATATAGTTATCATTGCTTGCTCATTTTACATCTTGTGGTTGCATTTCCTTTAATATAAATCATAAAAAACTAATAGTGGTATCAGAGAACACGGTAGATCAATGGGAAATAGGGAGAGACACAAGAGATATTGAGAGGAGATCAAAAATTTCAATTTCAAAATTTTTGAAAATATATTTTGTGGAGTCTTTCCATAGAGTTGCAAGAAAACATGTGAAGACTAGGACTTAGCATTGATTCCACTATATTGACAGATCAATAAGTGAAGATTCATTAATCTCTAGAGTTATATATTTAGCATTCCAGTTTCTAATACATTGTTGTAGGAAAAGGAGATTCAAAGAAAGTTAGGAAGCTTCCTACAAGAGAGCTAGGAAGATTATCTTCTTTGGAATCAATAAATTACCTAAAGTAATAAGTTGGATATTTAATATTTGAATGCCTTAAAGAGAAGGTCCCATTATAAGAGTTGTAGACATACAAATTGTAGAATAAAATAGGCCAAAGGAGCCTTATTGTAGATCAAGAAGGAGGTCCAAGAAATAAGACACCATTTAAGGAAGAAGAGACTACAGAAAATAGTCTAGGAGAATATTGGAGATCTTCATTGAAGATTGAATACTATAGATTGCATATTAAAGGAGAAGAAGAATATAGATCAAGAATCTAAAGGGACCCACGAGAGGTCCCATTGAAGAACTTCTAGTTTTGGAAGATTGAAGATAGACAAGGACTAACAAAGTCTTGTTCCATATTTTAGAAGCAACAAATTTTAGAGATCCAAGAAGGATATCTCATTGCAAAACTTCCATAGTTGAATATTGAAGAAAATATCTCATTGAGAAGACTATAGAAGCTATAGAAATTGAAAAGCCCTAGGAGAAGGTCTCAAGCTACATAAAAGGAGAAATAAAGAGAAGGCTATGAAAGACTCATTGAATGAGACTTGAATAAGTCCATTAGAGAATATTTGAGGAGAACTCAATGTGAAGTTCTTGAAAAAATAAAATTTGGGACAATTATCGCCATCCAAAAACATGCCCAAAAGGAGAAGGATTTGGCAAGGATTTTGCCAAATTTTGAAGGAAATTAGTGAAGACCTCAAGACATTGATAATCTTGAGAAGAATTCCACTATATAGGCCAAGGTTGAACTCAAATTTGACAAGGAGGCTAAAGGAGAAAGGAGTTATAAGAATCCATCAAATCTAAGATATTTGGATATTTCCATTGAAGGCTAGGAGGCTATTTAAGAGAAAGGAGATTTCTGATTTTATAGCAAAAAAGTGAATCTCTATTGAAGGAAAATCTCAACTGTGATTTGGAGGAGTTTTCTACCAAATTTATGATATTCAAGGACAAAAATTCAAAGGAGATATTATTTTATTTGCAATATAAAAATTTCAGATTTGAGGATAGAAATTTAGTAGCAATAAGGGCAGCATTACTAGTTGTTATGTTTCAAATTTCAAGAGAACATCCTGAAGGATAGTTAAAGACACCAAACTACATTTTAGCGCAGCAAGTTAGAGGAGTTTTAAAGCCACAAATTGTTGATTTAAAGAGCTATTTTTAGACAACAAATAAGAGTTACAATTTCATCTAATACAGGGCAGAATTTAGGTAAATCTAACCACCAAAATTTCCATCATCTATAGAGGTCATTAAGGTAAGAAATTTTGGTGCAAAAGGTTCATTAATTAAACTTTAGTTATTTGTATCATTATTCATTTTCATTAAGCACCACATTAGAGTTTAAAATTTGCAAGGAGAAGGTTACATATAAAGTCTTCAAGGGAGTGCAGAAGATAGTTTCTTATAATGTTAAAACATGCACATCCAAAATAGGAGTTAGATATATTTCAAAAAAATATATTAATATCAACCTTCTATCATAATATTATTCATTGGAATAAAATAATACATTACTCTTAAGTGAATGTTGCATAGATTATAGTGCATGATTTAAGGTATTATTAAGAGTTCATTCAAAAGGAGCAATAAGGTGAAATTAATAGTGCTTCATACTAATTATTCTTGAAGATTATTAAAAGTGCATTTAGTAGTAAGTTAAGGAAGAAATATTAGTGCATAAAAGGGATTAAGTTGAAGTGTCAAGAGAAACTATTGAGCACAGGAAAAACAACAGTGAATCATGGGTGAAGAGAAGCCATTATAGGGTGCATTATAAACACCAAAGAATAGGGAGAAAACCACCATATCAAAGTATCAAAACCTAGGTGCAACTAAGGTATTTTATCTTAGTCTATTGTAAATTTAATTCAGGGTTTATAGCTTCATATTTGTCTTCTACACAACAACAAAAGAAAGGCAACATTTGAGTGTTTTTAAGATAAAATGTAGCCTATATTATAGAACATAAGCAGTAGTATTAAGCAGGTCAAAATACATGTTACGGTGCTAATGACGTAGAGCCATAAATAAGGGCTCAATACCATTATCCTTAAGGTGTCAAAGGACACCATACTTGGTACCACAGTATCATGAATGCAGTGCCACAATGAAGATACCTGTCATAGCAAACTAACCTGTAGTAAGAAGGAGATTAGCAAGATAACTTTAGTGCAAGTTGAAAAAAACTGGCAAAGACAAGATGCAAATGCAAATAATGACATGAATTACCTAAGAAGAAACTTGGATGAACCACCATCATTTTTGAAGTCGCGTACATTGAAGAAAATAATCACACACCTTGTTGTTATAAAGAAGCCAAGAAAACCTATGAAGTAAGTTATAAATAATAGGTTTTGGAGCAAGGATAAGCACCAATATCAAAAGTTACATTGATATGTTTTATTCCATTCAAGAGAGGAGCTTCCACTTGCCATAGAAAAGTGCCACTCGGCACAAGGGAAGAACGAGCATTTGAATTTATTCATAAAGCTCACACTTAGGTAAAAGAGCACCCAATCTGGTGAGATATTTCAAAATAATTATCAATCATTATTCAATGCCTAAAGGATAACACCACCTAACATATGCTATAAGCAAGAATGCACCACTTGGTATCCACTTTGAAGGTATATGTAAGGTATTAATAGTTGAGGATTAGCTAAAGCATGTATATCTCTAGAATAAATAGGTTATCATGCACTAAAGGAAGGAGAAGGATCATAATAAAAGGTGCACAGTGAACATTGAGCATTAACTGCTCACTGTTATACATAGAAGACCATTGAATTCAACACCCAGGCTTGGATAAATAATCGAATCAAGAGCCAATGATATTGCAGCATACAACATTTGAAGGAAGGTATAATTCTACTTAAGTTCATATTTGCTTTCTTTAAACATAAGGAGTTATAAGGTGTTTTATTATAAGGTTGAAGTTATTTATTATTTGCATTGGAGATATAAGCAAATACCAACCTTAGTGAATTAGAAAGTATACATAAATAAGGAGTTTATTTCCTTATGTGACATTTCAAAGGTGCCTTAGTTGAGATACAAACATCATAATATATTTTCAAATAATCAGATTAGAAGATATAAGGGTTTTTACCATGGATAATTAAATTAATATTTTACAAGTATTATTATTTTCTAAAGTTCCAAAATTAGGGGGATATAAGGAATACTACACCAAAATATAGATCATTGGAATTTAGAAAATTAAACCTTTGAAATTTAGAGAATTGAAAGAATCTCTTCATAGAATTGATTAAAAGAGTTGGAAATTGTTGCTCATACTTTTCTCATATTCATATTAAAGGGGAAAAAAATGAATTCAACTATAGAGTCTTGAAGTTAGAGAATTTCATCAAATTAAAAAGTGCATATATCAATAGGGAGAAATAAGGTGAAATAAGATTTGATAATTATATTACCATTATCTCTAAAACATTAGGGAATCAACTCAAAAGGAAATATAATATACACTAAGCACTTTATCAAAACCATAGCATACTTGTGAGTTATAAGGGATTATACAAAATCCAAGATTTGATAAGGATCTATCAAGTTAGTTCACATATTCTAAAGTTGGGAGTCATAAGATAGATAACTACAAGGGTTTTTGAAATTCAAAACCTCCATAAATTTTTTTCTAATTACTTGAATAATGAAAGATACACTACCTAGTGATTTGGGAAAACTAAATTTCATTGATTGAGCATTAATATTCTCAAGGAATTATCAAAATATAAGGAGCTCTAAGGAATTCTACCTCAAAGAATAATTTAAAAGAAACATGGATGAAATAGTGAAGAATGCATTGATTAATGAGGAACTATTTCATGAAGTGTAATTTTACTCTCAAAATTTAATAGATACTTTTGAAGGATACAAGTATTTATCCATTAGAAAAAAATAAATATTCTCATTATTCCTAAAAGAAGAAAAAAAGAAAACTTTACAACTCTAATTGGTTATCTTCATGAAGTACTTTTTAGAGCTTGGTGGAATACTCAAAATATAGTTATATTCACATCAAAATAATGTTTGATGATATATCTATCATTAATTGTTTTTAACTCTTTCAAAACATGAAACAAAATAACAATCCTAGTCAATATTATTGTGATGATATACTAACTCATAATGAAGAAGACATTTATATAGTAAATATGTAAAATTAAAGAAGAAGAAAAAGGAGAGAGAGGAAGCATAACAAACAGGAACATATGATGATGAAAGAAAATACTTTCAAGATAAATATAGATGAAGGTGAGCCAAATAAATAAGATGAAGATGCTCATCCAAAATAAAAAACAAGAGGGAAATGAAGGAAATAGGAGAGAAGAAATTGAATTCCAAAACTAGAATGAAGACAACATGAAGACCAAACCAAACGAAAGGGAAGGACCTAATCAAGATGAAGAATATTTGAAATATGAAGATCCATATTAAAAACTAAAGTCTTCAATACCCAAATAATGCAATATAGGGTGGTGTTAGAGTATATTATATTATTGGGTACATGCCAATGTACCACATTGGGTACATTTCTAGATTAGAAGTTTATCTTAGATTAAGGTTTGAGTAGTTACTTCAAGCAAGTAATAAATGCACAAGTGTTAGAATGTGCAATGATATTAATGTACATGTAGTCCACATGTACATGAGTCATATGATAGGTAGATGAAGAGTCATATATTGAGTAAAGGGAAAGGCACATATATTCCTATATATACATATATGCCTTGAGATAGAGAGTGATAGAGTGAGACTGAAGTTACTATAGTGAGAGTGCAATATAGTTCTTTCATTGAAATTATAAAGTGTTCATGTCCTCCATTATAATACATTGTATTATTTTTATAAGCATCCATTAATGGCATATTTTTGAGTTATTGCAGAAGTTTATCTTATATTTCCTACATATTATAGTGTCATTATCATATATTTATCATTGCTTTCTCATTTTACATCTTGTGGTTGAATTTCCTTTAATATAAATCATCAAAAGCTAACAAAATTTTAGTTATCACCACAAAAAATTATCACATTTGAAAAGTAACTTCAATTTATTTTATTTTTGTTTCTAATATGATATGATTTAAGATGTGATTTATGAAAACAAAAAATGTTAGTATGCATGTCGTTTCCAAAGTTGTCAAAGCTTGACTTTACTTTTCTTGCATCCTTTATATATATATATATATATATATATATATATATATATATATATATATATATATAAGGTGAAACCCTAAGAGAGCGGTTTTAAAATTCCCTCTTAGGGATAAGAGGGTATTTTTTAATAGCCCTATTATCTCTAATAAGTCTTAACCCTAAGAGGGCGATTTTTAGTTTTCATCGTATGATGCAGACGTTTTACGAAGTCCTCATAGATAGTGGCTGAATAATCACCCTTAAAGGTATTTAAGGGTGGTTAGAAACCACTATTAAAGACTGTGTTTGGTGTAGTGAAAAGGATTTAAAATGAGAATTGAAAAATTTCAAGAAATTGATAGAAGGAAAATATAAGGATGATAGTATATAGGTTGAGATAACCATAACTTTGGTGTCAAATAATCCAAACAATGGTCAGAAGGATTTGTTTGAATCTAAAAATTTATTTTGCAGGTTCATGACTGCATTCAGAGGAAAAATGTCATTATTTATATAAATCCTAGCAGTAGGTATGTTTTTATTAATATTTCATTGGCTAAGATATTGCAAGTTTAAGCAATAAAAATTAAAGACATGCAAATTTAGGATGTGAAAATTCATATTTTTGATGATTAGAAGATCACCATGGATTAATATGTTTTATGTTCATATCTTAATGCTGTTGATATGGATGATATGGATATTATTCTAGGTTATCATTAATTGGATTCTTTGGGTACTATTAGCATTAATATGGAAAACAAGTTCATGAAATTATGGTACAAGAAAAAGGAGATAACTTTGCAAGATATTTTCTAACTTAAGGAACAACAATCTAAGGAGAAATAAGAAGTCATTATGGCAAGGAAACAAATTAAGGAAACAATAGAGGAATCAAAATCTAACTCTACAATAGAGGTAATGGTAGAGTCCTAGGAAGAAGTAGCAATATAATCCAAGTAAGTTTTATTAGAAGAGCACATGCATGCACCAAAAGGGCATGTGAGAGAATATCACTTCAATGTAATGGTAGAGATTGAAATTGATTGTTATACCATCATGAAACCCGAGTAGTTTGAAGAAGAAGTTACTAATTCTCTAGACTTGATTTTGGATCAGCTATGGAAGTTGTATTTTGATGGCACAAGGTGCAAGAATGGCACGAAATCTAAAATTGTTATTATTTCCCATTCATGGTTGCAAAATACCTACTCATATCTATTTAATTGGAGCTACACCAATAATGCTACCCAATATGAAGCTTTGTACCTTGGATTGAAGAAGGCATAAAAGTTAGGAAATAAGCAGTTGCAAATCTCCAAAGATTCTAAGATGATATTCAATTAGAATTCAAACAAATATGTGTCAAAAAAATTATTTGAAAGTCTACCAAAACAAGGTATGGGATTTATTTGAGTCATTTACAACATTAAACATCCAGGAAATTCTGTGAGAGTAGAATAGACATGCAGATATTTTGTCTTCCCTTGGTGCCAATTTTTCTCCAATAGAGTAAGTGGTTAGGAAACCAAAAATTGTGAGAGCAATTGATAGACTTTCAGTTCCTGACAAGAACCTCTACTGGTAAGTGTTCGAGAGCAATGAACCAATAGCAAACTTATTTATTAAGGAGGTTTCTAGTGTAGAAGAACAAACATTGGTTGAAGAAGAAATGGAGGGAATGATTCAACTAAAAAATAATCATATTCCTAGACAATTAATTTCGCTCAAGATTTTGTTTGATCAAAATGATTGAGCATAGAAATATAAGATCAAGCTTGACGCTAAAGAATACAAGGATTTGCTATTGGAGACTAATAAGGTCATAAAAATTGGACCATATTGCACTTCCAAAGAGGTTGAAGATATCAAGAACCTATGTTATGAGTTCCCTGACATCGTTGCATGGAGCTATCATGATTTGAAGGTATATGAAAAAAATATAATCAAGCATACTATTTAACTATAGGAGGGGGTAAAACTGTTGGATGTGTCTTATCCTTTGCATAGGAAGAACTGTACAACAGGCCCCCATTTAGGCAATGGTGCTCATGGGTGAGCGGCACGGGGCCCAAGTGGGGAGGTGAATCCCCCAAGGGGGGTATAGGGGGGAATAGACCCCTTGGTGAGGGCGAAGCCCTCTCAAGGAGGTTTCAAGGAGGCATACTCCCCATAAAAAGAATTCCTCTTTTTTTGAAGCGATTTGTCGAGTGGTTTACAGGATTCCCACGGTTGGTGGGTTTGGGCAATTTTAGCCCATGGTATTTTGCCCACGGTATTCTAATACCACATTGTAGTTTAGGGTTGTAAGAGTTTCCTTTATATTGATTGTAATGTCCCATTTCGGGCAAGGAGTGAATAATAATATCAAAGGAGGTGTGGCTCTTGTTTTTTGTATTAGCCCATATTGGGTGAACCAGGATAAATATATTATGTTCCATGTGCATGTTTATTGTGTGTCATTATTTTCTTTTGAGTTATTTAATTGTGCTTTATTTTTGGAATAAGTTTGGTTAATTCTCTTCAATTTTTTTTTTGAAAGAAATAGTGGCCTATCAATCCTAAAATTGAAGTGCTTATGAAGGCAGAGTTGTTAAAATACTGGAAGCAAAAATAATATATCTGTTAAAGCACTCAACATGGGTGGCAAACTTGGTCCTGGTCCAGATAGAGAATAGAGACATTTGACTATGTGTAGATTTTGGGAATTTGAACCAATACTCCTTGAAAGACCACTATCCTTTACCACAAATTGATCAGATTTTACAGGTGGTTGCTAGAGCACAAAGATTTTTAATGTTGGATGAATTTTTAGGATACAACCAGATCTGGGTGAAAGATGAGGACCAAAACAAGATGGTGTTTACCAGAAATTGGGGTACCATTGCCTATCAAATAATGTCATTTTGTCTCTCTAACATAGGCACTACCTTTTAGAGATCCATGAATGTCACTTTCGATGAGTTGTTAAAAAGAGTCATCATGATTTATCTTGACAACATGACTATTTTATTACATCATAGGGAGGAGCACGTCTCTCATATGAGGCAAGTGTTCAAAAAATACCGAGAATTTGGGATTTCAATCAACTCGAAGAAGTCCATATTCATAGTTAAATATGGAAATATTTTGGGACATGTGGTTTTACAAGAAGGACTGGCTATTGACCCTACAAGAGCTAAAGGCACTTTTGAAGCTTTCGCTGCCCATCAACAAGAAATATCTACAATAATTATTTGGATAGATTTATTTCATTTAGAAATTCATTACTGACTTTTCTCAGGTGGTGAGGCCAATGATTGAGATCCTAAATAAGAATGTAGAGTTTAAATGGACCGAGGAGAGAAGACGGGCTTTTCATAAAATCAAGAATAGAATTACTTAGGTTCCAGTGTTGATCAACCCAGATTATTCAAAAGACTTCATCCTCTATGCAGTGGGTGAGCAAGAGAGTTATGCTACAGTTATTACTTAAAAGCAAGATGATGGAGATGAAAAGTCGATTGCTTTCTTAAGCCAATTTATCGCATCAAATCATGAGAAGTATAATTTTATTCAAAAATAGGTATATGTAGTCATGAAATCCTTGAAGAAATTTTGGAATTTTGATTCATAGAGTAAGATAGTTATCTACGTTAGTCACCCAGATGTCAATAATTTCATTCTACAAGGTGAACTAGGCAAAAAGAGAGTAGGTTGGGTATCGAATATTTAGGAATATGATATGGAGATCCAAACCATAAAGTTGGTTCATGGGTGAGCTCTCTATTGAGAACTTGTTAAAAGCACATTCCTTGGAGCACTAACTCCAGTATAGGATGAAGAGCTCAATGAAAGTGTTTATGCAAATCGCACTGGAGTTGATTATGATTGGAAAAAGGATCTTGTTGAATTATTTACCTCTAGAATATGTCCATCACATCTTTATTCTTCATTGCATCAAAGGTTTAGGTTATAAGCACTGAAGTATGTTCTATTGCAAAGAGGTTTGTTTCATAAAAACATAGACAAAGTGCTTCTAAGATGTGTGAAGGATTCCAAAAAGGAGAAAGTATTGGAATAATTCCATTCTAGTTTATCTAGTGGCCATTATGCGGGAAGGCCAATGGCCATAAAAATCATCCGATATTGTTATTTTTGGCCTACTTTGTTTGCAGATGCTCAAAAGGTGAGTCAAAATTGTGATAATTATTAGCAGTATGTTGGCAAAATTAAGAGAGCATCATTGCCCCTTCACTCGATTCAGGTGGAAGCATCATTTTAGCAATGGGGATTGGACTTCATTAGAGTTATTGGTCCACATTACTTTGTAGAAAACAAGTATATATTAACTATGATATATTATTTTACTAGATGGATAGAAGCCATCCCAACTAAAAAAGTGGATCATGCTACGGTTATCTCTTTCCTTAAGGGATTGATAAACCATTTCGATGTTCCATATGCAATCATAACAGATAATGGGACTCCATTTATTGGGGAAAATATCACCAAATTTATAAGCAGGTATAGGATCTATCTTAAGACATATTCTAATTATTATCCGTAAGGAAATGGTTTGGCTGAAATTACAAATAAGAACTTGTTGTGGATCTTGAAGAGAACACTGGGAAACAACAAGAGAAGTTGGTACCTACTGTTGAACCAAACTCTATGGGTAGAGCGAATATTAGTAGAAAAGTCCATTAAATATTCCTCTTACTCTTTGGTATATGGAAAGGAAGCAGTATTACCCTCAAACATCGAATTTCCTGTCCTCCAAGAATTACAGTTGTTCAAAGATGAAGATGGTGATTTTGATCCAATGAGTGCAAGACTTGATCAGTTATTACAACTATAGGAGGATAGATAAAAGGCCTATCAAGATTTCACCAAACATGCAAAGATGACACAAAGGTGGTTTGGTAAGAAGACAACTGAATGCAAGTTCCAAGGGGGATATTTGGTTCTCAAATGGAATGAAAACAAAGCCAATTCGAGAAAGCATCACAAGTTTGATGCAATTTGGGAAGGTCCATTTCAGGTTTCTGCAGTAAATCTGGAAAACACATATCATCTTTGGGATATGGATGACTAGGATCTTCCAGTTCCAATAAATGATCTTCATATGAAGGCCTATTTTCAGTGAGGTGATCTATAGGTACCAACTTGTAAATATGTACATATTTTTTTTATTTTACTACTTTACGTTGTTCTTAATATCACAAAAATATATACATATATATATAAAGAGAAAAAGATGTGAAAAATATAAAATACATACATATATGTATGCAGTGGATTCCCCTCTCTAGGCAGTATTTATTCCACTCCTAAGTTGATTCTTTGAAGACATACCATGGTTTTGAGCGGAATTAATGAAGAGTTTTACCATGTTACTTTGTTGTGCAAATCCTTAAATTTAAATGCTCAAGATAAGTAAGACAAGGATAGTTGAAATCATAGGGAGGATTATTTAATCGAAGAATCAAATCATAAGGCTAGATTTCAGGAGGTAAGAAGCATAACAAATCATAAAAGTGCTTTCACTCCAAAAAGGGAGGGCGAAAGTCTTGTTCGTGTCCCACAAAGGTGGAAAAATACATACTCCAATCCTAAGCATGTGACTTCGTTTATATGTTAAAAAATAAATTCTCTTTTTCCCGACGAGTGGGGCAAAAGTCCCATTCACCCTCAAATATCGACGAACGTATATAATAAAAATAAAAAAAGAATAAAAAGAGGAGAGAAAAGAAGGGGCAAAAGAAGTCAAAGATGATTCAAAAGGGTTTTCACCCCAATTAGGGAAGAAAATCCTATTCGCCTCCCATTGGAGGCGAAGGCGTAAAAAAATAAAATAAAATAAAATATATAACTTATATTTTTAAGATGTGCGAGGCCCTTTGAATTTGTAAAAACCGTGAACCCCCTTTTCGGTGAATGCATTTAAATTTAATGCAGCACTTAGACACCAATATAAGACGTCAAAATATATAAAAAAGAGAGAGAGAGAGAAGAAAGTTAAATAATAATAATAATAATCATAAAGGGGACATGAAAGCAAGAGTTACATAGGATGTTTGGCATGCAAATGAATTCATAAGGGATAAAAGTTGAAAAAAAAAAGGAAGAAAAAGCCATAAAAACAAGTTTTTTTAGAAAAAGATTAAATCCATGCTTTTTCTAATTTTGGGTTAAATAAGATATGGTTTTAAAATAAATAGATATTCACCACGAATTTCATCAATCAGGTGAATAGCGCTTTCAAAGCGAAAGAGAAGTATATCAAGTGTGCTTTAGTGGTGTTTTCACCCTCATTATTTTGTGGAGCGTGATATTTTTTCAAATGCAAAAGGAGATTAAGGGCACCCTTAGAATGGTTTCATCCAGAATGTGACAGACTTTGGAAAATGAGTGGGTGCATTAATGACACATTCCCAGGGTAATTAATGTAAAACATGTACCCAGGGTGCATTGGGAGGCATTTTTGCTTTTTCGAGAGTTAGAATTTCACCACGTCAAAGGCAAAGGGGCCCATTAATTCGTCGGTGGTGGGTTTGTTGTTTTTGAAGTAGTTTTAATATCTAAGGGCACATTTCTTAAAGTAATAATACATCGAATAAGGAACACAATTTCCAAAGTTGATTTTTTGGTGAAATTTTATTTAGTTGTAGTTGAAACTCGGGATTAGTGCTTGTTGATAGAAGCAAGGTGTGTGCCCTCCCAAATTTACCAAGGGAGTTTTCTACATTTACTCTAGTAGTTGAGGAGCATTCTATAAATAGAGCACAGGTGAATTTGCTTAAGGATTTTTAATTTTTTTTAAGTTTACTATCTATGCATTTTTTAGATTTTTTTGTAGAAGATATAAGACGTCTTTGAGGTTGTTGAATCGTTAGGATTCATAAAATGGGTAAGAAAATTAAGGAAGTGAAAGAGAATACAGAGCCTAAGAAGTCCAAGAAATGAGTAGAAGATAGGACGAAATCCAAGAAGGCTCATAGGAATGAGAATGTAGATTTGGACCCATACTCCAACACTATGACAAAAATTGGATATTGCATGATTACCAACAAGGGTGCGGTAAAGCTTTGTCAAGATGTGGAGTTTGCAGTAAATCAAGGATTGATAGTAGAGAGCCCTTTAATTGTGTCATTTAATGCATAGTTATTTTGGTATTTGTGCACACCTATACACCCTTGTCTAGAGCTGGTGAAGCTGATTGCATGGTTCTATAATTTGTTTACCAGGACAGTGCAAAATGTGAACAAGTAAGCACTCAATTCTATTTCTAATGATGAATTATGGGAAGCATTTTTCCATAAGTTGAAGCCTCCTTCATATGTGAATAGTAAGAAGTTACATACCAATGAGCAGGAAGACATATATGTATCCACCATGACAATGCACTGACTCATGGAGATGCAATTGATTAAGGAGCTACAACTAGAGCAATTGCTAAACTTGTTGAAGCCACTTACCAAGTTCAAAAACCCAGATATTTACTCGATGCTACCATGGGCTGCTAGTCTGCTAGTAGATGCCATAGTTCATAAATGGTAGGTGATCCTAGCATAGTGCATATGCCAGGTGGAGTTTTACGCTCTGATAGTTGTAAGGTAGGGCATCAATCTGATTTACTTTGATTGGACTGATTTTATATCTCAAAAAATGCATTTTTAGATGGAGAATTTGCACACTAGAGAAGATACATCGTTCAAGAACACCTCCTTTCTAGTGTGGTATTTATTTTTCCATCTACACCTACATTTTTTGTGCATCGTAGTAGGGCAAATGGATGAGAAATATGAGTTTCTACCAATATATATGTGGACTTCCATGCTATCGAGGAGGGAGTCATTTTATAGTTTTAACCATTTGTTTTGGGGTCCGTAATAGAGTTACTTTGTGGTAAAAGTGAAAGAGTGCCACAGGAAATGAGAGAAGCAGTGGTTATAGAAGAAAAGGGAGACATATTTCTACTCACTCAAGGCATGGTCATACAAATTTATGGCTTCATGGGTAAGCAATTTCAGCTCTTATACTTCACCACTGAGCATATTTTTGCCATGAAGGTGGTACGATAAATTGAATATACCAATGATATTTATGGATTAGGCCATGGTAAAAGAACAATATGTACGATGCTATTAAATTTTAGGAATATAGAGGTTATTTAGGTCTGGTAGAATAGGCTACTCATAGAGGTGCTATAGAACTACCTCAATGATCGAGATATGAATCGTCTAGTAATTTTTTTTTTGGTATTGATAAAAAAAGGGGTTGAAGGGCCCCAATCCTTTACACCGAGCTCGAAAGATATACAAGAAAAAATAAGAGAAGATCATACAAATGCAAGATAGCCCCATATTAGTAAAACAAACAAACTTGGGCTAAACTTGTTGATGGAGAAGCTGAAATAAAATTCCTCTTACTGTCCTTCTATTTAATATAACCGATGTAGTGCTCGATGTTGTACATAACTGATAAAAAACAACTGACAATAATGTAATTTAGTGTGCTCAAATATTTCATCGCATGATCCCAAAATTATTCTGCTTTGGGTTGCCCTCTTTATCTGCTAGCTTCATTATCAATTCTTATAATCTCTTCCAAATCCATGGGAGCATATGACCAAACCTTAAAATTCTTAGATTTAACTTCCATATTTGCCATTTTATCAACAACTTTGTTTCCCTCTCTATAAATATGTTTAACTTGAATTTCTTCTAGGTTTCCCAAAATACTCCTCGCATATGTAATTATTTGGAAAATACTAGAATTATTTAACTCCCCTTTTTGAAGGGAAGTTATAATATTTTTGGAATCCCCCTCAAGAAAAATTCTCCTAAAACCCAAATTCACTACAATTCGGAGACCTGTAAGCATTGCCCTTGCTTCAACTTGGTGATTTGTGGTAATTCCTAGATCCTCAACATATGCAGCCACTACCTGATCTCTGTCATTCCTAATGAGACCCCCACCACCAGCATGACCCAGGTTACCTTTTGCAGCCCCATCGAAGTTAATTTTTACCCAGTATTTGTGGGGACATTCCCATATGGTATCTAGTCTCACCTTATTGATTTTTTCCATATTTAAGATATATTTTTCTCTAGAGAGGATCATTGCAAGATTTTCCTAGCCAAAAATATTTTTAATACAATCCTCCAATAGGGCTGTTTTTATCTTGGCATAAACCCAAATTATTCCTCTTGTTTCATGTTTGAACACTCGTCTGTTTCTTTCTAGCCAAATCTCCCAACAAATATGTGGAATGCATTTTTTCCAAAAAATACTGCTTCCTAAGTGCCACTATTCCCAAATATTGATTAGAGAATCTGGAATGACCCAAGCAACATTAACTTCTCTCAATAACATATTTAGGATATCACAAAAAAATCACAAGTTCCAAACAGGTGGTCCACACACTCATCCTCTTTGTTACATAAGACACAAATAGTTGGAACCACAATCCCTCTTTTGAACATATTATCTTTTGTAAGGATATTATTGAGAATGGAAGTCCAAAAAAATATAGCAACTTTAGAGATGATGTTTAGCTTCCAAATTATTTTAAGATGGGGTTTCTTTGAGGTTTTTTTGTCCAAGATTCCATAACCATCCTTCACTGAGTACTGGCCTTGCTGGTTTCTTCCCCAAATTATCTGATCCTCCTCTAAACCTCTACCTAAATAATAACTCCTTAGGAGCTTTTGCAGATCTTTACCCCTTGAGCCTTGCATATATTCTAGCATGATTTTCCACTCGTGAAAATCACCCACCTTATGAATGTAACCATTAATTTTATTACCATAGGTTTTGGTTAAATGTTCTTTAATATCTTTGAAATTTTTGTAGTTTGGTAAAGGCTCCTCTTGAATCCAAGGATCTTTCCAAAAGTCAATTTTATCTCCCCTACCTACTTTCCATTTTAGACCTTGCCATAGAAATTTCCTGCTTTTGATTATATTTTGCCAAAAAATAGACCCATGTGGAGGATTAGAACAACTGATAAAGTGGTTTCTACCCTCCAAGTATTTGTTTTGGATAATGCTAGCCCATTTTCTTGATGCTCCAATGCAAAGCCTCCAACCATGTTTAGCTATAAGGGCTCTATTTATATCTCTCAACTTCCTCAAACCAAGACCCCCATTCTATAAAGGCTGGCAACATGTATCCCAAGCCACCAAATGTATACGTTTTTTGCATTCAGTGCCATCCCATAAGAATTTTTTTGTAGTCTTTCTAAAGTCTCTTCCACTTTTCTTGACATCCTCAAGAAATACATGAAATAAATAGGGAGGCTTTGAAGCATGTGTTTTATGAGTTGTACTTTCCCTGTAGAGGATAACAGAGATCCCTTCCAACCTTGAAGTTTCCTATTAAATTTATCAATAATTGGATTCCAAAGTTCATCTTTCATATTGCCTATAAACAAAGGTAAACCAAGATAGGTGATAGGGAAATTTTCCTCCTTACAACCCAACACTTTAACTATTTTATCTCTTATACTCTCCTCCGTGTTTAAAAACATAATCTTGCTTTTTTCATAATTTATTTTTTGGCCTGTAGCTTTTTCATAAGAAACAAGGACTGTTTTAAACTCCAAAGATTCTTCCTCTATAGCTTCCCCAAGCAAGAAAGTATCATCCACAAACTGTTTATGAGATAAAGCTTCACCAATGGATGAATATTTTAGACCTTTGATATTACCATACTTTCTATTTCTTTCCAATGTTCTTCCCAGGGCATCTACCATAATGATAAAGAGATATGGAGACAATGAATCTCCTTGTTTGATTCCTCTACTAGAAGGAAAGAACCCAACAGATTGTACATTTATCAAGATTGAAAAGCGGGGGTTAGAAATACACATACCAATCCATGCCCTCCATTTTTCACTGAAACCCATTCGCTCCATTATTTTATCTAAGAAAGACAATGAAACCCTATCATAGACTTTGTTCATGTCTAGCTTAAGGAATATGCTAGACCCTTTCCTCCTTTGAATAGAGTGTGTTATTTCATAAATGGCAATTATGCTTTCACTAATATGCTTACTTGCCACATAACCTCCTTGATCTTCATTAATGATTGAAGGGACGATGTTTTTCAACCGATTGGTCAAAACTTTAGTAAAAATGTTGTAAATTGTATTACATAGGCTTATTGGTCTAAATTCCTACAATTTATCTACCCCATATTTCTTTGGAATTAGATAAATGAAGGTATTATTCCATTCTTTCAGCAACTTACCAGATTCTTGGGCTTCTTGGATTGCATTGACTACATCTTCTTCAACAATATCCCAATGATGTTGAAAAAAACCTGGTGGAAAACCATATGGCCCTGGAGCCTTGGATGCTCCCATAGAGAACACAACTCTTTTAACTTCCTCCTTAGAGATTACCTTGCATAGATATTAATTCATGCTATCATTAACTCCTTTGGGAACATTGTTAATAATGCTTTCTATTTCCATGTTGCACTCTATTTTTTCTTTGCTAAGAAGGTTCTGAAAGAAAGTAATGGCCAACTTTTTAATATCATTTAAATCCTCATACTTTCTTCCATATTACCCCATAATATAGAGGATTTTATTGTTGTTCCTATGTCTCATAGTTGAAATATGTAAGAATTTAGTGTTTCTATCACCTTCCTTGAGCCACAAAACTCTTGATTTCTGTTTCCAATGAATCTCCTCTTGGGAAATCGTATTATGATACTCCGTGAGGAGTTGTTTTTCCTTTTCATGCCACTCTGGTTTTCTACCTTCCCTATCCATTTTTTCCTCAATATCTTGGATATATTTTTTAAGCTATTGTTTTCTTAAATTGATGTTACCAAAAACTTCTTTATTCCAAAATTTGATTCAATACTTGATGTTCTTTAATTTTTAGGCAACTTTGTACATTGCTGATCCTTGAACCTCCTCCTGCAACCAAGATTGAATTTTATTTGTAATTTATGGATACATATTCCACATGATCTCATACCTAAAGGATGCTCCTCCCTGCTTCCCCTCCTTTTCCATATTCAACAAGAGGGGATTGTGATTTGATCCTATTTTGGGCATGCATGTAAGTCTATGAATACTGTTTATACTTAGCCAACTATCAGAAATAAGAACTCTGTCCAGGTGACTTTGAATGTGATTATCCCCCATCCTTCTATTTTTCCATGTAAACTTACCTTTACACATACCAGGTCAATCAACTTATTATTTTGAATAAAATCATTAAAATCTTGTATACCTTGAGTGATGTTAATACTTCCTCCACTTTTTTCCTCTACTCTTTAGACTGTATTGAAGTCACCCAAAACCATACAATGCAAATTAATGAAAACACTCCTCTAAAAAGATAGCTTATTACACAGATGGAATCTCTCACGATCATCATTTTGAGCACAAACCCCTGTCATTACCCAAAAAAAGTTAATTTTTTGGTTCTTCAATTTGACTGTGTAAAATCTCTCTTCTTGATCAATTAAAGTGCCCTCAAAATTCATTATGTCCCACAAGATGTAAATACCTCCAGAAGTACCTTGTGCTAGGATTATGATCCATTCAACATTTGGCCAGACCTCTTTTCGAATAATGTCAAGTTTTTTTGTGTCAATTTTAGATTCTTGAAGACAAACAATATCATGTTTTACATCCATGAGTAGATCTCTAACAATTCTTCTTTTCCTAGGGGAATTAAGCCCCCGCACATTCCAAGAAAGGATTTTCATTTTTTGGTTTTGTTTGATGGGATTTTACCCTTAACCATACATTCTTCATTTGGATCTAATTCTTGTCCCATGTTCTCTGGTACTTTTTGTTCTTTTTTGGGGGGTCTTCCCTACTTTATTTTACCATAATTACCTATATTATTTGTATGTTTTCTAGGAGAAGCATTCTCTCCCATTTGATTACATCTTATCGAAGATTCTTCTACTGTTGATTGAGATATTTTACCCAACTCTAGTCTTTTGCTGAATCTTGTTTGCATACCCTCCTTACTCTGATTTAAGTTTTCTATTATGCTTAGATCCTTCTGTTCCTCAAATTGTTTAATTTCAGTATTTGAACTTAAAACTTGATCTAATCCTTTCCATCCCTCTATTTCTTTGATTTTAAACCCCCAAACTCCTTCAATTTGATCCTTCTCATTTTTTGAGTCTATTTGAGTGGATGGGGTATCCTCTATTATTTTAGCATCATCTACTAATATCACTTCTTCAACTTCCAAATTATTGTATGCATTCTCTATACTGATTGCAATCACATTTTGTTGTTGTGTCTTGGTATCTAGATTTATATGATTTTCAATCATATTTATTTTTATCTTATGGTTACCTTCTCCATAAATATTTTCTTTTTCTTGATTGAGACTATTCTCTTGTTGATTAGTGTTATTTCCAAAACCACTCAAGTTTTGTTTCTCATTATGTTCTTCATCTGCTTGTTGGTTTAACTCTGTGCATTTACTTGCATACTCCATTATCTTATTAGGATTCTATTGTTCTTCCTTGTAATTTATAGAACATCAATTACTAATTTCACTTTTTGCCTCTTCATTTACCTCTCGATAAATATCCTGATATTGTTCCTTTTCTTGTGCCCTTTCTTGTGGGCTAGAAGTTTCCTTTTCCATGCTTGTAATCCTCTGGTTTATTTGATTCTCCTTTTGTTGCCACTTTTTAGTAAATTTAGTTTGTCTTTGTGGATGACATTTCCCCTCCACATGTCCAAACACTTTACATTGCTTACAATATACCAAAATTTTTTCATACTCAAAATTTTGTTCCCATTCCCCAAGCATTGATTTGATACTCACTTTTTCCACTTTGTCTTGTTCTAGCTTCACATTAACACAGACTCTTGCACACAACATTCTTGTTTTATTGTGGGTGGGTGGATCCATGGTTATAAACTATCCAATTTGTGTTTCCAAACCCTTAATAATTTGATCATCTCAATATTCTATAGGTAGATATGGGAACCTAATCCAGATGGGAACATAAAAAAATTCTTCCTTTTGAGGGTTGAAGCCCTGATGCCAACCTTTTATGAAAAATGGTATTTTCCCAAAGAAATATGGACCTCGTGATAAAGCTGCCACCAGATCCTCCTCAATATTGAACCGGATTAAGAAGTATCCCTTTGATAGACCAATAAAATTCATTGAACCCTTTGTTTGAATTTTAGAATGAAGCCATCTCCTAAGAACATCTAAATCTATTTTGGGCCCTAGAAATTTGCCTACCATGCTAAACTCATTATCCTTCAATATTTTTTTGATTAGGGAGTCAACAATACATACCTTTCCATTTTCATGAGATATCTCTGTTCCAACTTCTCATTTAATCACTTCCTTGCTTCCTTTGAGAATCGATGCCCAAGAATCCTTTTCTGATCCTTCTTGTAGAACATGTATTGCATCTGGCATTGCATTTTCTACACATCGATCAACATTCCTTAGATCCCTAGCTCTCCCATCTGGATCCCTGATTTCACCATTTTTCCCTAACGGGGGAAAGTTTTTATCATTTAAGAAATCCATCCAAAAATCTCAATGTTCACAGATTGGCAACCATTGAACTTTATTTTTTTTTCCTGTAAATTTTTGGAAATTATTAAAGATAAGAATTTCTATTTCTATCCATGACCCGATATTCTGGAAAGGTGCAATAAATTTTTATGGGTCAAATTTAGAGTGGCATATTGAAGTGATGATGTTGCTACCACCATGGCATGATTTCTATGAGCAGGAGGTGAAATATAATCCTGCAGTATATAAAGGTCAAATTCCTCTACTAGAATTATTTAGTCATGTGAAAGAAAGTTAGCCCCTATGGATGAAAAAAAATATCATGAATTATTGGATAATGTGGGTCTACAGAGGTAAAAATACGTCCGGTTTTGGGTTGAATATGGATGGTATATTTTTGAAGGCATATGAGGAATTTGTGAATGTTTACTAGCCCATCACTTTCACCAAGGTCATGCCTCAAAGTTTTCAACATACTAACAATGGATAAATAATGGCAAGAGTGGAGCACCCAAAAGTCTAGGAAGAGACACATGAGGAAGAAGAGCACCCATATATTTTCCAACGAAGGTCACAGTAGGCAAAATGAAAAAATAGACGAGGCACCTTCATTGGCAAAGTAGATTTTTCAAGAAGCACTTCTGTCCTTGAAAGCTACAAAGAAGCCCAGAACTAGTGCCACTTATTCAACCACTATTTTAGATTCTACTATTGTAGTTCCTTCTGTCACAATTGTTGTCTCGATTTTTATTTTACCACCATTAGAGTCAGATGCTCCAATGAGTGTTACCCAAATATTTCCATTGATTCAAGAGAATTCAGAGAATCAACAAGTGGAGGTTTTTAACCTCAAGGAGGAAGAAGGTGAGCATGGGAATTCTAAAAGGTATGTTTCCCCTTCCCTCTTCTTCTACTTTGGAGCACGTAGTGACTATTAGTTATAATCCTTTAGTTGTTACTTTTGTTTCTCCCTCATTTGGTATACCCTCCATTTACTTTTCACTTCCTTATTACCACCTACAACTCACTATTGCTCCCTCTTATTTCCCCCTTTATTTGGACCCCCTTTATTTTAGTTTATTTTCATCAAGCCCGAATCCATTTTTGCATCCTCTCTCTTCCATTACTACTCCTACTTCTACCATAGACATAAGTATGCAAGCTCCTCCACTAGTGAGCGCAATTGTAGCTAAGCCTGGTTCTTCCATCCATTCTACCATTTTGATTCCCCATATCATAACTATTTTCTCTTATTCCTTTGATCTTGATCGTGCATAGGTATTGTTTTGTTTCATGCCATTTTTTGAGATGCAAACATTTCCCGAGGTCGAAGTGATACCTAGACATCCATATGTATAAAATATTAAACGTGCTCACCTTAGTTCATCACAATGGATGAAAAGTTGAAGGAAAAAGGAGACACTTGCTCCATATAGGACACTCAAGAAAGTCACATTTGACCATGTTGCTATGGAATCTCATAATGTAAATATCATTCCCCTAGTCCAAAAGCCATAAGGATAAATTATGTTAAGTGATTAAGCTTATGAAATCATGATAGAGGACCTGACGAAGATTGATCCAATTGAAAAAATAGAAAATATGTAGGATGATATGAGTTTAGTCTATTTGCATGGCAAATACTATAAGTAGAGATTTTATGACATTGAGACAAAGATCATTGAAATCAAAGATGCTTTGGCAGCAAGTAGAGTGCTTTAGGAGAAGACATCCATGGAGAACAAGCACTTACTTCAATAGGTTGCAGTGCATTGGAAAGAAAGGGATGTAACAAGGTTGGAGATGCAAGTACTCAGAGAACAATTGGAAGCCATACAAAATTATTTGACTGAGAAGAACACACATGCTACAGGTTTCTCCTTAAAAATAATAAAAAAGGCCCACCTTCACTCAGCCTAGAATGGAAAAAAATTATCTACCAATGCAGTTCAAGTATTGCATTATATTTGGAAAGCTAGATTACAAATTTAGTTGAGCCATCAAGTAATAGATGACACTAAGGATATGCTACAGCCCTATATGGAAATGGTTGTAAAAATCCAAGCTCTGGCTCATTCCAACATGTACATTTACCCCTTAAGTGAAATGGACCATTTTTGGTCTACCTCCAAGGTCACATTGCACAATTATTTTTAGAGGATGGATCTGGTGAGAGAAGGTAAGAAAATCCTTAACACCATAGAGCAATAGTACACTGTTACTATGATCCACTTTGATGCTCTTGCCAATATGGGTTTTATAGATTTTACTGATGAGTGGGGTGAACCTCTAATCAAGGAATAATTGGAGGCATCTTGGAAGAATTTCTTGGAGGATACCTCAGAGATCAATGGTTGGGAGGAGCTTATCACAGAGGAACAAGTTTTGTTTCTTATGAATAAGTTGACTCGCATGGAGCTATTAATTTTGTGTTAGCTCAATGAGCTAAGCACCTTATCTTGGAGGATGTTTAGAACCTAGGATATGTGTATGAGTCACTAAGTTTCCTTTGCCTATTCACTACACATGCTTGTGAGGAGGCAGTTGTAGTCTGTGAGATCACCTAAAAAAGCTTAAAATATCAGGATGAGCGAGATGCAGTAAAAAAAGCAAAAAAAAAAAGCCAAAAAAAAAGCAAGAAGTAACTAAACAAGAGTGAGCTAAGGTTTTACAAGTAGCTATAGAAGCAAAGGCAACTGAGAAGGCAGTAGAATAGCAGGTGCAAAAAAAGGCTTTCACATTAGGAGTGCTAGCCAAAGTAGCTAGTAAAAATATTCCATGAGGATCCCAATGGATAAAGGCCTGGGATCGCTTGTATCCATTCGAGATATATACCCTATCAGCCACCAGAAATGTTGGCAATTTTGATAATATGCCACATTAAAATTTTGATGAAATTTTATTGATGTAAAATTGACATATATATTAATTATGATGCATTTTTTTTGCATGTATGATGAGAGACAATGATTTGTAATTTTCTTTCTCATTTTTCTAAATTTCATGCTTGAAGAATAATGAGTGTTGCAAGTCAAAAGATCATAAAGAATCTATAGAAAAATCACCTAATGGCAATGAAGGTAGTGCATTGAAATTTAGAATTTATAGAGGACCATGGCAGTTATTTCATTCGAAAGAAAAAATAAAATCTGGCACCTTTCCTTTGGATAAAAATATATTTAAAAAAAAATCATATTATTGAGTCAACAAAGATGTTTGCCTCTGACTTAAGGTGACTATCGTATTTACCTCATTTTGGGGTGAATGTAATTGGATAAAGCATACCCAAAATTGGAGAAAGAAAACCCAAATTTATAATGCAGAAAAAGTGCGTTCACCCCAAAGTTGGGGTGAAAGCATCATTCGCCCCATATTTGGGTGAACGTTATTCCAAGTGAAGCTTTGAAAAGTCAAGAGGTACTTTTGCCCCATGTGAGGGGTGAATGTCCCATTCACCCCTCCTTGGGGTGAAATCTCATCAAAGGGAAGATTTGAGAGAAACAAAAGGGGAAATTACCATTGAAAAGTCAACTTTGCTTTCACCCAAAAGAGGGGTGAAAGTTCCATTCATCCCTCCTTGGTACGATAACACATTGCAAATGTGATTAAAATCATGTCATGAGATCAATGAATAAAATAAATTTTTAACAAGAGTTTCATCCCAAAGGTGGGGTGAAAGCTCCATGCACCCCACTTTGGGAGTGAACGATATTTTTGAGAAAAATACGTCTCGTGATATTCAAAGACAAATATGGTCTATGACATTTTCACTCCAATTGAAGGGTGAAGCTCCCATTCATCCCATCTTGGGATGAAATGACATAAGTTAGGACAATGTGTTGAGGTGAATGTAAATACAAACAATGGATGATTTTCAAAGCCAATCAAAGCAAAGGTTCATTGGCAGAGTAAAGATGAATTTTTTAGCATGGTGAATGTGCAATAGGGCATTTCACCATAATTTGTTTTACAAAGAAATATTGTAGTGTTTTTGGATGAAATTATTTTTGGACATCTACAAAGGCTTTTGAAAGTGCCCAGTATTGAGATTGGTGGAAATTTAATTATTGTGGCAAAATGAGCCATGTTTCTTGATTTTATACTGAAAGGATGTAGGATTGAATCCTACAGGATGATTTTCATGATTTCCAAGGGTGCCCCCTATTAGTTTTGCCATTTTTTCAAAATGGGTTCAAAATTTGGTAGATTTTTTGGGTGGGCATATATTTCCAAAGCACGAAGGTGGTCAAAATGAAACAATTCATTCCCCTATTTTCCTTCATTCTCAACACATTCCAATGCACTTGTACCCAAGCTAATCGACTATTCAAAGTCCTTCCCATAAAATGTAGATCATTGCCATCAAAGGAGGATTTTCAAGGAGGAAATACATCTTGCAGGTTCCTAATCCAAGAACATTTTGTCTTTTTGTGTATTTAATGAAAGAGGTGAACAATTCTATAAATACTAAGTATTTTCTACTTAAAAAATGAGGATAAAAACCCTGTAGAAAAACTATTCAAGTTTTATACATAAATATAAGAGACTTGGATTTTAATTTTTCAAGTGGTTTTACGTGTGATTTCTTTATTTTTTAAAGCATTTCTATTACATATTCATGTCTTTTATCTGCTACTAAATTCATATTCTGCATATAGATTCGAATACTATCGATGAAGAAGTAAGTACTAGAATGTGGTTCTGGAAGTTGTTTCTATAAAATTGTAAGTGGATTCTATGCCTCCTCATTATTATTATGCTACTGCAACACTTAGTTGGAATTTCTACTATTATTCTATCCCCAGTCCTACATCTTCGGCTTGTGGCCATATTTCCCATTTCTTTATATTATTTTTATCTCTTTCCTACAACTCTAGACTTGAAATCGGTTTAGGATTAGCAAGGGAGCCAACCCTCTCTAGAGATTGGCCCCAAGGACATTTATTTTCTCCAACCTTTCAATGTTGGCCGTGTTTAGGGCATAAAAATACATGTTTGTATGATTAGGTAGATATTTGACCAATAGGATGATTGAAAATCAACATCCAATAATTATTTCACACTCAATTTAGGGCTATTCACATGGAGTATTAAGAGGTAAGGATTGGTTCCACTCTCTTCTACAAAAGCAAAATATATTGCTCTCATGTAAACTGATACACAAGAACTATGACTAAATAAAGTTTTAAAAGAAATTGGATATAAGCAATGCCATCCAATAATAATCCTTTATGATAATATGAGACCCATAAAATTTATAAAGAATCTAGTTCATCATAAAAAACCTAAGCATTTTAACTTGAAATAACACTTTCTAGAGATATGGTTAAGAAGAAAAACATCAAATTGAGGTATGTGAATGCTTGTGAATAATTGGTCTATTATTTTATTAACAAAGTAGTAAAATCTTAGTTCTTGAATCTTAGAGACAAGATTGTTTATCCATTAAATGCCAATTTGGATAATGTTGATATTTGATGTTTATTTTTATAGCTATCAAGAGGGAGAAAAGGAGAGGAGAAAAAACAAACACAAATAATAAACTAAAAGGTTGCTAAAGAATAAGAGGCATGACTTTTAGCCTTCCATATCCTATCTTTGTTTCCATTATTTAAAAAAAATAAATTAGATGTATTGCTACATTTTCAAGTTTACTTGCAAGAGAAGCATTTATAGAAGCTTTATGTGTGTTGTTATAAAATATATTACCCTATATTTTTATGACTTTTTAGGCCTTGATGTTAATAGAAAAATCATAGGATAAATTTTGCAGGATTAAATATAAGATAGCCAAAATATAGTAAGATCAAGATAATAATGTAATGAGAATAATATGAGCTAACAGATATGTATATGAAGGCTTAAAATATATCAACTAAAATTCACTAAGTAGAAATATGAATGTAGGTATTATGAATCATACATGTGCAAATCATGTAGCACAACTTACGATATTAGTTACTCAAAATATATGTAAACTTTATTAGTCTTGTTTCTCTTACAAATACAACACTTGATAATTTTATAATGGATTGAGTGGAATGGATTGATTCTAATTATTATTTTGATTATTATTGTGATTTTTATTGTTATTTTATTTCTACTCCTCCATGGAGTAATATATAGCTATAGCAGAATGACTCTTTGGCTACTTGAATATTCACTTCCATATGCCAAGTCTCATGACTCTTTGCTTCTTTACATGACACTTGCATACACATGACTCTATATTTTATGCACACCTAAATATGACTCTTCACTTTGCACACTTTAATCTAAGAATACTTGTGTACACTTACATGTAAGACACTTGTGCACAAAAACATACATTATGCTTGCACACTTACATGAAACTTATGCATTTCCTACAAATACACATTCATATAACACTTGTGTATTTCCTACACATTATTACATTATATAAAATACTTATAAGGAACCAAATATTAAAAATAACACTCTCACATAAATACTTTAAAATAAACACACATGCTCACAACACACTTGGAAATAAAATGCACAATACAAAAGTAAGTTGCAGAAAAATGACAATCTCACAATAGCACTAAATCATAAGCCTCTTCGAGGGGGCAACATCCTTCAATACTTTATTTTATTATGCAAAAATATACATACAATATTACCTCTCATAGATTTATGGAATTTCTCTAGTACCTAACTCCCAAGGTTGGCTTACATGAAAAATGCCACCTAAGCTAGAATATCCTACCTACAATCAGTTACATTCTTGAAAAAAGGGTTACCTAGAAGGATGCCATTTGGCATAGGCACTTATTAATCCTAAACTATAAAAAAATATTACAAAATATTATCATGGGTACTACCCATGTTCTACAAGGACTATTACATCAAGTGTTAGGCTGGGGTCCTAACATGCCTTTCCCCTTCAAAAAGTTTTGTCTTCAAATTTGAAGGTGAGGAAAATTTTGTTGTATTTTGTGAAGAGGTTCCCATGTTGCATCTTTTGGTTGTAAGCCATGCCACTAGAACAAGATATATATGATAACCTATAGAATAAGGCTACATGATCTATGATCAATAATGCATTTAGGTTCAAGAATGATGGAACCCTCCTCATCCAACTTTGGAAGTGTAGACTTCACCTGCACCTTGTTACCAATAACTTGCTTGAGAGAGGACACATGGAATACTGGATGAAATTTAGAACTATCTAGAAGGGCTAGTCTATAGGTCGTTACCCTGAGCCTCTACAATACCAGGTAAGAACCATAGTATTTAGAAGCATGTTTTTGACAACCATGCAATTGGAGAGATGATTGTTTATATGGTTGTAAGCAAAGGAATACCATGTCACCAACGACAAAGATACATTTAGTATGATTTTTATCTGCTTGTTTCATATGATTAATCATAAGCCATATCCAAATTGATCTTGAGTTGATGAATAATGGAGTCACACTGATGGAGAGTGGAATCCATGGCCTGAACCTTGGAGCTACATGGAATGTAAGAATTTGGAGCTAATGGAAGTTGACCATAAACTTCTTCATACGTTGTCACCTTAGTGGTAAAGTGATAGGTGATGTTGGACCACCATTCAGCCAAAGGAATCCACTTATCCCAATGAGTAGAATGTTCAGAAGTGAATCAACAAAGGTAGGTTTTCAAGAATTTATTAAAAAATTTGGTTTGACCATTAGTTTGAGGATGGTAGGCCAAACTCATCTTGTGTTGTATCCCCTACAACTTGAATAATTACTGCCAAAAGTGATTGGTGAAGGTAGGATACTGATCAAATACTATGGATTTAGGTATTCTATGGAGGTGAAATATGGATTCAAGGAAGATGTGGGTGGCAATGGATGCAGTATAAGGGTCAGATATGGAACATAAGTGAGAATACTTCGAGAGACGATCCACTATCACCACAAAAACTAATTTTCCATCTAATTTTGGTATCCCTTCGATAAAGTCCATAAATATATCTGTTCAAACCTAATAAAGAATGGAAAAATATTAAAGTGTGCCTAGAGAACACACAATTTTACCTTTCATGCATTGGCATCGGTTACATTCAACAACAAATATTTTGATATCTTTTTTCAATCCCTTCAAGAAGAAGGTATGCTTGGATCAAGTATATATTTTGAGAAAACTTGAATGACTAGCTGTGGGGGATGCATGCATTTCATGAAGGAGGAGGTCCTTGATTTGAGACTCATATGGAATAATCAATTGGTTATGAAATCCTAAATCTTGACCATCCCAAACATAATTAAGGTGTAATTGAAGATCCTCTTGGAAATGGTAAATGAGAGTTTGTAATGATGAATCCTTGGTGAGATCTTTATTAAGTTGATGAATCCATTGTGAAATAGGAGTAGAGATGGAATGTAGCATGGCCTAAATTTCACGTAGGTGACACAAAGAATCAGCCACAACATTCTCTTTACCTTTATTATAATAAATGTCATAGTCATATCCCAACAATTTGGAGACCCACTTTTTTGTTTTGGAGTAGCCACCCATTGCTTTAGTAAATTGTTTTAGACTCTGATCATCATTCTTGATGAAAATATCAACCAATGATATATGGATGCCAATGAGTGACCATGTGTAAAATGGCAAGAATTTTTTTCTCATATGTAGATTTACCCAAATTTCTAGGGGAAATTTCCTTGCTAGTGAAAGCCAATGGTCAACCCTCCTGCATTAAAACTTCTCCAATGCCTATACCTAATGCATCACTCTTAATGTAAAAGGGTTTAGAAAAAATTGGCATTGCCAAAACAGGGGTGGTGGTCATAGCATACTTCAAATAAATAAAAGCCTTATCAGTCAAATCAGTCCACACAAAAGAGTTTTTCACAACATGGTTGTGAGGGGATATTCCATCTTTCCATAGTTTTTTACAATTTTTTTATAATATCCTATAAGACCCAAGAATCCATGAAGTTCCTTCAAAGTATGAGGTTTGGGCCATTCTTGCATTACATAAATTTTCTTAGGGTCTACCTGAACTCCTTCCTTAGTGACTATAAGCCCTAAATATTCAACCTCCTATTGACCAAAGGAACATTTTGATTGCTTTACATAAATATGATGGTCAGATAAAAGTTTGAGAGTTACTTATAAGTGGTTAATATGATCCTATCATTTGTGACTATAAATCAAGATGTCATAAAAGAAGACTAAAATAAATTTACGAAGATGAGAGCAAAAAATAGAATTCATCGAACTCTGGAAGGTGGAAGGTGCATTGGTTAACCTAAAAGGTATAACCAAAAATTCATAATGCCCTTCATGAGTTCTAAAGGCTATTTTTGGAATATCTTCATTATTAATACGGATTTGATGATAACTCGATTATAAATCCATCTTGGAAAAAATATTGAGCCTCATGCAACTCATATAAGAGTTCATCAATAACAGGAATAGGAAACTTTTCCTTGATAGTAATTTTATTAAGATCTTGGTAATCCACACACAAGCACTAAGTGTCATCCTTATTTATAACTAACAAAACTGGTGAAGAATAGGGGCTAACACTTGAACAAATAATTCTAGAAGCTCGAATTTATTGTATAATATTCTCAATTTTATTTTTTTGAGCATAAGAATACCAATATGGGGAAATAATAGGAGGTAAACTACTAGGAACAAGTATTGTATGATCATGAGAGCACTGAGGAGGAAGTCTCTTGGGTCCCTCAAATATATGAGAATACCTCTTTAATATATGGTGTAATTGTTGTGGTTGACTAGACTCCCCTTGCTCGAGAGTGGTGATAGAAAAAAGTCAAGCTACCACTCCATGGGAATATTTATTTAACAATTATTCCATCTTATGAGAAGAAATAAATTGAATTGCTCCTGCATTTGTGCCATAAAACGTATATTATTGCCCATCTTGATTAAATTTCATCCATAATTCTGCAAAATACCATATGACTAGTCCTAACATTCATAACCATTGTGCTCCCAAAACCATATCACACCCTCCTAAGGGTAAAGCAAACATGTCATACTTGAGATTATAGTCGTCAATTTTTAGCTTAACATTACGACATTTTCCTTTACATGGTAGGGTGCCACCATTAACAATCATAACTTCAAAGGAATTGCATGTGGTAATGTAACCATTTTAATTTTTGGAAATACGTGGATCAATAAAATTGTGTGTGCTACTAGAGTCAATCAAAATGATGACCCTTTGTCCTTTGAAATGGCTTATCACCTTCATGGTTTGGCGTGTGGATACTCCTGCTAGAGCATGTAAAGAAATTTTTGGTTAGGATTCCTCTTGATCGGTTAGTTGATTTTTGGTTTTTGTTTATTGAGGATCCTCCTCATCCTCAAAAGGGTCTGAAGTGGGAACTTCATCCATATCTAGAAAGTACAATTTTTTTTGCACACACCTATGCCCTCGGGTATATTTTTCATCACATTTATAACATAATCCTTGTGCCTTCCTATGCTCCATCTCATCATGACTTAGTTTTTTTATAGGTATAGATTTATTAGCTGAACCTAGCATTGGCTTGTTCACAAAAGATAACTTAGATGGAGGAAATTTAGAAGTTCAACCAAGAGCCTTGAATTTTTCCTTTGCTAATTTGGCCAATTATATGACTTGTGATAGTAAATAAGGTCACACCAATCTAACCTCAACTCTTATTTCATCCTTTAATACACCCATGAAATAAATCTGGAATGAATCAACACTTAGTCTTGTTGTTCGATTGGCAAGTTTTTCAAACTAAATTTGGTATTATGGAACAATTAAACTTTGTTTGAGTTTAAAAAGGGTTCCTGCAAAATATTCAAACTGACTAGGACCAAAGCAAGTGAGTAGGCATTGAATAAATTCATGCCATGAAAGGTCAATTTCAACCTTTCTAAGCCATAAAAACTAATGGAGTGCATCTTATTCAAAATTAAAAAAAGCAATGGTCAACCATAGAAAACGATCAACATTATGAAGAGTGAAATATTGTTCTATATTACAAATCCACCCCTCATGATATTTTCCATCAAACTTGGGAAAGTCGAATTTGGGTAACCTCATCCCATTGTATTTGGGCATAGATTGTTGGTGGTGGCTTGTACAAATTTTTGCTTTGTCATGTGGAGTTGTGGACTCAATAGAGGCTCTACTTTCCAATTCAACCTTCAGTGCTTTTTGTGCTTGGGTGATATCAACTATAGATTCTTGCAATTCTTGTATGCTTTTGTTAAACCTAGACATTAATTGGTTACCCAAATTGTCCACTTTGGTTTGAAGTTCCCCTTCCATAAATTGTTGGCGAGTTCCCTCAGCCATAATTGAAGGCTTGGATGCTTTTTATGGGACTTACTAAAAATAGACACGTAGATTTTAGGAGTTAATATTTTAGTAAGGGTCCAAAATTAATTTGGGAAATATCTTGCAACACTAATTTTAGGATAGGATCCACTTTGGTGGTCGCTTGATCTGAGTGCTCAATGAGGAGATATACTGAATTCTTTGACTTTTTGTGATCTCCTAGTTGGTTGCAAGTCAATGTCAATGTAATTTCTTTAACTTGGACTTAAAATTTCACTAGTGAGTCCTTGAGGGTCTTTGGTGTAGAATAACAAGTAGCTTTTATTACTAAAATTTTGGATCAATTTGATTGACCATTGAAAAGTTATGGTCATAGCAAGAAAAATTAAAATTTGCTAATTTTGAAAATTGGTGCAAAATTTGACTAGGGGCTGCCAAGGACAATTTTTTATGGAATAGAATGTAGAACTATCTGCTAAATTTTTGAGTCAATTATAGCTCATTCTAAAGAGATATCCCTATTTTACTAAAAATTCTATATATATATATATATATATATATATATATATATATATATATATATATATATATATATATATATTGGTGAGGTCGGGTTTGCCTTCGAAGATTGGTTTCAAGAACTCTGTCAATTGTCTTTGTCCTGTATGTTTTGATTACTGATATTGTTATGTTCCCACTGACTAATTTTTGACACTGTTCTATTCCCTGTCTGATTCTGACTGTCACTAATATTTCTTGACTATTTTTACTAGCACATGTAACTATTTGACTATGTAGGTGAGTGTTATGATACTATTATCCTGACCACCCTGTATTAATTGTTACTAATGGAATTTTTTTGACTATAACTAACTCAAACCTCTTATTTTAGAATCTGATGATTCATGTCCACCTGTTATTATTTTGGGAGTTTGTATTGCCTTATTCGTATGCTTAACTTCTATGTAGGATACAACAATAGGTTTAGGCTTTTGGTTGTAGGTTAAGCATAACAAAAGACTTAAAGAACAATCTGGGTTGTAAGTTTAAATAGAACCAAGGGTGTATGTAATATCCATAGGCCCTTATACCACAGTGATGAACAATAGTGCTCGGACCAATATTTTAGGCCACTACTCAAGGAGGATTCCACACATACCCTTGAGCACACTATTTGTCTCTCTAATAGTATGGGAGGGTAGTCTTCTACGATGTTGTCCCTTGCACTATGGACAATACACGACCAAAAAATATTTCTAGGGATGAAATTTTGTTAAATCCTAGATAGTCTCCCGATACACCTGAAGATGCATGGGCACTCAATTTCATGTGCGAGTGTTGTCTAAGGCCTAAGTATTGGAGCCTGATCATCCCTCATTTCACTAAATGCTTTATGGGCTATATAGCTTAGCCAATAATGATAAATCCTTTGCAATATTTTAAAACCCCTAGCATAGGGTTTCTAATCTACTCAACTATTGTAAAAATACTATAACAAAAATTGGTTCTTTTTTTTTGGTTATGTATTTTTTTATAAGAAAAACTTGTAAACAAAAAAAATTGAACTCAAAAATCTTATACCTAACAGTCGAATTGGCAGAATTCATTACAATCATAGTAGAAAACAACATTGGAAAGTGCTCTGATACCACTTGTTAGGAATATAATATTAAAAATAACACTCTTATACAAATAATTGAAAATAAACACACATGCTCACAACACACTTGGAAATAAAATGCACAATACAAATTGTAGAAAAATAACAATCTCACAATAGCACTGAATCGCAAGCCTCTTCGAGAGGACAAAATCCTTCAATACTTCATTCAATTATAAAAAAATATGCATACAATATTACCTCTCATAGATTTAAGAAATGTCTCGAGTACCTAACTCCCAAGGTCATCTTACATGCAAAATGCCACCCAGGTTAGAATCTCCTACCTATAATTAGTTACATTCTTGAAAAAATGATTACCTAGAAGGGCACCATTTGGCATAGGTGCTTCTTAATTTAAAAATGTAATAAAACATTACAAAATATTATCATGGGTACTACCCACATTCTACAAGGACTATTACATCAAGTTTTAGGTTGGGGTCCTATCAATACTACTCATACTCTAAACTAAGATTCAACCCTAATATAATATTTACAAGATGTACCATAAAGGTACAATGGGGATTCATTAGCATTTACCAAATAATGTAATATACTCCAACACCTCCTTGTATTACATTATTTGGTTATTAAAGAATTTAGTCTTCAATCATGATCTTCATCATTCAAATGATCTTGGAACCTTTGCTTGCTTTGTTCTATTTTTACTTTCTTCTTCTTCTCCCTCCCTATATCCTGATCAAATAAAAAATTAATAAATTTCAAACTTTGTGAGAGAAATTCATCTTCATTGATTATCAATTTTTTTAAAAGGGCTTTGAATTCATTTTCTTTAGTAGTTTATTCTAATTCTTGTATTTCATGAATTTCTTAAGCTAGATGTTCTTTTTTATTTTCCTCTCGATATTGAAATTGAGGTTGATTATACTAATATTGTGAAGGATATTGACATTTAAATTTTTTTTGACATGGATTATAATGAGATTGATATTGTCTTTTTTATACTGACTTATATATTTGACCATTTTGGTTCATCTGATTTCCTTGGGGTTGATTTTTTGTATTGTAACTTCAAACATTAGTGTTATGTCCCCATTTCTTACATATTTGACAATATCTAGTGTTCCATTTGGATCTATATCTTGGATTTGAAGCAATATTTCCTTGTGAATTATCCTTTGACACTAAGGCATTGTTAGTCATTTCATATTTGGTTGAATTTTCTACCTCATATACTTGTAAAATATTGACTAAGTCATTAAATTGAATTATATTTTATTAAAACTTGCAAAGATGTAACTAGATGCTTATAATTTTTTGGAAGTTCTCTTAATGTCACTTGAACATGAATTTTGTATTTTACTTTTTCTCCTAAATTTAATAGTTTTGCTTTTATATCTACTATCTTTATAAGAAATAATTCAATAATTTCACCGCTATTTTTTTTTTTTGAAAAAATGAAAACTTGTATTAATACAAAGACCAATTACAAACGGGAGAGAACACATCCCGACCCAGAGCAAAGAGCAACACAACAAGGGCAAATCACAAAGGCAGCACTAGCAACCACAGGGCAAATAAAGGCGACATGTCGTGAAATCGTGACATGTCACGAAATCGTGACAGTCACCCCCGTCTCGACCGCGTCGGCGCCAACAGTCGCGATAACGCGACATGTCATGAGATCGTGACATGTCGCGAGATCGTGACATGTCGCGAGATCATGACATGTCGCGATATCGCGACAGGAAGGGCCCTCGACAGTCGCCCGCAAAAGGAGTCACGAAATCGTGACGAAGTTTCTAAACGACACTCATGCCACAAAAGGGTCACGATATCGCGACAATTATCCTCCCAACCGCTTAAGTGCCAAACGTGTCACGATATCGCGACAAAAATACCTTGCAGCTTCCAGTTTACCAAACTGTCACGATATCGCGACGAATTGTCAACTTTGCTCTTCATCTTCAGAAGAGGCACGAAATCGTGACATAATCTCAACAAGAGCCGCGATAGCGCGACATGTCGCGATATCGTGCCAGAAACCCGCCAAAGGCCGCAAAGGCTCAACCTGTCATGAAATCGTGACAACTTCCAGCTTGAGGCTGCGACGGCGCTATAGGTCGCGATATCGCGACAATTTTCCTCCCAGCCGCTTAAGTGCCAAACGTGTCGCGATATCGCGACAAGATTACCTTGCAGCTTCCCACTCTCCAACTTGTCACGATAACGCGATGAAATTTCAACTTTGCTTTTCAACTTCAAAAGGGGTGCAAAATCGTGACAGGATCTCAACAAGGACCGCGATAGCGCGACATGTCGCGATATCGCGACAGAAACCCACCAAAGGCCGCGGAGGCTCAACCTGTCGCGATATCGCGACAGCTTCCAGCTAGAGGCCGCGACAGCACTACATGTCGCGATATCGCGACAAAAAATTTCCTTAGCATAAAAAACACTACATTATTTCAAAATTTGTTCAAGGCCTTGTCTAATCTCTGCATCCTCCATAAGCATATTACTATGCAGATGCATCCTAACCTCTCTCTCAGCACCCATCTTAGCAAGGAAATCAGCCGCTTTATTAAGAGATCTACTAGCATAAACAAGTATCACATCCTCTAATTCCTTCCAAAGCTCTTTAATTTGGGAGACCAGAATCCGTAGCCTCCAAGCTTTTAAGGCAAAGTTCCTCATGCAATCAAGAGCGCCAACCAGGATTTGGGAATCAGACTCGATGATTATCTTTCTATGACCCTGCTTGACGGCCCAGATGGAAGCAGATTTAATAGCAAAGGCCTCGGCTTCATTGTTTGTGGCATATCCCAGACCTTGCAATTCCCAATAGAGCACAGCCCCAGCATGATCACGGCAGATTACTCCACTTCCAGCATTGCCCGGATTGCCTTTTGTAGCTCCATCAGTGTTGATTTTGATCCAGCCTTCTGGGGGAGGTTTCCAACAACTTCTTACCTGTCTCTCAAGATCAGCAGCTCTCTCTTCCAGAGGCTTAGAAGCAGGCTGATTTTCCTCCTCAGCATAGATGGCAATGGTTTCCACAACTTTGCTCCAGATGACCTGCCATATCCCATCCATCGAAGAGAAGGTTTCACAAAAAATACGAGCATTTCTTTCCAACCACACCTGCCACCAAATAAAAAGGAAACCAAGCTCCCAACCAGTTCGAAGAGCTTTAGATGTAAATCTACCTCTCTTCCAACTTTCCCATAAATTGGTCCGAGATAAGTCTCCAATAGCTCGAAGTTTAAAATGGGAGAACCAACGATGCCAAATCTGTTGTGTGAAAGGACAATCAAACAGAAGATGATCCACAGTTTCCTCATTCCTATAGCATAAAACACACTGGGAAGGACCAATGATGCCTCTGATTCTGAGATTGTCAAAGGTCAGGATTCCATTGTGCATCAGCTGCCAGGCAAAGAAGTTCACTTTCGGCCAGCCCTTGGGATGCCAAATCTTCCTCCATTCTTGAACTGGAAAAGAGTGTGGGGGGGGCTCTGGAAGGATCGAATCATAGCCCTCCTTCACAGTATAAACCCCAAGGTTCCCAAAGCCCCAGGAAAGCTCATCCTCCTCATCTCTCCCAGTAAGAAACCGTTCTGACAAGAGTTTTTCCAGAGTTGGAGCCTGCTCCGGAGGGATTGGAATAGGCCATTCACCCAGCCGCTTGAAATTTTGAACCTTATACTCCCCCAATTGGCTGGTATTGAAGTAGCTCTCAATATGGATCCATCCCTTATCTTCAAGAGCTGATTTTAACGGATGCAATTCAGGAAACACAACAAGAATGGGAGGATTCTGATCCCAAGAATCAGTCTAGAATCGGGCCTTCTCCCCTCTCCCAACTTTCCAGAATAATTGATCTTTGATAATGCAAGATCCGAGCTTGAGCGCCTGCCACACTAATGATCCATTACCCTCCAAAGGAAAGCGTCCCAAGTCATTGGGGTGAACAAGACCCAAGTATTTACTAGAGAGGATTCTGCTGAAGAGGGATGTTGGCTGGGAAATCCACCTCCAATACATTTTACCAGCCAGAGCCTGAATGTTAAACTTGGAGCTTCTTAATCCCAGCCCACCTTTTTCCTTGGGCTGGGTGACCTTATCCCATCCAACCAAGGCCCATTTCCTCTCTCCTTTGGCACCTTCCCAAAGAAAACTTCTAGCCACTTTGTCTAGCTCTTTCCAAATTGATGGAGGGGCAGCCAGAATAGAGAATTTATAAATTGGCATGGCCTGAATAACAGACTACAGGAAAGTCAGTCGGCCCCCATAGCTTAACCATCTATGAGACCAGTGATTCATTCTCTCTTTGATGCCATCCAAAAGGTCCTTCCAGAAATCAGCTTTCAATTTTTTGAAATGCAGAGGAACCCCCAGATAAACAACAGGAAGAGAGGTCCTAGTGAATCCCAAGATCTCCATAACTCTGTCTTGTGACATTTGATAAAGATTAAAGAAGACCACTTTAGATTTTGTTTCATTGATGACTTGATTAGAATCCCGGAGGTAGACGTTAAGAGAATATTTGATTCCTCTTGCTTCCCTGAGGCTGGCCACTCCCACCAAACCAGTATCATCCACAAACTGTAAATGAGTCAAAACTTCAGCCCTAATTTTAATTCCTGTTATCTATCCTTGAAGTCTTCTTCTTAGGAGGAGTCTGCCTAATCCTTCAGCCAAGATGAGAAAGAGATAAGGAGAGAAAGGGTCTCCTTGGCGGAGACCCCGAGAGGCTCCAAAAGGTGGCGAGGGAAGCCCATTAATTAAAATAGAGTAGGAAGGCATAGAGATACAGCTCATGACCCAGGCAATCCAGTCCTGAGAAAAACCAAAGGCTGCCAACATCTTGACCAAGAAGCCCCACTCTACTCTGTCATAAGCCTTAGACATATCCAGTTTGATGAACATTCCTTTGTTACCTGAATTGTGCATAGAATGGATAGCCTCCTGAGCCAAGATCACTCCATCCAAGATTTGTCTCCCTTCAACAAAACCCCCTTGCTCAGGGGAGATTATATTCTGAAGAAGAGGTTTTAGTCTTTCAGCCATAATTTTAGTGATTATTTTGTAAATCACATTGCATAAGGCAATAGGTCTGAAATCAGAAATGTGAGCCCCCCCCTCTCCTTTTGGAATTAAGGTAATAAAGGTGTGATTTAGAGCCTTGAGCATTATTTTGTTAGTTCGGGACTCCTCAATGACAGCCAGCACATCCTCCTCCAGGATATCCCAGAAGGCCTGAAAAAACTCAATAGGGAAACCATCAGGACCAGGCAATTTTCCAGTGCACATCCCAAAGACCACCTTCTTGAGTTCATCATGATCAATGGGCTTAATAAGGGCCTGATTCTCTTCATGAGAGATAATAGAGGGAATGCCATCAATGACTTCATTTTGGGCTTCCACATCATGCTCCATACTTTCCTTAAAGAGGTTTGAGAAATACTCCATTGAGTGGGAGTGCATATCAGGGAGAGTGTCAAAAGAGTTTCCATTCTCGTCTTGAAGGAGTTCCATGTTATTCAATTGTATTCTAGCACAGGCAGAGCGATGGAAAAATTTTGTATTTCTGTCTCCTTCTAATAACCATGTGTTTCTTGCTCTCTGTTTCCAGTAGATCTCTTCTTGATTATCAATGTCCTCAACCGCTTTGCATAAAGCATCATCCTCGGATTTAAGATGCTCAGAAATGATTCCTTCTCTGAATTGTTTTTGCACCTCATTCCATCTGGCCAACAAGGGAGCCCGTTGGAGTTGGAAATCAGATTTGTTAGTTTGCCTCCACTGTTTTAGTTTACTCTTAACAAAAAGAAGCTGTTTATGAAATTTGAACATAGCTGTCCCAAAAGGGAGACGACCTTCTTCCCACCATCGTGGAATTTTCCTTCGGAGGTCCTCTTTTTGCAACCAAAAATTTTCAAATTTAAATGGTTTGTAATACTGCCCTGACATAGTCCCTCCCTCCAGCAAAATGGGAGAGTGATCTGAGACTGGGCCCTCCAAAATCTAGAATTTGATATTCCATCTAACATAAGCTTCCTCCGAGACCAGAAACCGGTCAAGCTTAACCCTCCTGTTGTATGGCTCTCTTCTCTTATTAGTCCAGGTAAAGTTTGTACCAGGGCCTTTGATATCAACAAGGTTAAAGGCCTGGACGTGGGCAATAAAAATCCGGTCCCCTGTATCCAAAACTGGGATGCCACCTTCCTGATCCCTGGAAGATAATTTGGCATTGAAGTCCCCAACAATAATCCAATCAAAATCTTCCCGAGAGGACCTCATGTTTTGAACAAATTTCCATTGAAACCGCTGACCATCGATGTTCTGAGCCCCATAGAAATTTGTAATTAAGACTTGTTCAGCTGTAACAATATTCTTAAAAAGAGATGTGAGGACACCCCTCCAGGCTATATGTTCTATTGCTATCCACGCCAAAGGGTTCCAAAGAGTAGCAATCCCTCCCGAGGCACCTAGAGCAGCCACAACCATATGGCCAGCACCCCTCCAGATTCGACTGACATTTTTAATCATAAGGTCTAAAGACATTTTTGTCTCCTGAATGAGCAGAAAGTCTGTTTTACTTCTCTCTAAAAGTCTTTGAATAGCAGATTGATGGGTTCTACTTGTTTAAACCCCTCACATTCCAAGATTGAATAATCATTGGAAACCTTGGGAGCAATACGAATCAATTGTTCTCGCCAATCCTCCATTGATTAGCTTATCTCCTTGCACTGCAATTAGATCCTTATTGGATTTCCTGCCCACCCCTTGGGAATTACTATTTTTCGACCTCTTCTCCACCTGGGTAATCCCTAGAGCTGGTCTTTCTCTAAACTTTTTTGCATTTCCCATGGTAACATCTTTAATAGCTGGCTGTGCTGGGGAGTGGATTACCAATGCCCCTGGGTTTTCTAGCTGCAAAGTCTCAGAGGAGTCAATCACCTGTTCTAGGACAGGGGTTGGTGAGGGAGGAGCATGAGAAAGGATGATATTATCCTCAAGGTTCCCATCTGCTCCTTCCATAATTTGGTCTTCTTGATCCATAAGAGATTTGAAGATTTCATACCGATTGGTTGGCTTGGGATGAGCTTGCTCCTTGCCATTTCTTTTTTTATTTCTTCTTCTCTTCTGCTGTTCAAAGCCATCTTTCTGGGCATCAAAACCAAAGGGAATGATGGGTGGTTCCTTGACCGAAGTGGACTTACCCTCTCGGGGGCGATTTGGCATTCCCTATGGAGCATCCGCTTTGGTGCTCAAGATATTTGTGCAGAACCTTGCCAAATGGCCATGCATATGGCAAAATCTACATCGGAAAGGTAGGGCTTCATAGTCTAACTGTTGTATCCAGGAGTGTCCTGCTAACTCCAGTTCCATCTCAGCTGGTAGCGACTGGCTAATATCCAGTTCTACACAAATTCTCGCATAAACAGTAGTGTTTCCTTCTATGGTATCTTTGGAAACTCCCAAATATCTACCTAGAGAGTTACCTATCAGTTCAAGAATCTGCTCACCCCAAAACTCCATCGGGAGAGCATACAGCCGGATCCAAACCGGGATAGCCGTGGGCTTAATGCGAGGGTCAAAGCCCGCTCTCCACGGTTGGAAAAATAAACCTACCGGGCCATGGCTCCTATTTTCTGATTCAAATGCTCTGTTTCTATCCGCTAAGGAGGAAAAACTAATAATAAAATACCCATTGCTTATGGGCCATAAGGAGTACTCACCGATAGGCTCCCAGTTTTGTCTCACCCAGGAGTGCAGAAAGTGCAGGGTGGGTCGGATGCCCATGAATTTGCAAATCAGATCATGAGTAGCATGGTAGTTGATCGTGTCCTCGACCAGCTCTGGTTCAATGACAATATTCGATCTGGAAGCGGATTGTGGGAGACATCCATTGACTCTATGCACAGAAGAACCCTTGCCCGCATTCCTGGATAGCAAATGGTAAGCACTCCGCTGAGCTTCGTTGGAGGAAGACGCAGGGTTTTCTCTTAATATCTCGGCATAAGAGGTCTTCTTCCCATCAAGAAATCTTGGAGGAGACCCCATTGGGCCCTCTCGGGGCAACGAAAGAGCCGTCAGCAAAGAACAGCAGCAAACCACCTGAGTCCCTGGTAGAATCTTCCCACCAGAAACCCTAGAGCCTCGGCCGATGACAGTTCAGAAAGTTTCCTGCCAAATCGCCAGAGCTCCAAAAATTTCATCGATCCCTATTCCTATTCGAATCAATTTCACCGCTATTAACCTTTATAGATTATAAATGATATTGAATATTTAAAATAGTAGCTTTGTTTTTCCCTTCAAATATTCTTTCTAGAGTATTCCAAGCTTATAGAGAAGTTTCTAATGTACTTATATAAGGTTGTATTTCATCAATAATTATAAAACTTATTATCATAAGTGTCTTTGCTTCACTATCTTGTAATCTTAGAATTTCTCTAACATCTTCAGTTGGTTTTGATTTTGCTCCACTAAATATATTCCAAAGTTTGTCAACTATTAAAATTGATTTTAGTTAATTTTTCATGAAGAATAATTTGGTTCTTTCAGAAGTTGAGACTCAAAAAGAAAAAACTAGTTGTTTTACATAGTACTACTTATAAGACCTTTGAGGTAGACTAACATATATCTCCCTAGGTTTGTAGAAAGTAGAAAATAAGAATTTTTCATACATGTGATGAACGAATTTCTTCAAATGAACTAAGAGCTATCATGTTCCAGATACCTTGGAGATATTTTAAAGATATATGTTACACACTCCTCATAATGATGAATGACTAGGATGGTGAATAAATTACCAATCATGCATTACTTGATCTTTTCCTTTTGCAAATCCAATGTTTAATATTTCAATTAGACCTTGTTGTTGGAAGCTTGGTATACTCATTAGATGCACACTATTTTTTGCACTACATCATACTGTATCTTGGATTTCACACTATTGTTCCTTAGACAATTATCTAAAAATCCTACATTCCTCTCAAGCTCTTAAGCATTCTTGGGATTTTTTGAGCTATACTGGATAGATTAGAATATTCTCAAGGTCCTTAATCTCACTTGAAATAATTTCTTTGTAAACTTGACATCTTTCTTGGGTGTGATATGAATGACTTGGTTAGCATGCGGTAGCACTTTCCCTAACGCAATTATGATATCTTGATTTTCATGTTAGTCTTACATGTGATGTATTTTTTTTCTAATAGACGATCTCTATTTCTAATGCTTGTATAAACGTCCTTATGGGTTGTTCTATTTTCCTTTGACCTATTGTTTTTTATCTTGCTAGTATGGTTCTAAATATTACACTATGTTATATGTCTAATTGCATGCACTTTATATGGTCATTTAATCTCCTTATTATCTTAAACATAATGCTTACTAATGATTGCTTTTTGTACTTTAGGATCTTCTTCAATGAATAGTCATATGGTTGCCAATATCAAGGTCAATATCTAATGACTTGATTCTTAAAAAACTTTACCAATGCCTCTCTTAAAGACCTATTGTTCCCATAGATTGCCTCTACTTGAATTAGCATTTTAGAATAGATAACCTTGATTTTTTGTTACTCTTTTATATTTATCAAGGTGTATATGAACCAAGTTTTCAATATCTCTTAATTCCAGGTCTCACTTCAAGGCATGAAATTTCTTTATGTCAAGGTGTATCCTCAAGACTTCAATCATTTATCTATGTCAAGCTCTATTTTGAAGACTTGAATCCTAAATATCCTACAACTTAAATTAATATTATCTTTATGAAATCTTACATTAAAATAGATATATCAATCCTTGATATATCCTTTTTTGTTATGCTTACTCTTGCACTAAAAGATGAAATTATTATCTATGTATAGTAGGAAGCTTCTCACTCTTCTAACGATCAATCTATACTACAAAAATGTATTGGATCACACCTAAGAATATAAATATTTAATATCATGGTGAATTAGATTTCCCTAATTCCTCAATAAAAAATAAGATGATTTGGTTGTACCAAATCCTTCAATTTCCTTCTAAGTTGATAGAAATTATTATAAAGTATTATTTATGTCTATGAAATAATTTTGATGAAAAAGGTTGGCTATTTACCTAAATTATCAACAATATTAAAGTTGATTTTCCCTCCAATAGATGAGTCATTTTATTCATTTACTATAACTATTGAAAGTCTCTATATATGAGTCCTAGTCTTCACTAATTATTTTACAATCATGGAAAAACGTTATAGTTGAGTCCTAGTCTGCAATACTTTCCACAATTGTGGAAAGACTAGTCTTCCTACTTACTTTGACATTACAATAGAGTCCAGGTCTAACTCCCTTTCAAGTAGATAGACTCTAGATAAAATCAATTTTATATGCAGCTAAATAATTTAAACATTTGCAATAAACTACTAGTAGTTACTCTAATACCACTATTGACTTTCTAAGCCTTAATGTTAATATAAAACTCACATGATAAATTTTACAAGATCAAATATAAGATCAATATAATGATGCAAGTAGAATAATATGAGCAAACTAATATGTAAATAAAGGCTTATTATATATCAACTATTAGAAATGTAGCAATATGAATATAAATAACCTAAATCATATATACAATTCATGTAGCACAACTTACAATATTAGTTGCTCAAAATGTATGCAAACTGTATTACTCCTCTTTCTCTTACAAATACAACACTTGATAATTGTATAATGGATTTAATGGAACAAATTGATTGTGATTATGATTTTTATTGTTTTCCTACTCCTCCATGGAGTAATATATATCCACAGTAGAATGACTTTTTGGCTACTTGACTATTCCTTTCCATATGCCAAGTCTCATGACTCTTTGCTTCTCTACTTGATAATTGCATACACATGACTCTATCTTGTATGCACACTTAGACATGAATCTTCACTTTGCATACTCTAATATAAAGATACATGTACACACTTATATATGATACACCTATGAACATAAACTCACATTGCACTTGCACAGTTACTCATATGACAGTAGTGCATTTCCTCCACATACACACTTACATAACACTTGTATATTTACTACACATTATTACATTACATAAAATATTACTCATAATCTAAACTAAGATTCAATCCCAATTAGGTCTGAGGTGTATATCAATTGGTTTGGTTAATCCCCATAATGGGGATAGACATATAGGTTTAAAATCTTGAGCCTCATTGGACTAAATGCTTATCCTTTTTCTAGTGCTTTCAATGTCATAAAAGGTTTAAAATGATTGTGGTATGGTGGTTATAGGGGTGGACTGCACAGAGTACTATGTAGTAGCTTCCAAGGCAAACAACACAAAATAATGTGATGGCTATAAAATATAAATAGTGTACATGGATCATCACGGTGGCTACCAATTCCACCATGTAAAATTAAAAAATAAAATAAAAAAACAAAATAATTATTCAACCCTAATCTAATATTTAAGATATGTACCATGAAGGTACCATGGGGGTACATTAGCACGTACCAAATAATGTAATATACTCCAACATATTTGCTCTTAATATTATTCCCACATAAAATAGTTTCTTCTAAATAGGGAGTATTTACATCCAATTATGGACTCAATAAACTAACTTCCTTCCTTTCTAAGTAGTGTTTCCCTAAGAAAAATTATTTATCTATTTTTTTTTAATATTTTTAATAATAACCTTGAAAGTAAGGATCAATATTCTAGAACTCGATCACTTCTAATTTTTTCACTTATTAGAAACCTATTCTAAATGAAACTCTAAACATATTTTATGTATACCATGAAAAGCTTTTCAATCCACTATATTATTAAATAAATAATAAAATTTTATTTTTATTTATTCTTTTTTTTATTGATAAAATAGGGTGTTGAAAGGTCCCCAAAACTTGAAAAATAAGGATAACCTAGAACAAAAGCCTTCCCAAAGGTATACATATAGAGAGGTGATCTTAGAACCATCATGAAGTAAAATACATAGAAAAAATAGAGGGATAGAAGGATATCATCTCCTAAAAAAACTTAGAACCAAACAAAACCCCATAACAAACTATTGATAGAACCATAAAGGAGGAATCATGCTTTACTCATAAGAATTTTGGTCTCATAGATCATCCTAAAGATATTTGAGAACCTTGGTAATGATATGGGATATCACATCCACTTTGTCTTGCTTAAGCCAGTGAATAATCTTCCTAGACCTATCTTACACATATGAAACTAGAGCATTAGAAATACACTTGTCCAATAGGCATTGGGGGAAATATTCTACCCATATTTTCAAAGGTTCTATGTTTTGGCCCAAATTGGCCATGAAGTCAGCAAGCTGGTTGGCTTCACAAAAGATGTGCTGAATATTAACATTGGTAAATTCTTGAACATACAACCTTGCTTCCTCAATTGTATTAGCTATACTCCATGGGGGGTGTTGCTATTCTTCAAGAGGTTGATGGTGTTGAGGGAGTCTTCTTCAATCACCAAATTTTTAATGTCGATGTCACAAGAAATATGAATCCCTATAACATTGCATGGGCTTCAACCACACTATTGGAATGGACCCCAATGAATTCTCCATAAGCTAATTGAATCTTGGCATTCTCATATCTGATAATACAACCTATGCTAGATCTTCCTGCATTACCTTTCAAGGTTCCATCACAATTTATCTTACACCATCCAACCCACAGTGGCTTCCAAACAACCTCATCCTTGTTCATGGGTGAAATTCTTCTGTACTGATCAATGATGATATTAAGCTCAGAATAAATTTTGGACTCAAATCTAGACTTGGGATGGTCTGATAAATTGGTGATGTTGGCATTTTCAACAACAAATAAAAGAACTTTGGTTGCAATGACATCATGGTTTTTGTATAGGTCATGAAAGAGTTTGTTATTTCTTTCCAACCATATTTGCCAAAGATAAAGGAAAGCATGAACGACCAAGCAACTTTGAGCTAAGAAAACTAGAAAGGATTGGGCCATTTGATGTAGATATATTCAATAGTATTAGGGCAAATCCAAGCAATGTGAAGCTTTTTAAACATAGAGGAACAAACCAAATTGGAAAAAGGATAGGAAAAAAACAATTTATTCATCGACTCCTACTTTTATTTGCAAAGAAGGCATATATTAGGGATGATAAGACCATGAGAAATAATATTATCGGTGGTTAAGACTCTGTTTTGGATAGCTAGCTAGAAGAAGTGAGCAATTTTGGGAGTCAGCTTGTTAATCCAAATTATGTTAGAATGGAACCACACATTAGATGGATCAACCTGAGCAAAGTATGTAGATTTGCCAGAAAACTCACCAGATTTAGTTAGTTTCTAGAAAGGATGATCAGGAGGAAGGTTCTTCAGTTAGTTTCTAGAAATTATGATCAGGAGGAAGGTTCCTAGGAAGAACATAACCTTTGAGAATATAAGATAGAACGTTGGAAGCCTCACTCTAATAGGGATGAACAAGGTTATTAGAAATACCTCCCTAGCAAGGTTTATTACTATGGTCTCAGGTGATAAAATGAGAGACCAACCCCTCAAAAATATTATCAGTGAGAGGCTTAAGATGTCAGAGGGTCAGATATTTGATTAAAGGTTACTAAAAAATCCAAGAGTTTTCCCATAAGTGTATGGAGGATCCATTACTAATATACCATTTGATTCTTTTCTTGTTATTATACCGGGTATGAATCACATAATTCCAGAAGGCAGATCCCTCTGTAAAGGTATTGTCTTCAAGTAAGGAATATTGCTGGAGATATTTGCTTTTAATTATGTCAACCCATAATGTTTGAGCATTGGAAATAATTTTCCATCCTTGCTTGCTTATTAAGGCCAAATTCATCTTGTGAATTTTTTTGAACCCAAGATGATGTAGATCACGTTACGCTAACAACACCAAACCAATGATACACAGGTGTTTTTCCTTTTAACTAGTCAGAGAATCAAACCTTTCATTACTTTGAAGACAAAAATAAGGATACAAGAGAAGAAGCACCTTTACAATTTTGAAAATTCCCTCAAATACCCTATTTTCCCTTTTTCCCACCTAAAACCATTCAAATTGAAATTTGAATTTTGGGGGCAACTAGTCGAGGTCATAACTTCACACTCGTTGACCCGATTGACTATTACAGCATGTTTTCAAAAATGGCATGAAACGATCTAAGCAAGGCGCACCTTGGCTCTTCATGCCAAGGCTCATGTCTAGCCAAAAATCCTCAAATTCAACCTCTAAGACCTTCAAAAATATCCTACAAGTTAAACCACAAAAAAAAAATTACAAATTTTTTTTTTTTCAGGTGATGCAACATCACTCTTACACCACTGGATGCTCTTGCATCAAACACCCAGGGTAATTTTGAGAAGTGACCTTCACTTCTCTATTGTTGGAAGAAAACCAAGGCGTTCAACCTCAGCCTTCAAAAACCAAGATGAATCTTCAATAGGTCTGCCTTTCCACTTAACCAGATATTCTGCATACTACCTATTTCTGGTACTTTTGCTGATGCGTGTATCTAGGATCTCTCCTATCTCTTCTGTATATGGTGTAGATGCTGGAATATTCCACAATTTTGCTACTGGTCCCTCACCATTGTCTCCTTCATGGTATTCTACCAAATCTAAAATGTTAAAAACAAGTGATATGTTAAGCCCACTTGGCAATTCCACTTCATATGCATTTCCTGAATCTTGTTTTTCTATGATTTTGCATGGTCCAAACTTCTTCATCTTCAACTTGTTATAGGTTTTAGCAGAAAACCTTTCTTTTCTCAGATGGACCATAACTTCATCTCCCACTTCAAATTCCTTAAACCATTGCTTTTGGTCTGCCCTTGTCTTATATTGAGTATTCATCTTAATAATATGCTTCTTCACTTCTTCATGCAAGCTCTTCAGATGCTCTGCAAAGTCCTCAGCCTTAGCACTACAATTTTCCCCTGTATCCATCCTCCTCAACTTAGAAGCATTTCTTGGACTACTCCCATATATTATTTGGAATGGAGATTTGTTAGTACTCCTATTGATAGAATTTTTGTATGCAAATTCCACCTATGGCAAAACCAAATCCCATCCCTTGGGATTATCTCCTATCAAGCATATCAATAGATTATTTAGACTTCTATTCACCACCTCTGTTTGTCCACCAGTCTATGGGTGGTATGCAGAACTAAATTTCAAATCTGTCTTCAATTTCTTCCACAAGGTTCTCCAAAAATGCCCAACAAACTTGGTATCTCTGTCAGAAACTATACTCTTTGGTAGACCATGAAGTCGTACCACTTCTTTGAAAAATAAACCTACAACATGAACTGCATCATTAGTTTTCTGGCAGGGAATAAAATTTGCCATCTTTGAAAACCTGTCAACCACCACAAATATGGAGTCATTTCCCCTCTGTGTCCTTGGTAGGCCATGAACAAAATCCATGCCAATGTCCTCCCATGGTCTCTCTAGTACAGGTAATAGCTGATATAATCCAGTGTTCTGTCTCACACCCTTCGCCATCTGGCATACTCTGCAACTTTGCACAAACCTCCTCACATCTTGCTGCAACTATGGCCAATAGTAGTTCTCACTAACAAGGGCAATGGTCTTATCCCGACCAAAGTGTCTAGACAACCCTCCATTGTGTTTCTCCTTGACTAGATTCTCCCTCATTGGACTCCTTGGAATGCATAATTGATTTCCTCTAAACAACATTCCATCTTGGATCATAAAGTCCAACCACTTAGTCATGTCCAAAGTAACAGGTGCCAAGCAAGCCCTCCAAGCCTCTGCAAAATTAGGATCTTCAGGGTACAAACCCTTAAGTTCTTCAAACCCTACAACTTCCACCTTCATTTCTATCAACAAACACTACCTTCTACTTAAGGCATCTGCAACTCTATTTGACTTTCCACTCCTATGCTTCAACACAAAGGTATAACTCTGTAGAAACTCAACCCACTTCAAGTGCCTCTAATTTAGCTTCCCTTGGCTATTAATATACTGTAAGGCCTGATGACCAGTATATAGAACAAACTCTTTTGGCAACAAATAATGCCTCCACTTCTTTAGAGCCTGAACTATAGCATAAAACTCTTGATCATAAACCGAATACTTCTTCCTAGCATCATTGAGTTTCTCACTAAAGTAAGCAACAAGTTTACCTTCTTGACTCAATACAACTCCTATGGCACTACCACTAGCATCACAATCTGCCTGAAATACCTTATTAAAATTTGGAAGTGCCAAAATAGGTTGCTCTGTGACCTTCTTCTTCAACATATCAAAGCTCTTATCTGTTCCTAAGGTCCACTTAAATTCTTTCTTATCCCCTCTCATTGTTTCTGTAAGGGGTGCACAAATACTGTTGAAATTTCTAATGAATTTTCTATAAAAAATTGCTAGACCATGAAATGATCTTACCTCAGTTATGCTTATTGGAGTAGGCCATTCGATGATAGCCCTCACCATGTTTGGGTCCATTTTTAGACCTTCGACTGAGATGACAAATCCCAAATACACTAACTCCTTCTTCACAAAACTACACTTCTTCGAATTAATCAACAACCACTCCTCCCTCAGCTTCTCAAAAACCCTTATGATATGCATCAGGTGCTCTTCCAGGGTCCTACTAAATATTAAAATGCCATCCAAATAGACAATGACAAATTTTCCTAAAAACTCCTTCAATACCTCATTCATCAGCCGCATGAATGTGCTTGGCGGATTGGTTAGCCCAAATGGCATGACCAACCACTCATACAACCCCTCTTTGGTCTTGAATGATGTCTTCCACTCATCTCCTTCTCTGAAACGAATCTAATGGTACCCACTCTTCAAGTCAATCTTTGTGAAGTACTTGGCTCCACTCAAACAATCCATAATATCATCCATCCTTGGCAATGAAAATCTATATTTTATGGTGATCTTGTTAATAGCTCGAGAGTCTGTACACATTCTCCACTCTCCATATTTCTTTGGTGCTAGTACTACAGGTACTACACATGGACTCAAGCTCTCCCGAATCAGTCCCTTTTTCAGCAACTCTTGGACTTTCCTATTTAGCTCCTCACTTTCTACAGGAGTCATTCTATGGGCTGCCTTATTGGATAAACTAGATCCCGGTACCAAATCTATATGGTGACTGATATTCCTCACTGGTGGTAAACCCTCAGGCACATTATATGATATAATATCTGGAAATTCTTCTAATAGACCTAAGACTTCTACTAGGGTATCTTTGCATTCTTCTTCGCTAACTCTAGGAATTAACGCATAGCACATATGCTCATGCTTCAAACCATCCAAAAATGTTCTCCCTTCAACTAAATAGATTCTAGCACTACTACATACCTTTTCATCCACCTCCTTTAAGGGCTTCAACTTATGGTGCACTCCATTCTTTGTCAAGGAGTAAGTGTTAGCACGACCATCATGCACTGCACACCGATCAAACTGCCATGGCCTTCCCAACAACAAATGACAAGCATCCATAGGCAGGATGTCACATAGGACCTCATCACGGTAATTCCCAATATTAAATTTTACCAAGCATTGCTCATTGACCAAAGCCCTATGGTCCTTCTGTAACCACACAATCCGATATGGATGCGGGTGTCTCTTCCTCTCTAATTGCAATTTGGTAACCATTCCTTCTAAAACTAGGTTATCTGTGCTACCATTGTCTATGATAATATTACAGATATTATCTGCACATTTACACCTTGTGCAAAATAAGCTCTTTCTCTGATCTGGGTCTCTCTCCTCATTCAACAAAGCTCTCCTTATGATTAGCACTTCTCGTCTTTCTACTTCTTCAGAGTGCTCAGATTTAGCACCTTCATCAATGACCGTAGCTCGGGCATTACCTTCAGGACTCCTATTTGTCCTCTCTTAGTGTTGTGGACACTTGTATGCTCGATGTCCTTCTTTTCCACAATGGAAACAAGTTCCATGAAATCCTCCTCTTCCAAACCCTCGTCCATACCTTCCTCTTCCTCTCTGGTAACCATTGTTCTGATCACGGGGGCGATAAGCATTATCTCCCTTTTGGTCCTAACTACTGCTAGCTTCTCCATTCTTCTTATAATATTCATTTCATCCTCCATTTGTTCTTCCACCATGACCTATTCCTCTTTTCTTGCTCTCAAACATTCTATTTAGCTTCTCTTCAACCCTCAGGGCAAACTGGTAAGCATCCTCTATGGTGGTCATCCTGACCAGACTTAACTCCTCTTGAATACTTGCTCGTAACCCATTAATATAACGAGCTACCTTCTCCTTGTTGGCCTCTGAATGGCTTGTTATGATTACAATTTTATAAAACTCCTCTATGTATTATTTAACAGACTTACTTGATTGCCTCAAACCTTGCATTTTATTTAGCAGATCCAACTCATAGTCACCTGGGATGAACTGCCTCTTCAACTTCTCCAACATCCGCTCCCATTTTGTTATCTTTTATTTTCCTCTTTTATTTCTGTCTAGCTGCACTCTCTTCCACCATATGCTGGCATGAATCTTCATCTTGGTCTTAGCAAACTTGACCCTATCAGGATCTTCAACCTCCTCATACTCAAATTATTCTTCCAAATCATTGATATAGTCAATCAACTCCTCTGGATCAATATTTCCAAAATACGTAGAAACCTCCATCTTCGGTCTCTTTCCAATCTGAGATATGGCTTTGTATAACCTAGCTTTTGTAGGATCTACTACCTCTTCTTCTTCAACTTCATCTTCACTACCTTCTTCTCTCCTTGGCTCAAACCCTCTATGCAGATCCTCTTGCAGAGCCTGAACTTGCCTTTGCAAAGCTCTAAAATCTTCCTATGGCACCATATTTCTCCCACCACAATGGTTTCTTCATGGAGGCATTCTGCTCACTTCTCTCACAAACCCTAACCATAGATTATGGTGTAAACTACCTCACGTCCGACGATCTGTTTACACACTCAGGAACTCCCGCTCTGATACCACTTGATGTAGATCATGTTATGCTAACAACACCAAAGCAATGATACACAGGTGTTTTTCCTTTTAACCAGTCAGAGAATCAAACCTTTCATTACTTTCAAGCCAAAAATAAGGATACAAGAGAAGAAGCCACTTTACAATTTTGAAAATTCCCTCAAATACCCTATTTTCTCTTTTTCCCACCTAAAACCATTCAAATTGAAATTTGAATTTTGGGGGCAACTAGTCGAGGTCATAACTTCTCACTCATTGACCCAATTGACTATTACAACATGTTTTCTAAAACAGCATGAAACGAGCTAAGCAAAGCGCACCTTGGCTCTTCACACCAAGGCTCGTGTCTAGCCAAAAATCCTCAAATTCAACCTCTAAGACCTTCAAAAATCTCCTACAAGTTAAACTATTTTTACTAGTTTTACAAAAAAAAAAAAATTTCAAATTTTTTTTTTTTTTTTGGGTGATGCAAGATCACTCTTACACCACTGGATGCTCCTGCATCACAAGACCTCCTTGATTTTTCTTTGAACACACCTTACCCCACGTCATTAGTGGAAATTTAAACATATTCCCAATGCAAGACCAAATAAAGCATTTTTGGATTTTTTAATTTTATGTTAGACAAAAATGAGATCCTTGAAGACCAAAAGGAAAAATATTTCTGGAGGTAGAATTGGAACAAGGTAGCTTTATCCACTTGACTCAGGAGGGCACCTTTCTATATGGATAACTTCTTCATTATTCTATAGATGGCATTATTCCATATGCTTTTAGATGGTCTGATCTAAAAGATAGGAAGGCCGAGGTAAGTTCTTAGAATATTAGAGATGGAGCATTGAAGAATTTTAGCAATATTAAGGTGGAAATCTCTATGAGTGTTGCTAAAAATTATGAGACTTTTGTGGAAGTTGATATTCTAACCAACTGCTTCCTTGTACGATTTGAGAATAGATTTGATCACATGAGCTTCTGGAATATAAGATAGGATGGTAGGTATAGTATCATCTACAAATTATTTATGGGACATGGGTGACAAATTGGAAGAAGCCTTGATACCTAAAATAATACCCAACCTGCAAGATGCCTTGAGGGATCTTCCTAGAGACTCAACTAAAATGATGAACATGAAGGGCAATAGTGGGTCTCCCTATCAATTACCTCTCTTACTTTTGAAGTAACTTGTAGAGGAACCATTGACAAGGATATATAATCATGCAGATGATATGCATGATCCACTCATTATGTAATCCAAACTTCCTTAGAACTACAAAAACAAAGTCCCACTTAAATCTATTAAAGGTTTTACTGATATCAAGCTTAAGAAAGAAGCCTAGATTTTTACTTTTGGTAACTAAGTGGACAAGCTCGTGAACTATAATGATACCATCATTTTTCACTCTTCCCTTGATAGAACTACCTTGGCAAGTATCTATGATGGTAGGGAGGAGCCTTTTAATACGGTTGACCATGGTCTTAGTTAAAATTTTATAAACTACATTGCACAAGTTGATAGGTCGATAGTTAGAAAAGGTATAACATTCAAGAGACTTTGGATATAGGGTGATGAAGGTTGATTTGATATCCATCAGTAGTTATTTAGTCCTTTGAAATACTTGAATGACTTCAGTAATATCCCTACCAACTATATCCTAGAATTCTTGGAAGAATTCAAGAGGGAATTTGTCTAGCCCCAAAGGATTATCACTAGGTATAGAAAATAGAGCTTCCTTAATTTCATTATTGTTAAGTGGTTGTAGGAGAATATTATTTGAATTTTAGGTGACCAGAGTGGGAATATGTTGTAGAACAGAGTCATAAATGTCATTACGGAATTCATGAGGTTGACCCAAAATATCTTGAAAGTGATAGATAGCTTCTACCCTGATATCTAAAATATTATTTGTAATGGTGCCATCCCTCTTCCTAATTTCTCTAATCTTATTGGCACTTCTATGATGGAGAGTAGTGGCATGAAAGAACTTGGTATTTTCATCTCCTTCCTTGAGTCAAAGATCTCTAGACTTTTAACACCAAAAGGTCTCTTCTTTAGGCAGAATATCATGGAACTCAAAAAGTAGAAATTTTTCCTCTGTTCAGAGTTCTGGATAATTATCATGTTGAATCTGATATTCAACTTGAACAAGCTGATAGGTAAGGATATTTTTAGTCTCAAAAACATTGCTGAAATACTGTCTATTCTAGGATCTAATATTAACTTAAAATGCTCTAAGCTTCATAGCCACCTGAGAGAATATAGAGCCTCTGAAATATTGCTATCAACATTCTAAAAGTTATATTGTAAGCTCTGGGTGAGAGATCCACATAGACTCAAATCTAAAATTAGGTTTAAAAATTCGAATAGGTTTGGCTCCTTCAAAAACTAGAAAATTGTGATCTGAGGCCATTCGAAGCATATAATATAAGAAGGCATCTCCTATAAATGAAATGACATATTTGGATAAAAATATTGAGTCAAGTCTCAGTTGAATGAGATGACTAATTGATCTTTTATTAGACCATGTGAAAGAGAGACCTTTTAACTTAATATCCATCAGCTCATTACAATAAACAAACTCCAAAAAATCTTCATAACACTTAGAATTGATGGGGGATACACCAAGATTGTTAGTGATATGCAGAGGATTATTAAAATATCTTGAAATAATCCATTCATTACATGGAAAAGAATTTTTGATTTGAGACAACTGATTCCACAGGGTCCCTCTTTCAGAAAAGTTATTTGGGGTGTAGATATTGAATAAGATCCATTTTAAATTAGATTGCAGACATTAAAAAAGAATATCAATGACTCTATTTGAGATAGAAAACATAGATCCTTTTATCTTGTATGGATTCCACATGCAAAGAAGACCTCCTAAGGTGCCTTTTGCTAGACTAGCTACAAACTCGTAGTTATTCCAAATTATTTTGACAACCTTCTCAGAGTTGGCTGTATCTAATTTAGATTATTGGAGAACAATAATGTCAGGTTTAAGGTCCTTAATCATGGATAAAACAACCCACTACTTCATAACATCGTTCAGACCTATTATGTTCTACGAAATTATCTTCATTTGAGATTTCTTCCCTCTTCCTTGAGGGTGATTAACTTTGGGTTTATTTCCTTCTTATTTGGATAGCTCTGAGAGAGGGAGTTTAGGAGGAAATGGTATCAAAGTTAATTGAACACCATTAGCTATATCATCATCAGATTCATTCTTTCTACTCTCTTACAAGGAGGGTGTACCTTTCATCCTTTCCACTCCAATATCAATGAATGGATTCTTATGATTTCTTGTGTGTAGGGGAGAGCAATATGATTATCTTATAGTGATTTTATATGAGGAAGCCAAATGAGGCTACATAGGGATAGGATATGAGGCTTTGAGACCTTCCATAGTAAGGGATGGATTACAATATGAAGGCTACACCAAAGAAGTACCCATGACAAGGGATGAAGGGTTTTTTACAAGATAGGAAAGGGGAGGTGATCCTCCCAAAATAGATATTTATTTGAAGATTATGGAAACCAAGGAAAAATCTTCAACAACTCCTTGATTTAGAAGAGATATATCTGGTGGGAAAACTTCTTCCAATATAGGATAGGGAGCCCCAAGTTTTGAATCTACTGGTGCTTCCATCCCAGAGCCTAATTCAATAGATAATAGACCAAAACAATTAATACTGGAAAAAGGAGAATAAACCTGATGATCAAAGGGTGCTAAAGTATGCTTTTGATTTGGATCACTATTGTTTTTTTCTATCGTACCATCAACTTTAGGGTTCATCTTCTCATAGCCTATATCTGGATGGATCTTGTTGTTTTAGGATCCATTACCCATATTGGGATTGGCCCTTGGAATATTATCGTATTTCACTCTATTTTCTCTCTATAGCAAGGGATATTAAACATGAATATATCCTTGGTTTTTGTATTTTAAAAAAATTCCAATTTATTTTTATATTCGATGGCCTGACGATGGTGGTAGGACATAGGTTAGATCAATGAAGGTTGGGAGATCTAAATCTAAATCAACCATTACACACAAGTGATTTTAAGTCATCCTTGACTAAGATTCTGATGTTGGGTTGAAGGCAACAAGTTAACCTATTGATAGGGCAATATTCTTCAAAATACCTTCTTCCTACAACTGGACAAGAAGACCCAAGAGCCAAACATAGATAGGATCAATATTGATACTCTGAGTTTTAGGGTCAAAAATCGCATCCCATTTTTTAAGGAAGAGGACTCGACGACCAAAGAACCATCACTCATCGGTGAGAATACACTCAGAGTCACTTGAGTTGTTCAACCTAATAAAAAATAACCCTCTTAGAAGTGTAACGAGATCCATGCAACCAACCATTTTCCACTTATTGAAGGTCTATCTACATATAGATTCAATGTTAGGCCAATAGCCCACAAATTTTCTAACTAGAGATATGGAATTTCTCTTGACGATGGTCTCCATGATGTCTTCAAGAAGGAAAAGCTCACGGAGGTTAGGGGAAAGTCTCCTAATGCATGACGAAGAAGGGCCAAAATATGGACCTACACATTTTTTGAGGATGTCAGCAAAGGAAGCTTTCTAACTTCCTTCATGAGTACCATTCAAGATAACAATATATGAAAATGGAGGTGGACCATCGTTAGTCTTGGAATAGAGGTCTATTGGGGGATCACCCACTCCTGTAGTAACAAAGCCTCCATCATATTCAATAGGGTCTTTAGCTTCTTCATCCACCTATGTGTTCATTCCATGGGCATCCCCATGTCCCATAGAACCTATTTCTTTTCTGCCTTGTAGATATTCAAAATCGCTCACCATAAAAAAATTCCTCTTTATTTATTCTAAACTGTAATTCTAATGCTTTATTTTATTGAGATTACATAATATTTAAATGTATTACTTTTGTAAAATAAATTAAAAAATTTACATCTTTTTATGTACATGTACATAAATATATAAATTATGTAATTAATAATAAGCAATATTTTCTAGTGAATGCATGTTCGAATCATGTGGAGTGCATGGTAGTGTTTGTGACGTGATAAAATAATTAAAATAAGAAGAAAAAAAACAAAAAACCAAAAAGAAAAAATCCGCACTCGGTACCTTACTGGCAAGTTTCATCAATACTTGAAAGGAGGTCCAGGGTTCAAGCCTGGCGATCTACATCGGATACAAAAAAAACCCCTAGCTAGCCAAGGAACAATTTTTCTTAATATAAAGGTTTGCACCTAGGGTTGCGAGCGCAACGGTTTGGGCTTTGGCTCTTCTTTGGGAGGTCCAAGGTTCAAACCATGGCGTGGGTGTGTGTCTTCCTGGTGGAGTTGTTGTAACAGGTTGGGGGATTCCTGGTCAAAACCCCCATTACTTAGTATTAGCAAAAAAATAATAATTAAGCAATATTTTCAATCAATAGATATGGTATTTTTATAGCTATACTATTTATGGTGATAATTATGGAGAGAGTTAGGTTTTGAGAGTTAATGTTAGAGAGAGAAAAAATGTTTAACACTAATTATTATTATCATATTATCAATTTGACAACTATGAGAAAAGGTTATTATCAAAATGACATTAACTCAAATAATAAAATGGAGAATTAGTTAAACTGATTCACAAAAATATTCATAAATATTTTGAGATATAATAATAGTTGAATTTCCGTGCTAAATATGCTGAGAAAAAAAGTCCTGAAGACCTTATTCGCTATCAACTTCCTACCAAAGGTTCTCCCATTTTAGCAGTTCTTAAGACTGGTGAGGATTTGATAAAGAAAAAATTATTTTGGATAATTCATAATGGTCAATAGGCAAATTTTTGGACAGATTCTTAGGATGGTCACAAGCCTTTGATAACTCAATTTCTTGAATGGAGGCCTTGGATGGAGGAGCTTCACCGAGCTAATTGGATAAAGGTGGCTAATTACTGTCGGTACCATACTGGTAATTCAAAGGTTGGTAGATATTGGATCCCTATTGAGGATTGGCCTATTAAAATCCCAAAAAGGCAAAAACAAGATATCCAAGGCGTCCTTCATATGAGATCCCTCTCTTGGTCCCATGAAAAAGATTTTTTTGGATGGAACAACACTAGTAAGGGTGAGTATTTCATTTCTCAACGTTATTTGACCTTATGCCATAATAATCCCAACCATTCTTCTGACATATTTTCTCGATTGTGGGCTCAAAATATCTGTCCTAAGGTGAGTTTCTTTAATTGGCTTTTATTGCATCGTAGGGTGCTTATTGGTGAGCAGCTTATGAAGCGTGGTTTTCATGGCCATTTTAGATGTGAAATGTGTGAGGAGAATGTAGAAAATATCAACCATATTTTTATTGAGTGTACTTTAGCCTCTCAGCTATGGAGGAGAATTACCACTTTACTTGGCTTACTGTGGTCCATTTTTTTTAATTTTTGAATAGCTTTGGAGGGATTGGCCTAATCAAGAAGGTGTTGATCATTTTATTAGGTAGTTAGTTTGGATGGGTTCTACCATTCTTCTTTGGAATATTTGGAATGAAAGAAACAACCAAATTTTTAATCAAGATAGGAAGGATATTCACTATATTTGGCAAAAGACCATAGCCAACTTAGTTGAATCAGTCCATCAACTCCTTAATCACCCCCAAAACTCCCACCAAATATGGGATCAAGTGATGCAAATATTGAAGATTAAATATTCTAAGGGAAACCAAATTAAAGGGAATGTGAGTATTAGTAAGATGGATAGGACTAGAAATTGGCAACCTCCTCCTAAGGATTTTGGAAAAGTCAATACTGATGGAGCCTCTAGAGGGAACCCTAGAAAATCCAGTGTGGGAGAAATTGGTAAACTTTCAGATGGCTCCCTGGTTTTTACTTTTGCTAAGAATTTGGGTATTCTTTCCAATAACCTTGCTGAGAGGTATGGTATCATTAGAGGCCTTCATGAGGCTACTAAGGTTGGATGGGAAAAGGTGTTAGTTGAGTCTGAATCTCAACTTATGATTAATATCTTGAAGACTCCTAAGAATCATAAGGTGGATTGGAGAATAAAAATAATTATTGATAACATTCAATTAATCCAGATGGGATTTTTGAAAGTTGATTACAGTCATGTAGTCAGAGATCAAAACAAGAGTGCTGATGCTTTAGCTAATTGGGATTTGGGCAAAGGTGATCTTACTTGTTATGGCCACACTCCTATATGATGGGCTCTCAAATTAGGGAAGCTCTTCTTTCTATCATTTCTTTGGATGGCTTCAATTCTGAAGGTACCTAGTTTCTTCTTGCTTTTTTTTTTTTTGCTTCTCTTTGGTTCATTCAATTTTTTTAGTTCCCTAGCTCATTCTATTCTTTATTTTGTTTCCTCTGTTGATTCTTGCCTTAATAGTCTTCTGGTCTAGATAGGTCATTGTTATGTTCAATTTTTTCTTCTTTTTTCTTTTTTGTTTTTTTTGTTTAGTTTTTTAAGGTGGGTGGGTTATTTTGTTTTTTTTTGTGTTCTTTGTGTTGTTTTTTGTTGTTCATGTGTTTTAGTTGTTTTGTGTTTTTTTTTTTTAATGTTTTTTGTTATTGTTCTTGCGTTTTTTTCATTCTTGTTCTTGGGTTTCTCTTTGTTTGTGTTATTTTGTGTTTTTATGTGTGTTTTTTCTATGTTTTTTGTTTTTGTTTATTGTCTGTTGTTGGTTGTTTTTTATTTTTATTTTAATTTTTTATTTTTTAGGTTTTGGTTATGTTTATTTTTCATGTATTTTTTGGGTTATGTCTTTGTAGTGTTCTATTGTTTTTGTCTTGTTTGTGTTTTGTTATGTGGTTCTTGTGTTTTTCTATGTGGTTTGTGTTGTGGTTTCTTTTATCTTAATGTGCATGTTTGGTTGTTCTTTTATTTTTGACACACTCAAGGAGCATGTTTCTTATTTTATTTTATTATTTTTGTTGTTATTTACTTATTTTTAAATTGGTTTTGTGTGTTTTGTTTGCTCCTTGAGTATGTCAAAGGTGGTAGGCTAGGTCTGAGTCCTGGGCATTTTTTGTGGAATGAATACCCTTGCCTCCTTGGGTCTTACCCGAAAGTGGCATCCCTTTTGGGATGTTTTCCACAAATAAAAAAATAAAATAAAGTAATAGTTGAATGACATTATGCATGAAATTGATGTGGGAAAATAAAAATGAAGACTTACAAATATGGCACTAATAAGGAATATACATATAAGAAATTACCTAACTAGATATTGATTTTTATATTCAACCAAATTTTATTAAATTTTCAAAAAAAAAATTCAATTAAAAAAAATAAAAATAGAAATTCCTACAAACAAAATGCTCTTAACAACATATTTGAATAACTTTTCATACTACTCAAATTTTACTCTATACAAAGTGTATATAACTATGCTTTGAATATTGTGAAGTATAAATAAAATTAAATTGATGTAAAAAAATTTGATGGATTATCAAAATAAAAATATTTACATGATAAACTTTTCAAAATTTATTTTTTTTAACTTATATTATGTATTTTTCATCCCAAAAAATACATTTTAGTGTTGCTAAAATAGTTTAATATTATCAACATTATTAATAAAAAACAACTCCAATGGTTAAAAATATGGATTTTGAATAAAGAGACCTAGATTAGATGGTACATGTATAATAACTAAATGACATAATATGGACTATTGAAATAACATAGTAATGCGGAGGTGTGAGAGATTTTTCTATAAAGAAGTTGAGTGACCAAAGAAGGTTCAGAATGGCATTGTTGGAACCTGAGTCCCTCCAAGTCAACTCTATGGTGGAGGACATCCTAGGGACTCATGACCTGTTTCTTTTTTTAAATAAATTTAGTCGTAATGACTCAAACCTTTCAATGGAATTTGTTAGTACATTGGATAACAGTACTGTTTCATTTTACGACTTCACTTTTACCATGAAAATTGACTTAATTGTAAATATTTTTGGACTTCCCAATGATGGAGAGATTATCCATCATGATAAATACTCCATGGTGGCAGAACTAATGCACTTCAAGGATAAAGGTAAATTTTTGTCCAAGAAGGATAATGGAATTGTGAGGGAAGATCTCCCATCTCCATGGAATCATGTGTTGGTGCCGATAATGCAATTTGTAACCATTTACGAGTTGTGACCCCTATCTAAAGCTTTCACATGGCTTTTCTAAATTTCCTGAGAGATGTGAAGATGATTAATATTCCAGAGTACCTCTACCGCTCGATGCATATTTCTATGGATAGTATGAGAAAATAAAAATCCACACATCTAAAACACCAGGGACTATATTTACTAATTTTCTATTACTTGATACAGAACGAGGCTCAGAGAAATCCTCTACATGTAGAGATCAACCTAGAGATTCATCCTGCTAAGACCATCCTTGACATGGATATTATGGAAGAGGCCCCAAGTGAAGAGACTAAGCCTATGGAAGTGCTATCAAGCCATCCTAGTAATAAAAAACTTTTGATAGGATCTTCAGCTATGTCACCTTCTCTCTATCGTCACACCACCAAATCCAAATCTTCTACAAATAAAGATAAATCTATTGAGAAAGGTAAAAGTATGGTTTTTATGGATTAGATAAAGCTTGAATTCCACTTCCTTGCTCATAAAATCTAAAAAATGAGTGTGGGTCCTTCCCCTAGTGCTAAGATGATCTACTTTGGTGATGAGATCAACCTTATGGTCAACTTAGATGAAATTGTTTCTCTTACGACCACCATGCTCCTTCGTGCTGAGAAGTTGATTAACCAAATAAAAATTTGTTTGATGGTCGAACATAACAAGGATACGACCACCGTGGATGATGGGATCCTTGACCAGATTCACATCTTCGACTAGGTGGGATGATATCTACCCTTTTGTGTGCATTGTTTCATTTTTGGGTTGTCTCTGTCTATGGACTCCTTTGTAGGCCTAGCACCCTTCCTTATTTTTGTCGATGTTTATGCTTTTCCATCTAATCCATTATTTTTTTTTGGTTGATTGACAATGTTCCCTCTTTGGTATCCTCCCTTCTTTTTTTGCTAATGTAAAGGTTCGGGGATCCTATTAAAACCCCATTATCAATCAAAAAAATAACATAGTAATAATTTCAAAGTGTAATATGGAAGGGATTCTTCCAATACCTTAAAATAAATTAAAATATTAACCTTGTAATCAATTAAAATATTTAAGATGGTCCATGTTCCTTGATTGTATATTTACCATGTGACTTGCATTAATGAGAATCAACAAAGATCATACATGACATAGCTAAGAAGTATTGATGATATTGTTGGAGATATTGTATTATTTAGTAATATTAAAGTACCATGGAATACATTTGTAAATATTAGTTTAGGGATGTGTTTTATATTTATCTATTTTATGTGTCAAAGTGTGAGGAGTGTCCATGTATTATGCAATAAAGTATGTAAAGTATACAAGTGTGAAGAATGCAAGTTTGAGTTGTGAGACTGCAAAGTGTGAAGAGAGCAAGTGAAGATTCATAGATGTTAGTTGATAAATATGGAAGTGAGATAATCTTGTAAAATGTGTCAAGATGTAAAATAAGAGTTATTTAATTATGAGGTATATATCATAATGAGGTATGTGGAAGGTTGCATCTCTTGTGAGTTTGAGGAGATCAATAGTTAAGAGTATTGAAAAGTCATCTTGTGAGGTTATATATTGGAGACTAAGCTCCATGATATGTAATTTAAATCCCTGAAAATAAATTTAGTTGAAGAAGTTAAAGAATTTTAAGAGACAAAAAATAAATATAATAATGAATTAATATCCCTTACAATAAGGATTGTAGACACAGAAGATGACCAAATTGAAGATGAGTATGACAAGAATGGTAATGCAAATCATTCAAAATTTCCTAAAGAAATTGTTGTTTTAGAAGATGAAATAAAAATGGCTAAAAATAGGATAATAGAAACAACTAAAATATGTGGATTATGTTGGAAATGTGTTGAATATTTTCCATGTTATTTTGGTGGGGTTAACTCTAAAAGGTATTGGGCACTCTTCATGTATTCTTGTTAAGATTCAAGGAAGTTTTAAATCTATTTTTAGACCCATATGGGTTGTTTTGAATTAATATATTTGAACCCATGGTATTGTAAAATCTATTTTTGTATTGTTACATAATTGCACTAGCAATAAGGGTTTGATGAGAGATAAGAGATGAACATTATTGTACTGAATATGGTTAAGTTTATACAATAAGGAGATATTACTATGCTGGGTTTTTTTGTAAAGGTTTTTCTAGATGAAATACTATGTTATGTGTGTATTTTTATATTCTTATTTTGATTCTACATTTATTACTTTTTTGGATTTAGTTTATCAAAGATTTTTACTCTTCATTTGGTATTAGAGCTAGGTCTTTTTAGCATTGTTAAAGGAGTAAGGGTTTCAATATTGTGATAGATAAATCCTTCAGTGGGACCTATACATAGAAGAATATGAGTGAATGAAAATGATAGAAAACACACAAGAAGAGATTAAAAATTTAATGGATAGAATTTTGAATTATGCAAACTCAAGATGGAGGATCTATTGGTTGATAGACATTAGAGGATTGTGGTCTCAATAATAAAACCAACATCAATGGTATATGAGTATTGGGTAAATATTGGTAGGAAGGTAAGGAGTTCTACCATATTGTGCTTATCTAATTCGATATTGTTGAATTTATCAACAAAGACCATGACAAAGTTGTTATGGATTAAGATGGGAAATTTGTATCAAATAAGTCACTTGTAAATAATTTTTTTTTTTTAAATAAGTTGTATTCTATTAAGATGAAAGATGGTGACTCTATGGCTAAACATTTGAATGCTTTTAACACTATGGTAAGTCAATTAAACTTTGTTGAAGTAAAAATGGATGAATATAAAAAGTGTATTACTTTACTTTGTTTATTACCTGATTCATGGGATAACCTAGTTATGGCTATCATCAATACTACTTCTACATTGAAAGTAGAGGATATAGTAGGAACATTATTATCTGACAAAATAATATGAAAATCAAAAGAAATATGGTTTTCATTACCTGATTCATGTGATCGTGCAAATAGAAAATTGTGGATACATCAAAGATAATATGTTGATTTGATACTACAAATGTTTAAGATGCATAATTATGAACTAGTATGTACTCCATATCCTATTGGTAAAAAATTATCTGCTGAGCAATATCCTAAAATAGATGAGGAAATTGAAAAAGTGCATAATGTTTTTTATGCTAGTGTTGTTGGTAGTCTGATGTATACAATGGTCTATACTAGACCTGATATTGTACATGTAATGTGAGTAGTTAGCAGATATATGTCCAATATATGAAAGGAACATTCAATTGCTATGAAGAGGATCTTCATGTACTTACATAGAACTTTAGATTATGTTATTTTTTACCAAGGACAATCTAGAGATATTAATATTGTAAATATACAAAGTTTTATGGATGTTGATTGGGCTGGAGATGTTGACAAGAGAAGATCCATGAGTGCATTTTTGTTTAGAATATTTGGAGGGGCAGTAATTTGGGTGAGTAAAAATCAATAAGTGGTTGCTTTATCCACAATAGAGGTAAACCACATTGTAGCACCTCATGCTTGTAAAGAAGCAGTGTGGCTACAAAAGTTGTGTTCAACATTTGGTCTTAACTAGAAGGCTATGAAAATTGGTAGTGAATAGTCAAAGTGAAATATTTTTCATAAAAAAACCTGGATTTCATGATCGATCAAAATATATTGATATCAAGTACTATTTTGTGAGAGAGATGGTTGAAGAAAATTGGGCTATCCTAAAGAAAGTTGATATAGAGAATAACGTTGTCGATTCATTAAAAAATATTGTACCTGGACATAAATTTTCTTGGTGTAGAATATCTATGGGTATGGTTGTTGTTGATAGTTGACAATGGTAATTTTTGGCCCCTATGGAAATTATTCAGCAAGTGGAAGAATGTTGGAAATGTGTTGAATAATTTCCATGTTATTTTGGTGGGGTTAAGTCTAAAAGATATTGGAAACTCTCCATGTATTCTCGTTGGGGTTTACAGAATTTTTAAGGTTTTTAAGCTAATTTTAGACCCATATGGGCTGTTTTGGGTTAATATACTTTAACCCATGGTTTTATGCCCATGGTATTGTAAAAAACATTCTTGTGCTAGTTTTTGCCATTGTACAACTCACCCCAATTGGGGACCCACTTGATTTTTTTGTTTTTTTTGTTTTACACCAAGGTGTTTACATATATCCTTTTTAAGATTTATTACATTGAATTTCAATAGCTTTTGAAAGTTTGAAATTTTTTATTTTTAAAATGCTTTTAGGGTTTTTAGAATTTTTTCATTTTTGGTAGTTGTAAGCCTAAAAAGACCATAAATTTTTCTATAGATATTTGTTTTAGCTGATTCAAATATTTATGGAAATATATAAAAATTATATTTGCAATGGTACCAAGTTTACATACACAACACCAATATTCTAGGATATTTGGAAAAAAATACTATTCAGTAGAATTGATTCCCTATACTAGTATTCAAAATTTAAAGGTCTATATCTTCTAAATTATTTTAGTTATTTAAACTATTATGGATACCCATTTATCTGAATTAGAAATATGGAAAGTTTCATAAAATTCTGGGAACTTTAAAATTTTACTCTATGTTTGCACTACATAACTATTTTGAACTCTAGATCATGCATTAATTTCATAGATTCAATAAAATAAGGTTAATTATCCATTTCATAAGATTTCAAATTTCAAACAAATATAAACACACCCATGATTATTGTCTGCAATCATTTTTCTTATCATTAGCTAAATCACCCATTTTAAACGTTGTTGGCATTAGAAAATCAATTCAAAGTTTATTTTCAAATTTTACTTTTAACCGCCAATAATGACATCATACATCCCTTCAACATCTCATAAATCCATATATACCATTTTTCAATCAACTAAGATGAAGTCCTTGAATAACCCTAAGCTTCTAAATACATGCACCCTCTTTATTTTGCTAAAGGTGGGAAGCCATTAAGCTTAATAAAATTCAAGTCAAATATCTTAATTTATTTGTGACTAAAGTCTAAACCTTTAAATCCAAAAATAAAATAAAATTATAAGTCATTTTTCCTAGCCTAGACTAGTTCATGAGAAAATAAATAAGTGATCCATATTTCATCTGGCTTCCGCAAGCTATTCTTAGACAACTTTCTCATTTGCTAAGAAATTGATATCTTGAAAGCAAATTCAAGAGATCTGATAGTTTAAAAATAAAGTCATGAGATACTGGGTTAGAGCTAGGAGATATTAAGACAAAGTAGGGAATCATTATGATGTAATTTTATTTCCTAAGAAATTAATGACTCAAAGAGATACTAGGTCAAATTTGGGAGCTATTAGGTCAAAGCCAGGATGACATCATTTAACTTTATTTAATATGGTTGGAACTTTAGAAAATAATTTCTCCTTTTAATACATCAATTATTCTAAGGGTTTAATCATTGTTTCTCTATTGGTACTAAGGATTAAATTTTTCCTATGGGCTCATATATCATTAATACTAAGGTTTAGAAAATGTAAGGTAATAAAAGAAATAATTTCATCCCTCATCCTTATGCTCTCTTAAAATCATGAAAATTATTGAATAACCTAAACATTTGACTTAATACTTGGGATATGAAATTAAAGCAAATCAAATAACCAATAAGAGCTCATATTTTTGGGAAACAAATTACTTGAGAGCTTAAGACGTAATTAGAAAAATAAATAAAGTCTTAATGAAGAAAATTAAAGTGTAAAATAAATAAATACACACTTTTTTTCCTTAGGGAATTTAAACCTTATGAAGAAAAATTAATAAATTTGAGAGGACTAATGGAGACATGTTGTGGAAAATATTTGAATCAAATTATTTTAAACTTTATATAAAGGAAATTAAAGTTTTCATGAAGGAAATTAACATATAAAATAATAATAAACATATTTAAAAAAAAAATTAAAGACACTTACTGGCCATATTAGAAATATTTTCCCACCAAATATAAATTTGAATTAATTTTTTACTTGTTTCTTGAATTACAAGCATCAAAATAATAAAGTGAAAGGTTGAGAAAGATTTAGATAAAGATTTAAACGAAATGCACTATAACCACTAGTGCATGAAAAATCAGACCACCTAGAACATGATAATTCAGGTACATAATCTTCATAGAGAAACTACCGAAGAAGTAAGGATCCATGGCTGAAATAGAATATCAAGCTCAAGAAGAATCCCATAATGCCATATTATTCAAGCAATGACAAACAACACATCATCCATACAATTATAAACCACTGAAAGTGCTGTGAAGCACTAAAATTTGAAATTGTAAGGTTATAAATAGCTATGAATACCCTATTTCAAAGGGTCAAATTCCACTTTTAGAAATAGGCCTTTTAGAATATTCTTTTCTTTGTAGATGGTGGAAATCTGCACCCTTTTCATTGTACTTGTAGAATTACTCTCGTATTCACATGATGTTAGAAAGTATGCGAATGTAATCATTGAATATATTTTATCAATACAAGATACTAAAATTCTTGGTGTAATCTATGCATGCTAATGGTGGTTGCATTTGAGTCTATTCTAGTATTTTGCTTCTTTTCCCTTTGAATATAGCATCATCTTGGTATCATATTGTGTGAATGTTTATCAGGCTAATATTGGTTAATTCAAATTGTTGTTTCAATAGATTCAATTTAAGACTTCAAGATTCAATGGCTTGTTTTATTTCCCTTTTTAATCCTTTCCTTTTTATTTTTTTGAAATCTACTCAAAATAGGAATAGAATAGTTGAATTACATCCTATGAAACTCATTTTCATCTATTATATTTTATAAGTTTCAAAATAGATATTGCTATGTGCCATAATTTACATGATTATGATACAATGAATGATGTCTATTGATTACTTCAAGGTAGTAAACCTAGAATCTTGCTTTTCTTTAATTATTTGATGCTTATTTGAAATATTGAATTATATCTATGTTTCTTAAATCTTAGACAATGAATCAAACCCTCACCCTTGTAACAATTATATAGAACCCTGAGTTATCTATTTGCCTTCCTTTTTTATTATTTCGATTAAAGATTTGATGATAGCATACCCTATCACTAAAACCTTAGGGGATCAATGTTACCTTTCAAGAGAGAACAAATTTTGTTCTAATTATTGATGTATGTTGGAAATTGGGTTGATGTATCACTTAATAGTATTGTTATTTTATTGCACTTGCATCATGGTTTGATGAGAGATGAACATTATTGTATTGAAGACGATTAATTTTATACAATAAGATATATTACTATGTTAGATTTTTTACCGTAAGGGTTTTTCCAAGTGAAAAATAGTGTTATTTGTGTATCTATTATCTTCTTCTTTTTATTTTGTATTTACTGCTTTTCTAGATTTAGTTTATCAGGGCATTTTGCTCTTCATATGAGGTATGTTTTTATAATGAGGCATGTGAAAGTTTGTATCTCCTATGATTTTGAGGAGATCAATAGTTAAGAGTATTAAAGAGTTATCTTGTAAGGTTATATATTGGAGACTAAGCTCCATTCTATGTAATTTGAATTCTTGAAAATAAATTTAATTGAAGAAGTTCAATAAGTTTAAGACACAAACACTAAAGATAAAAATGAAATAATATCTCTTATAGTAAGGATTGTAGACACTGAAGGTGATCAAATTGAATATGATCATGACAAGAATGGTAATGCAAAACATTTAAAAAATCCTAAAGAAACTGATTTTTTAGAAGATGAAATAAAAGTGGCTGAAATTAGGATAGTAGAAATAGATGAAAGACATGGATTAAAATAAATATCTTTTCACAATTGTAAAGTTTGTAAAAAAACTAAACCAAAAATTACAAAAAGAAAATTGAAGTACACTATCGATTGATTTATAAATTAGATTGGAATAGGATCATGGACAATTTACAATTATTTTATGGATATAAAGAAAGTTTGGCAAACATTGTAAGAAATAAGATAATAGATTAATATCATAATTTCAAGTAGTGTGGGAGCCAGAGCCAAAAGAAAAATATTAAAACCAAATATTGAAGACTAAAAGTATTCACACCAAACAATATAATATGGGGAGGTGTTGGATATATTATATTATTTGGTAATATTAATGTACCATGGGATACATTTGTAAATATTATATTAGGGGTGTGTTTTATATAATGTATGTATCAAAGTGTGAGGAGTGTCCATGTGTTATATAATAAAGTAAGGTATGTAAGTGTGAGTTGTGAGAGTACAAAGTGTCAAGTGAGCAAGGGAAGAGTCATAGGTGTTACGTGTCAAATATTGAAGTAAAAGAGTCATGTAATATGTGTCAAGATGTAAAGGGAGAGTTAGGTAATTATGAAGGCTTTGTCATAATGAGACATGTAAAATGTTGCATATCTTATGAGTTTGAGGAGAGCAATAGTTAAGAGTTTTAAATAATCATCTTGTAAGGTTATATATTGGAGACAAAGATCCATGCTATGTAATTCAAATTCTTTATTATTTATGAGTATAACAATAAAATTTTCTATTTAAAAAAAATTTAGTTATTTATGAACATTAGTTGTGCGGTTGATATTTTTATCCTAGGATATTGACTTGTGAGATAATATGGTAGAATTGCTAACAAATTATTACTTTAAATTTATAGAAATAATATAAAAATATACGGTCTATTTATATCAAGGAAAATTACAAATCATGTAAGGAGAATAATGGAAGTTAATTCTTGTCTGGAATTAGATAAAAAATGATTGAGAACCAAATTTTGTATCTCATAATAACCAATGAAATTAGACGTAGGAAATATGTTGGAGTCAAATACTAATATCTATAGTTGGTATTAAGTTATGCTACTAGTCATTACTCTATATTATATTGGCATTTATGTCACTATATTTTTTAAATACAATATTGAGTTCATACATAACTATAATACTATTGTACTATGTTCTATAAAATTAGCTGGCATAGACCCCTAAAATTATCCTATAAAATTTCAAGATATTTTTATTTTAAGTTACTCAAATCACATTGAATTATATTTCAAGGTAAAAGATATTGTTTCTATAATTTATGGTAGAAATTGGACACTATTTAGTAAGCATGTACCAATAGCCTCTCAAATTTGTAAATTGTATCTTAACCTTAGTAGTAACCTCACATATATTAACACAATCATTTTTTAATGTATAAAAACTCATAATATGGATACCTAATCAATTTTTAATATTTGTAGCATTAGTATATTAGTATTATAATGTTACTGTTAGGACCATGCCTTTATTTAAAGAGCAAAAATAAGAAACTAAGTAGTTAATTTCCCACAAATAGTCAACATTCTTGACCATACCTTCTCTAAACAAGTTATTACAAAGGACAATCCAAAAAGCATGATAGACTATGAAACTTATTGCTTTTTCAAACAAAATCAATTTGATCCCATTCAATTTGGTAATGAAGTAATGCTCTAGATATTTTATAGTTAGTGGATTTGTAAATTGTCAATCCCAAGCATCCAAAAGCAAATCAATATTTCAGATTTTTAATATTCACATATCTTAAAATATCCTTTCAATCATGCACAATTATTTTGGTTTCTAACTATTTATAACAAATAACATTAGATCATCCTTTTTGTTTTCCTACATGATAGAATTTATGTGTTCAATTTTACAACATTGAAAGAAAGGATGACAATGTGAGAAGCATAAACAAATTTTGTAGTAGCAAATATTGTGGATGCACACAAGAGATTTAATAACCTTGTTTATTGTCATATGTGGTTTTATTTTTATTTTTATGAAGTAATTTTCAATAGCATTTATTTTTTCCAAACAAGTTATTTTACTCTGACTTTTATCATTGATTGATCTCATTTTATTACATGTTACAATATATTTGATCTAGAGGGTTTCACATTATAGTAGATTTTGTGCATTTAAATTAAATGTTATTCTATCTAGTATTAAATCTATTTATTATTAGATGCATTTGTACTAGATCCAACTTATTAATAATTTACTCTAAGGCATTTTTTGTTATTGTAATCATATAAATTACATCAAAACTTGTTATATTTTGGCAAAATAATAATTTTATTAATCTTAATCAGATCTTGTATACATTTGTATAGATATTTTCTTAATATTTATGTCTAATTGAAGGAGTATTCCATTTTATAAAAATGTGAAGGAAGCCATAAATCTTGGATTTGGTAACTCTAGATAATAGTGTTTCTAGATGGTAATGCTATTATAGAAGCATTAATGTAGGATAATGCTTTTGTTAAAAACAAAAAACAAAAAATCCTTTAAATAGGGGATATTGCATATGTAGTATTTATTTTTGTTTAACTCTATTATTTTACAAATTTAGATTGTTTCTAGATTATAAAATTAATAAAGGATTTGTAAGAAAGCTAGAAGAATTTACTAAGCTGGGTGATTGATATTTTACCATCATAATTTTTTTTTATAATGGTGGAAAAAGGGTTCTTGAAAGGATAACCAAAATTTTTACAAGAGAAAACTAGACACTAAGCAATCACACATTCAAAACAAGCATATATAGGACAACCTATAAACCTAAACAAGCTAAAGTACAACAATCAATAAAGACAGGTAGTCTACCAAGACCATACAAAATCTGAGCCCAAGAGAGCAAAAAAACCATAAGCACATGGAAAGAGACCCGAAACACCCCATATTAGATATTCCCATTAGCCATAGAGTCCACTCTACTTTGATATATTCCAGCTATGAGAGATTCTCCTCAAAATTACAGAGAGCTATTTTTTGTTAGTTATACATTATTTTCTATATATTTTTAAAGTATCCATAGATATTTATCTTTAAATATATTTTTATTTCTTTTGTAAGATTTTAAATTATAATTGTATATAAAATCTCAATCCATATTTTCATGTATGGTATATAATTAAAATTTTATATCATATAGTTTCTATGATAGGATAATGTTTTTAATAGGTGTTGCAAAATTAAAATCAAGTATCAAACTAATACCTTTTAGTCTCAAATTAGTAGCACAACCCATTCCCACACTTTTAACAAAAGTGGTGCTCAATGGTGGAGATTTTGTCAATGAAATATTATCCATTCATGTATTGTATCCAATAACATGCATTCTAGGGGCTTAAATATGGAAAACCAACACATAATCTTAACTAATTGCTAATTATATGTATGTAGGCTCTAATATCACTAATCAATTATAAAAGACACACCAATTTATGATGAATGGTACAATTAATAAAAATCATTCTAAACACCAAGAATCAAGAGCACATAATCTCTTCCATCATATCACACTTTGGATTAGGGTAATTTGATCTAGAGTATTAATAGGTTAATCTCTATAGCATATGTTTGCTTGAATTTATTTACATTATCAAATAAAAAAGAAACTATATTTACATGTAGATTCTATCAAAGAAAGATAAAATCAATTATATTTCATTGTTAATGATATTTTCCTTAATCCCTCAGGTCAATTAATGATCATATATACAACATAATTGAAATAATTATGAGAAATATTGTAGGATGGAAATGGATTCCTTCTCAGCTAGGTTGTCGAATCCACCTTGGTTTAGGCCTACCTCTAAAGCATACTGGTCTACTTCATGTCTATCTTCAAATCACTGTCCTCTGTTTGGTAGAAGATAAAATAATTTTAGAAGACGTTTCTTTGGTTTTGATCTTAAAATAGGAATATAATTCACCTTGTATACTAGAACAAAGTGTGTTATTTGAATAATTAGGGTGGCCTTGGTTTTAGAAAAATGGGCAAAATGAAATTGACATTAATTTCTAAGCAAGGATGGAGAATCCTTTCCAAAGATAAATATTTATGGGTTGAAATTATCCAAAGCAAACATTTGCATAGGAAAACCCTCTTATACGAAGGACCCCTGCCTGACAGATCCTCATTCTAGAAATTTATCATAAAATCTAGATTCATTCTTAGGAAGGGTCTCAGATGGAGGCTAGGAAATGGTAGATATATTTGATTTTGGGATGACCAATGGCTCAAAGTCCAATCCTTAACCAATGCCCCAAAATTGGTTTCTAGTAATCCTATCATAGATCACATCTTTGGGTCGATGGTTTTCAACTTCTTTTCTTATGAGCCATCCCATATTAGCTCATGGAAGAGTGTGCCTCTTGATTTATTGTTTGATACTCAAGAAGATACTACCAATATTCTTTCCATTGCCCTCATGACCTTTATCATCCCAAGGTATCCTTATTTGAACACGCCCTTTTGGAATGCTAGTGAGGATAATATTTTTTTTGTTAAGACTGCTTATTTTATTTAGGATGACCTGATCCCCATTGGTTTTCCTATGACTCTCATCTGGATGAAGCATCTTGTTTCTAAGGTCACTTTCTTCTCCTAGTTGAAATTCTAGAATAGAGTTCAACTATGGATAATATTTTCTCTATAGGAATGATCATTTTCCAATCGGTTTATCCTATGTTCCAATGTGTTAGAGTTACTCTACCACTTGTTTCTTGAGTGTCCCTATTCCTCATTATTATTGATTCCATATTTTCATCTTTATATCTTTCTTGGGCCCAATCCAAATCCATCTATGACATGTTCAATCAATGTCCCAATCCTTTCAATCACCTACGACTGAGTTCTCTCTAGGCCTTTTGTCACCATCACTTCCTCTAGTAAATTTGGCTTGAAAGGAATAACATAATTTTCAATGGTTTAGATCATGATTCTTCTTCTATTCACTTGCAGATACTTAGTTCTACTATTTAAAATGCTTGACTTATCCCTGTTGATGTGTTAGGATCATAATCCTAACTATTACTCTTATTATTAATTCACTTATTTATTTATGGACCATTATGTCCTTTCACCTCACAACTCTAGGTAGATACTTATATGCATTCACAAAGGTGTAAAACAATCATCAGGAAAATATAAGAAAACATATTTTATTATTCCATTTAAAACATATTTTATTGTTCCATTGGCAGGTTCACCTCTAGTGCAAAAGTGATTCATTTATAACAGTGATTCTATCCATTTCCATTGTATTTGCATCTAATTTTATCTGTTCTTCATCCATCCAGGTTGCTAGTGTTAGATAGAGTGTGAAAGAATTAGAAAAATATTATTGAAAACTAGATATAAATAATACAAATGAACCTTAAGATAGATATTAACCAAATATATTCTAACTTGATGCTAACAAAAATGTGCTAAGAAAATAAAGCGCTAACTTACTAACAACTAACAAATTAGTAAAATTGACTATGACTACTAACCATAGGATAGATATTAGGAATAATATCTTCTAGATTAAAAGTAAAAAGTAATAATATAATGGTAAAAGCAATAAACTACTTTTTACCATGCATTAAATTAAATCTACCTAGGAGAATATACTAATTACCAATTGAGGTAATAATCATAGTTATTGTAGCATAGTAAGCTTAGCATATCCCATTATTACATTATTTTGGTAATGTATATAACTGCCCCAATACAATGAAAAATATGTTGATATATGGGCTCTTGCTCTAGTTCAGGCTTTGTATAGTGCTCTAGTTACTCTAAGAAAAAAGTGGGTTATTCCTCACTTTGTTTTCACATAAACGAATGTCCTTATTGTAATATTGTCATCCAACTGGATTGCATGGGTAACTAGTTGGTGCAACCGCTATGTGTAGTATAGTAGATCACTACATATGAGGTTCATTCTGTTATAATATGATTTTGCAATTTTTTTGAGAAGGTAGCTAAGGTGTCGGTCGCTGCTGAAAAATGCACCCTTGTAAGTTTTCCCCTTGTTGCAAAACATGTTGTAATGGAATTTCTACAAGAAGTGTAACTAAGGTGTTGATCACTACCAAAAATGCGCCCTTATAAGTTGTCCTCCATTTTTAGAAAAAAATAAAGTGTGAGGTAAGAAAGAAATATTTATCCCCCATTAAGTGCAAAATATAAGCAACTTGTGCAAATGTGAATTCATTACCGATCTAGATTTATCATAATGATACAAAATCTCTCAAATACAAATGTGTGTGCGATTGTATTGTTCATTCATCAATTTTGAGCAAGATAATTTGATACAAGTAATTTGCCTTGACCAAATGAGTGTTCGTTGACCATGATTTATATGCATGTAACTTTACCAGACTATTATGTAAGTTAGGTTATCAAGAGCTAGCTAATCCATAAGCTAATAGAGGTCTATAAAAAATAAGGTCACTAATGTGACAAACATATCGCCATGCTAGGGATTACCCAAGGCCAAGCGGGTTGGGCGCAAACCACCTGTTATGGGGCTTACCTCACAGTTTTCGAATAATTGAGAATTCCAGGGATTCAAGATCATTCACCCTTCTTTTCTTTTCAAGGGGTAGGGAAAGGATTTTATTGCATTTTGCTTTTGCGTTTCTCTTTCTTTTCTCTTTTTTTTTTGTACTTTTGTATTTTTGCTTGATTTTTGAGAAAATACTGAAATATTGCTTGTGATGATACAAAATAACCTTTTCTTTTGAACTTTTTTTTTTTTTTTCCTATGCTAGGGATACTTGCTCGGATTAGCTGTAGAGCAAGGGATTTTTATTCTGGGTAGGGGTGAGCTTGTCCTTTTGTCAATTCTCAAAGATTCTAGACCATGTGCATGATAGGATAGCAGGGGAAACTTTTTTCTTAGGAAACCATTTCTACTATGTAGCATCATATCGAATTTGCAATGAAATCATTTTAATGTGAAAAGATATACTTGGTTCAAGTAAATAACAAGATCAGTTCTCTATGGTCAAAAATTTATTTAATTCAACTGTGGACTTTGATATAAGAGATATGAATAATCATACCAAATAAAATCAAGATATTTATTCATGTGAATGTGAAAGTGCGGGATTCCAAATAAATGCTAATTTATCCAAAATAACTGAAAATATAACTGCAATACTTCACAGTTTGACAGGTACAAAATAAAATATGGTTTTGAAGATTTTGATGATTTGGATATGTTTAATTTTAAGTTATGAATTGAAAGAAATGCAAGATAATTGTTCTTTGAAATGTTTTATATAAGTGACTAAAAGGAAATAATATGCAAACACATATATACAATGATGAATTGACCAATTTTATGCATAGTAACATTTAAGATGCATAATGTTCATAGGTTCTTTAAGTTCTTTACCATCCAAGGTAGATAATTTGTATGCTCTCGATCCAAATTTAGCAGTGATGACATATGGTCCAAGCCAGTTGGGCTCAAATTTACCTTTAAGGTTTTTAGTTGCATTAGTATTTTTTTTATTTTCTTTTAAGACAAGGTCATCGATCTCAAAGGATCGAGGATGAACTTTCTTAAGATATGCTCGCTTAAGCTTGTTTTGGTAGGCGCGAAGATGCTCCAAAGCATTGATGCACTTTTCATCGAGAAGTTCTAGCTGACTAAATCTGCCAGCACGATATTCATCTCCTACTTCAGTATCTTGAAGTAGTAGAGCTAAAGAAGGAACTTCTAATTCAAAGGGAAAAATGGCTTCAACACCATAAACCAAGACAAAAGGTGAAGTTCCGGTGGGGGTTCGAACACTAGTTCGATAGGCCCACAAAGTAGGATATAACTGAATGTGCCAATCTCGACCGGATTTAGTAACCAATTTTTTGAGAATTTTGATTAAGGTTTTATTAGATGCTTTTGCTTGACCATTACCCTGAGGATAATAGGGAGTGGACCAGCGATGTTGAATTTTATATTTTTGACATAATTTCTTGACATATTTATTTTTGAAACAAGTTCCATTATCAGAAATGAGATTGGCAGGAATTCCAAACCTACAAATAATTTGATTAAAAATAAACTTGGAGACTTGTGTTCCAGTGCAAGAAGCTAATGGCATAGCTTCAACCCACTTCGTGAAATACTCAGTGGCGGTTATGATGAATTTGTGTCCATCGGATGACACAGGGTTGATTTTTCCAATAATGTCTAGGCCCCATTTTGAAAAGGGCCAAGGAGATGAAATAGCCTACAGTTCTTGTGTAGGCGCATGGACAAGGTCAGCGTGTTTCTAGCACTTGTCGCAATGTCGCACATAAGTATGTGCATCATTTTCCATGGTAGGCCAAAAATATCCTATCCGAAGGAGTTTCTTAGCAATGGCGCTACCACTAAAATGTCCCCCACAAGATCCATTGTGGGCTTCATTCAAAGTTGATCTAGATTCTTCTAGATTCAAACATCTCAGTAAGATGCCTTCAAAAGATCTTTTGTACAAGGTATTACCAATAATCACAAAGTGACTTGCTTGTCTACGTAATAACCTACGCTGGTTGCTAGTACAACCATCAGAGAAGGTTCCTTTCTGCAAAATATTAAATATATCCGTATACCAAGGTTCAGGAGTTGTTTCATTGATGAGAAACATGTCCAAAGGTTCTAAGCATGATTTTCTTGAAGTGGGTTCTTAGAGTCGATGAATAATTATGGTAGCATATTCATCATCTAACTCCAAGGGTAAAAGAGATGCAGCTGCAGCCATAGCATCAACCGCACGATTGCTAGTTCGAGGAATAGCTTCCAAAGTAACTTGATCAAACAAGGATAATAACTCCAAAACATATGCTTTATATGGGCATAATTTATCATCTCTGGTCTGATAAACATCATTGATTTGATTTATGACAAGTTGGGAGTCACCAAAAACCAATAAAATTTTAATTTTCAATGCCAAGGTAGCTCGTAATCCAAGGATAAGAGCTTCATATTCAGCAGTGTTATTGGTGCAAGCAAATGTTAATTTGAAGGAGAGAGGTATAAGATGTTTTTGCAGAGATATTAAAATAATACCCGCTCTAGCCCCACTCATGCATCGGGCTCCGTCAAAGTATAGGGACCATTGCTCTAAAATGTCTGCCTCTAGTTTAAGGCATTCATCGGGAAACTCAATGATGAGGGGATGAGTAGATTCTAAGGGTGCAACAGCTAATTGATCTGCTATGATTTGACCTTTAATAGACTTTTGTCCTATGAACATGAGTTCAAACTCACTTAGCGCAAGAACCCACTTGGCTGTGTGACCAGATAAATACGGTCGACTCATGAGATATCGCAAAGGGTCAAATTTGGCAATAACATACATTTTTTGACTGAGCATATAATGTCGTAGTTTCTATGTAGAAAATATGACTACTAGACATAATTTCTCTAATGTGGTATATCGAGTTTCATAACTGATTAAGGTTCTACTAATGTAATAATTAGCACGTTCTTTCTTCTCATCGTCAAGCTGAGCTAACATAGCTCCTAAGGCATAATCAAAAGCAAAAATGTACAAGATAAAAGGACGATCAGATCTAGGTGGGGAAAGCACTGGCGGTTTGAGGAGATATTGCTTAAGGAGTTCAAATGCTTCTTGGCATTCGTCATCCCAATGAAAAGGGACATCTTTCTTAAGAAGCTTAAGAAAGGGTCCGGTTTTGTCTGCCAACTTGTCGATAAAGCGACGAATAGCTTGAAGCTTACCTTGTAAACTTTGTAATTCTGATATATTGGTGGGTGCGGGCATATCTGTGATAGCCACGATCTTGAGAGGGTCAATTTCAATGCCACATAAAGAAACTATAACCCCTAATAATTTACCGGACTTAACTTCGAATATGCATTTAGCTGGATTTAGTCGGATAAGATATTCCCTTAACCGATCAAATACTTTTCTTAAGTCATTTAAATGATCATCTTCTTTGATGGAACGAGCTATGATATCATCTACATAATCATGTAGGATATCATGCATCATATCATGAAAGATATAAGTCATAGCTCGTTGATAGGTTGCACCTGCATTCTTTAAGCCAAATGGCATCACTTTCCAACAAAAGGTTCCCCAAGGGGTAATAAAGGTTGTTTTGGCCTGATCTTCAGGAGCTATCCTGATCTGATTATAACCTAAAAATCCATCCATTAAGGATATCATTCCACTTCTAGCAGTAAAGTCAATGATCTGATCCATGTTGGGAAGAGGAAAATCGTCTTTAGGGCATGCAACATTAATGTCTCTGAAATCGGTGCAAACCCTAACTTTAGTGGCTTCTTTCTTGGTTACTGGAACTACATTTGAGATCCATTCGGCATAATCAATGGCTTGTATAAAAATGACTTTCAACAGTTTTTCTAGTTCTCCTTTGACTAGTAAGGCCACTTTAGGATGCATTTTTCGAAGTTTTTGTTTAACGGGTTTAGCATCTGGATGGACTACTAGATGATGCATAACTACGGAAGGGTCCAAACCTGGCATGTCTTCATATGTCCAAGCAAAGACATCTTCATAGTCTTTAAGAAATGAAATGTATTTATCTTGTTTTTCTTGACTCAATTCTGATCCAATATTGATTATGTGAGGGTTATGTTCGGTTCCAATGTTAATATTTATAACGTTTTCAACTTCCATATGTAAATCTCTCTCAAAATTAGGTGGGGTGGATGAAACACCTAATTCTTGTAATTCTTCCAAGGTTAACTTGGATAATTCATCTTGAGGAGTCGAGGCCTCAAGCTGGGCTATACTAGGTATAGAGCCATCAAAATAAAATTCATTATATAACAATTCCTCAATGGAAACATCATGAAAGATATCACCCTCCAACTCGTCATCGGATTCGACAATCATTTTAGGGTAGGCTATGGATAGCATATTGTAGGTAAAGGAATTATTCTTTGGACACAAAGAATCTTGTTTATCTAGATAATCTTGATAACATACGAGATGGTCATCATCCTCAAATGGAAAGGGCTGACTTTTACTAGAAAATAGGCCCACACCACAATGGGCAGGCCACGGTTCTACCTCAAAAGGTTCTTTCATACCATTTTGGAAAGGTCCCAAACCTTTCCCTTTATATCCCAATTTAAGCATTATGGGCTTAGCTTTAAGATAATCATTAGCAAAATAGCATCTAGCATATCCATCACAATGTGTCTTAATGTTTCTGGGTATTCTTCCCCAATCATATCCTTTATAAATAAAAGCACAACTCCCGACTTGGTAGATACTTCCCATAGGCTGTGGGAGGCCCAAGGTACGAGGAGAGGGTGGGAGTTTATTTAAAAGGAGGGAAGTCTGCATGGCAGTGTTGGCTTCCTCAGATATAAGAATTGTAGATAAATCAGGTAAGAGCTCATCAGTAAGAGCATAAGAGGTAGAAGGAACATTTCCTACATCGTCGGGTGTAGAAAGGATGCCTGTAGTGGATGTAGATGTCATAGGGATATTGATGGATGAGTCTATAGGTATGGAAGATATAGGAGTAAAACAGGAAGCATTGGTTGTAGGTTTAGGATCTTTTCGAGGTCCTAATGTGGTTTGTTCAGAAGATGGTCGAGCTATATGTATAGGTGTAGTTGAAAGAGTAGATGATGTTATGGGTGTGTGTTTCACACGTTTGGATGGATGATAAGAATTAGGATGTGTGGATGACAGGGCGGGGCAAAATTGCACTCCAACAGGTTCTGCCAAAGCGCACATATCAAAGGGTCTAGGATCACCATGAATGGTAACCAACTGGTTTTTAAATTCGAATTTAACACACTGATGTAAAGTGGAGGGAACCGCTCGCATCACATTGATCCAAGGGTGACCCAAAAGTATATTGTACGATGCAGGGCAATGTACAATAAACACGATCGTATCTAGGGTTCTAGGACCAACTTGCAAGGGTATAGTAATGACTCCACATGTTTCTTGTGTCTCGTCATTAAAGGCTTTTATAATCATATCAGTTCTTTTCATTTCATCACTTCTAAACCCAAATCGTTGGTAGAAGTCAAAAGTGCATATGTTTAAAGATGAACCATTATCAATCAAGACTCGTTTAACGGCTACATCTCCAATTAAGGCTAGTAATATATAAGGGGTTATCCTTATGTAAACTATGTTGCGGGATATCTTTATCTCGAAAGTCAATACAATCGACTTCTCGAGTGATGATAGTATTGGCCATGGCTTCAGGTTGAATGTTTTGTGGTACCATCATTTGGCTTAATGTAAGCATTAATTCATCCCTATGGGTAGGAGAAGATCTTAACAGGTCCAAAAGGGAAATTCTAGCTGTGGTATTGGATAATTGTTCATTAATATTGTAAGGAGGCTTAGGTTGAACATTAGACGCATAATTCCCTTTATTGGGATTCTTCAAAACAAATGGGGCTGATCCATCGTTCTGAGTTTGATCCTGTTGAGAGGTTTGAGCCTGTTGTCTGGTAACGACTCCGATGGTTCCTACAATGTTATTTTGCAAGTGATGAATAGGTCTTGGTCTAGCATTTATGGCTTGTTCATTAGAAACTATTTGGTGAGAAGATGGTCTAGTAGTGACTCTTCGAGGAAATGGTTCTTCTGGAACCATAGAACTGGTAATAGGTTGAATAGGATCTGATTCATCTTCAGAACTATTCGATTGATTCGAGGTGATTTCCATGTCACTTTCAGTCTCATATTCAGTGTCACTAAGATCAAGTGTCCGAATATTATGTAGAGGTATGGTCGTAACTATGGATAAAGTTGTGTCAAATATTTGAGGATCATGATCAGGTAATTGTCCGCTAATAGTCCCTACATATCGGGTAGGAGGAGGAACATTGTGATGCTCAATTTGATTGGCCACCTCTTTACCATGTTTTGGTAAAGGATGTTGAAATATGTCCAATGATTGATTGGCATTCTGATTCTGATTTTGGGGAATGCTCTTTTGAGCGTTATTAGAAGGATTTTGTTTAGGTTGGAAGGCTTGCACCTCCATCTCATTATTATCAATCAAATCTTGTATTTTATGTTTTAATATTTTACAAGAGTTGGTAGCGTGTCCAAGTCCTCTATGAAAATCACAATATAAATCAGCTCTATATCCGGGTATAGTTGGATCAGGTTCCCGGATAGTTGGTAATTGGATCAAGCCTCGTGCTAGTAATTGCGGGAGAATGGTTGATAAAGGTTGATTTAACCTAGTAAATTCTCGGGGTGGTTTATCAGGAGGTTTCAATATAAACTTCTCTGTTGTTTTCATAGTATTAACATTAGCAATGTTTATGCTATCAGTGACTCCGTCACCCACAACTTGTTTATTTTTATATTGATTTATGGATGTTTTCTCATCATCTTTCTTTTTGAGCTGACCTCTTCTAATGAGAGCATCTTCCACCCTTCGAGCTAAGTCTATAGCTTGATCGAAGGTGGTCAAGGTAGTAGTTGATAATTCATAGGATAGTTGTTCTTGTAAATTATTGATAAAAATATCCAACATCTCCCGATAAGGTAACACAAAGTGTAATTTTCCTATCAACTGTCTCCATCGAGCTAAGAAGTCAACAAAACACTCATCTTTGTCTTGTTTTAGGTTGTACAAATCTTTAATGGTTACATGCATTTCGATATAGGCACTAAATTGATGCACAAAAGACTCAGCGGTCTCTTCAAAATTTCTCAAAGAATGAGTAGGTAGTTGATAATACCATTCCAATGCCATCCCCCCTAAGATTTTCGGGAACATTTTTAGTAATAGCAAATCATCATGTGATATGTCATGACATGCTATCCTAAACATACGAAGATGCTCTATGGGATCTTCGGTTCCTTTATATATAGGTAGGACAGGCATAGGAAAGTGTTTGGGATATGGTTGTGCTACAACTATAGGATCTAGAGGTTGACTACACATCTCTCGATAATTGTACGAGGGATGGTAGGGATCTATCTGGTCCATGCGAGAGACTAACTATTTCACCATGGCTTCCAAATTACCAGTTTGTCCACCATATTGGTTTGGTGGTACATGAGTATGGGATTTGTGACCGTAGGAAGGCGGGACATAAGGATTAGATGCTATATTGCTATTGTGCAAATGGTTGGTAGGAAGAGTATTATGAAGAAGATTTGTTGTAGCATTATGTTGTATCCCAGATTGTTGGAAATTGGTATTTGGTTTTGTTTTAGGCTTTTGTTGATTTGAGGTATATTGATCAATAGCTTGGTGAAATAAAGTAGTGAATGAAGGTTTCTTTTGTGTGGGGATAACCCTTGGCTTGGTAACAGGCACTCTAGGTGGTTGGGTAGCCTGTTGTTGTTGCATGTTTTGGATTATAGCAGCCATGTCCAAATTGGACGGTCCAACTTGATCACTCTCTTGATCAACGAAGGACAAAGGATTAGTGCGTGTGTGATATATGTCTTCTAGGGTTGCTTGAGTATCACTAATTTGATCTTTATCCATATGAACTGCTCTATTAAGGGTGCCAATATTATTATTGAGAAATTTCCAAAAATGGTCCATGTTCTCAAAAGTAACAGCTTCGTCTGGAGTTATTTTAGGAGATGAGGATCCTTCCTCTCTATAATTTTATTTTTGTTCATTTGCACCCACAAATTCTTCTTCTTGTTGGTTTAAGGTTACTTCTTCCTGAATTGGGTCTTCAGGAAGAACATATGGGTTATTTTCTGGTTTTCTTAACCAATCTTCTTCTACTTCAATTTGTTTTCCATTCCTGAGTCTAGTCATTGTGTCTAAATTTAGGTTTTAGCAAATATATATTAATATATTTGCAACAGATCTTGGGAGGTATATATTTTAATTATATACCTACTATAATACTTAAAAGAAAATGTTTTGATTTTTTTCTTTTATAATTTGTTGTGATTTTATTTTGTTTTTGTTTTTGTTTTTATGCTTATAAAGACAATAAACAACACACTAAATACAAGAAATAACAATAATAAAATAATAACTTAGTTTTCTATAAATAGTTTATAGATGTCATTGATAGGATCAAGTTCATCAGGAGTCATAAAGTGCTCCTCTTCAAATTGGAAATTGTTTTTCAAGAAGTCAACAAAGTGTGCTATGGTGATATTATCTGTTTCAGATTCTGTTTTGTAAAAATAAATCTCATGGCAATATTCTCGATATAACACAGCTCTGGGAACTCTATTCCATCTTTTTCTATCTGTAAGATCGACCTCTTGGTCCTCTATACGAGCTAGAAATTGATGCACTATGGCTGCATTCTCAAGGTATTCCTCAAAGGTATACAACTCAGAAGACACAAGGGCTCTTTTATCTGCTAACCACCTATGGCAAGCTCTCTGAAGTTCATGATACAAAATCACTTGATCGGGATCCAGGATTCTATCTAGGACAAACCTCTTGATTTGCCTAAGTTCGGTTGCTCTAGATGAAATGAGATCTAATCTCCTATTAAGTTCGTCCCACAAAGGTTGAACCCTATTTGTATGAGGTACTCTAAGCACAGAAGTAATCTCTATAGCTGCTAGTTGATTTTCAACATTAATGGTGATAGCTCATCTTTTATTATAGTCTACCATCTAAATATGACATGCAAATTTTCTTAAGTCTAAATGCATTTATGTTTTGGTTTTTATTATTTTTATTTTATTTTTAAAAAGGTTTTTGTTTTCAAAAGGTTTCTGTTTCATGTCGGGTTCACCAAAATGTATCGCTCCAAATTTTTTGCACCCTTACCTTCAGGCTATAGGATCCATGCCCGGAAGGGGGATGTGAAAAGGATGGGACAATACCTCGGACTGAGAGGCCTTTTGAAGGTCCCGCCTCTCGGGGAGGTGTATAAGGGTGAATTTTTGATGGATGGTGGGTTCACCAGGAAACTTTTGGATGGCAGTTTCCATGCCTAGGTTGATAGTGTGTTTGATGGGTTCATTTTTATGCTTGATCATTCAACTCCTAGGTTTGGCCGATATGAATCTAAACTATTCTATATGCCAATGCTGATTTAAGTGAATACAAAAAATAGAAATGGATGCAAATGACAAAGAATATGCTAACTAGAAGATGTCATACCTGATTTCGGATGTCTGATGGAGATTTTGAGTCTTGTAGCAGTTTAGATCATCTCAATTTGTACGTAATCACCTGATATTCTTTGGGATCATCCCAAATCATAGAAGGTCATCTAAAATCAGACAGAATCATCTAAAATCTGACGAATTCGTCAGAAACCTGCAATCACAAAAACAGACACAAAATACCAAATATGCAAATGCAAAAGCAAGGGATAATGGTAGAAATAATAGCAAACATGCCTAAATAATAGTGTCTAATAACAAATGAGGAAATGCAGTAAATTTAATGATTGATTTTATCTTTATCATGCAATTATGCTAAATGAGGTGAACTCCAAGATGCATAAAACATAATAACTTAAAACAGTGCAGAGATATGTTATGAAAAATGCAAAAAAGCTAAGAAAATGCAAACTCTAAACTCGGACTGCCCTCAATCTGGACTACAGTCAGGATCGCCTCCAATCGTACGAAATCGTCCAAAATCGTCCGAGATCGTCTGCGACGATCCAAGCTAGCTTCGACTGAAAAATAGTAGAATTCCTGCAATAAAAAATGCAAAATACCAAATGCAAGCAATAATTAGGCAGGGAGGCAGGGGAGACCGGGGGATAAACTAGAAAAATCCTAGTTTATATAGGATTAGAAAGAGGTTTGGGAGGTTGGGGATCATCCCAATCTGGGAGATCTCCAATAGGGAAATCTCCAACTGCGCAGACACGCTTCTGCCCGAGTTGGAGAGGCTATTGAAATAGAAGCTAATTATGAAAATTTGGTTTTGGGATGAAATCGTCTGGACGTTCTGTTCCAGACGAATTCGTCAGATCGGGGACGATTTCGTCTAATCTGAGATGATATCGTCCAATGGTCAAAACAAATCCTAAAAATGGCATGGAAAATGGGGGAAGCGGGTAAAAGGCTATTTTAACGGGCAGTTTGGGGTTGAAATTCAAATTTTAATATTTTATCTGTTTACTAAGGTTTTAACCGTGCCAATTTTAGGGTGCTACAGTCTCTAAGATGGACTTTCATGTTATAAGCTCTCTTAAGTCGCTCTTGATAAACGTGCAAGTGATCAAGAGCATTGATGCATCGTTCATCGAGCAATGCAAGCTGATCTAGGTGAGCTTGCCATACGGTGTCATCATTGATGAACTCTTGCATAGATATTCATAGTTATGGAATTTCTAGATCTAGAGGTATGAATTCCTCAGTGCCATACACTAGAAAAAATAGGGTTACCTCAGTGGGCATTTGAATGCTAGTGTGATAGGCACATAGAGCAAGGGGTATTTGCGTGTGCCAATCTGTATGGTTTCATTTAACTATTTTCTTTAAAATAGCAATCAAAGTTTTATTTTATGCTTCTACTTGCCCATTAACTTGTGGATAATGGGGCATCAAAAAGATATGCTAGATATTATACTTTGGTGTTAGAGCATGCACATATTTGTTCTTGAATGATGTCCCATTATCAAAAATGATTTTGGATGGAGTAACAAAATGACAAATGATATTATGCAATATGAACTCCATGATTTGGGGTCCTATCGTAGAGGTAAGGGGAATTACTTCCACCCAATTTGTAAAGTACTCGGTAGCCATAATGATAAACGTGTGACAACTTGAGGATGTGGGGGGATTTTATTGATTAAATCAAACTCCCATTGCAAAAACAACCAAGCTGATTGAATCAATTGTAAGGCTTGAAAAGGTACATGTGTCAAGTTAGCATGGTATTGACACTTTACACACTTCTTAACATAGACACAATAGTCTCGCTCTAAATTTAGCCAATAATAGACCATGTGAAGAATGCACTTTATAATGGCCATGACACTAAAATAGCCACCACATGTACCATCATGTGCTTGGGCGATTTCTCAAACTGAATCTTGATGCTCTAAGCAACGAAGGAGGATCCCTAGCTTCGACGATACAAAATGTATCCTATAAAGACATACTTTGTCACCCTTTGTTTAAATATCCTTTTGACAGTGTGCAACAACACAGGAGGGATATTACCAAGCTTCAAGTAATCATTAATTTGGGTAGACCACTCCTATTGTGAGGAGGCTTTGATTGCATGAATTATTTGTCCCTCTTGAAGTTCATCCCTAGCAAATTCTAATCGAGAAATAACTTGTAAGAATGGCATTGTACTACTATCAAAAGGGGTTTGAGGGAATAAGGTCCCCTAATCAGCATGATTAAAGCACTCATGAATTTGTGATAACCTATCTCGATGAGGTTTAATATGAATCAATTGGACTTATAGCATGTCTTGAGTGTTCCCATGCTCCATTGCAGATTGCAATAATGTTTTAACTTGAATGGTTGTCATATCATCGGTAGGGTTTCATGGGATAAAGGACCCCAAGTAGGCCATTGTATTCGTAAAATGATTACATGGTCGAGGGAGTGCCTCAATATCATACCATTCAAAATTTACCAAGAGGTTATCCACAAGGGATTTGTAGGCTTGCAGAACTGGCCACTTACACTGGAAAATCCCTTTGACCTAGTATACGATGAGCAAGGAGTCACCAAAAATGTTGAGCTTGGTTATTTTCATGGCAAAAACCATCTAAAGGGCTATGAGCAAGGCTTCATACTCGGTATTGTTATTGGTGCACAGGAAATCAAGCTTAAATGATAGGGATATAGGATCCCCTTGTGGTGTAAAAAACATGATCCCTATGCCATCCCTTTTCTCACATTTGGAACCATAAAATAATAGAGTCATATCGATCTGTGACTTAAGCTCATCGAAAGCAGATGATTCTGAAATGTAGAAGACTCCAGCATCAAGTAGCTCCATGCTCAGAGATTTATCATATTGGAGATGAGCCTCTATGAGTTGATCGGTGATGACCTGACCCTTTATTGATTTTTATCCGATAAATTCTAGGTCAAACTCCATCAACAACATGATCTATTTTGCCATGCAACTGTTGTGATAAGTGTGACCCATCATGTATCACAATGGATTATCTTTCGATACAATATACGTGGTATGACTAAGCATGTAATGGCATATCTTCTTGGTGGTGAAAACCATTGCTAGGCATAAATTCTCAACATATGCATACTTTATTTTATAGCTGACCAATATATCGCTATGATAGTAAGTATCTTGTTCCTTATGCAATTCATTGTTTTGGACTAACATGGCGCCCAATGCAATCTCAGTGGTTGAGATGTATAAGCAGAATGATACTCTTGGTCTAGGTGGATTCAATACTAGTGGTGAAGGTAGATATTGATTTATTGCATCAAAGGTAGCCTGAAACTTGTTATACCAATGGAATGCAACCCCCTTGTGCAATAAATTGTTCATGGGTTGACATTTATCTGACAATTGTGCTATGAAGCGTTTGATGGATGTGACCTTACCCTGTAGACTTTAGAGTTGCTTTATGGTAGTTGGGGGAGGCATCTCAAGGATTACCTTGACCTTTTTGGGGTTCACTTCAATGCCTCATTTAGAGACTATAAATCCCAAGATTTTTCTAGATGTGATATCAAATATTCACTTCTTGGGGTTCAGTCTCACATTATTATCAATAATGCGATCGAGGAATTTGCGCAAGACATCGAGATGCTCATGGCGTATTAAGGATTTTTCCAATAATTCATTCATGTAGTATTCCAAAATATTATGAATGTAATCATTGAAGATGTATATCATGGCACACTAGTAGGTAGCACCAGTGTTTTTAAGGCCAAAAGGCATGATCTTATAGGAAAATATTCCCTAAGGCATTGTAAATACCATTTTGAGCTGGTCTTCTGGATTGATATGAATTTTGTTGTATCTATATAAATCTTCCATGAGCGATAAAATTTCATGGCCCACTGTAGAATCTACTAGGGCATCAATACTCAAAAAATGGAAATCATCCTTAGGACTCGCTTTGTTTAGGTCTCGAAAGTCGATGCAAATGCAAATCCTTCCATTATGCTTCTTGACGGGAACCGTTTGGACAACAATGGTGGGTAGTCTACAAAAATGACAAACATGGAATCCAATATATTTTTAGCTCATATATGACCATTAAGTCTACATAATTCTCAATTTTTGCTTAATTAGCTTGGCCTTGGGGTCAAGCGTTAGATTATGGGTGACTAGATTTGGATCTAGTCCCGACATGTCTTTGTAGGACCATGCAAAAGCCTCTTTATTATTTGTGAGAAGGTATATGTAATCATATTAATATTTAGGGGATAGGATTTCCTCCAATTGGATATAATGCAGATTCTCAAGATCTAAGTTGATATCTTTGTCAATCATTGGCTCGATTGACATATGCAACCCCTCCAATTAGTGGAGAGTATAAATAAGGTGAATGTCATCAACTGGATTTAGATCATAAATGGGAACATCAAGTTTCTTCTTAGTATGGAAGACATCATGAGTCAATATTGGGGAGAAATGAAATGGTTGTAGCATCTCATCGCAAGGCCAGTACTCAGAGGGCAATGGGGGAATCTCCTTGATCAAAGTCTATTTCCCCCAAATCAAGGTGCAACAGCTTGATCTTGCATGGGATCAAACATATCTATGGAAATCATATTTATGGATGGATGATTTCCCCTAGGTGGATTATGGTGTCTATCGACATCAAGATGTAGCAAGACCTAAGGATGTGGTTGCGATGGAGGTGGAATTATCGGAGGTGGTCGGTGTGGCTGCGAGTGAGCTTACTCATCTAAAGGTAGAAGTTGTCACTAGATAGTATGATGTAATGGGAACATGTACAAATAGAACTCATATTCATCATCCATAGGGATGACCAGCATGTATTCTCCATCAGATCTAGAAAAGTCAATAAATGTGACTCCATAGTCTAACTCATCATCAGATGTCCACTCATAAGGGAACCCTAGATATTCTTCCTCACTATCCTGGGGAAGAGTGTACAAACCTTCTCCTCTCTTGTAAGATTGGATAACATCATAATATGTCTCTTGGTTTCTTATGGGTATAGGGAAGTACTCCCCCAATGAGTATATGCAACTGGGGTTGGCATAGGGATATAATGCAAGCTCGTCCCTAAAGTTTAGAGTCATGCACTCTAAGATATCTGTGAGGACATAGAGAGGCATAGGATTTTTATGTCACAAACTAGACTTGTCATAAGGCATTTTATACTATGGCTTGTAAGGAACATAGGTGCCCTTATCATATAGACCCAACCCATAACCATGTCAATAACAGAGATGGATATACCTTATGACAAAATCAGGGTTGGACATGTAGTTTATAGCCTCAAAAAAGGGCTCTTCATCCTCTTCTTGTTGTTGATAAGGATTGATGCCATAGTAAAGATCCCCATAGATGAAATTTATTTTATTTGGAGGAAGACCAAGAGGTATGATAGTTCCTATGATAAGACAAGTTCGACCCATGTCTCACATCAACTCTATAGCAAGGGTAGCTATAATATTCCTAACTATGTACTCTCCCAACCTAGCGATGTACTGTAACCTATGGTTGTGGAGGAGGAGATGAGAGTGAGGCTTGAATTAATTTAACATTTGCCTCCTGAGGTAGCTCCTCATCTACTTGGCTAGGGATATCCTCTATGGATATTGTGGATATGGTTGGTTGGAACTCATCAATAGGATACTTACCCATGTTCCTAGGCAGAGGATCCATGAGCGATGGGGAATATTGGGGGGTGTCAATTATAAGGATGGAATGACATGAGATGGTGATGGATCGCTTGAAATCAATGGAAATGGAGTTAAAACTTGGTTGGATTTATCAGTTGCAAATCTAGATGCGTTTATGGCAAGGTTGACTCAAGGAGTTGCTATGCCATATTGTAATACGTGAAACATTGTAGGTCTCAGAGATGACATGAACTTACCCTTCATAAGTGTATTTGAGGCACTGGTGAGAGATGGAAGGGACACACTTCATGTCCCTGATCCATGGTCTACCTAACAATATATTGTATGCCATCTCACCCTCCAATATGTGGCACATAATCGGTATGGTATTTTTCCCTACCTGGATAGGTGGGATGATCGTACGAACTTTTGAGCATATGTTGTCATTGAATGCTTGAAGGGTGTAGGTAGACGCAACAATATGGGATGCTAGGAGCTTCAAATGCTTGAGAGCTATTATAGTGATGATGTTGCTAGAAGACCTAGTGTCTACCAACACTCTCTTGTATGGTGTTTCATTTACACATGTAATTGTATCGCTCCAAATTTTTTGCATCCCTACCTTCAGGCTATTGGATCCACGCCCGGAAGGAGGATGGGAAAAGGATGGTGCGGTACCTCGAACGAGAGGACTTCACGAAGGTCCCGCCTCTCAAGGGAGGTGTATTTTGGTGATTTTTCGACGGATGGTGGGTTCACCAGGAAACATTTGGCGGCAGTTTCCATGCCTAGGTTTTGGAATGTGTTTAGATGAGTTCGTTTTATCCTTTAAGCATTCATCCTAGGTTTGGCCGAATGAATCTAACTTAATCTATATGAAAATGCAACTTTCAATGAATACAGAAAATAGATTTTGAAAGCAAAAAATAGAGAATTTACAGGAGGAAAATGGGGAATACCTGATCCGGATGTCTGAAGAAGATTCTGATTTTGATGCAGTCCCGATCGTCTGAGATTTGACAGAATCGTCTGCAATCAGACGAGATCGTCTGAGATCTGACGAATTCGTCGGACGAATTCGTCGAAGACCCGCAAAACAGAGAATAGATGCAAAATACAAGAAATAACACTATGCTAGACGAGAGGTAAATTACATAAAATTGTAATATGAATACTGAAAAATATTTAAGAACAGAAATTAAAGCAAATTACTGTGCTTTAATGGCAGATTATGAGCTTAACATGCAATCTAGACTAGATGGGTGAACTCCAGATGCAAAATAGGATAAAAACTAAATAGATTATCTAATTTGCAAAACAAAATAACAGAGACAAAGTTGAGAAAAGCAAACTCCAGGAACTGATTGCCTCGATGTGGACTGCAGTCGAGATCGTCTCGCATCAGTACGAAATCGTCTCGAATTTGATGAGATCGTCTCCGATCTTGACAGGTTCGTCGGCGACGATGGGTGCTGGCTCCGACTGAAAATCAGTGGTGTACCTGCAAAAAAATGGCTATAGGACTAGTGCAAAAGATAGATTATGATGTTTTAGTACAGAGGGATTCAGTTTGCAGATAAATTCAGCCAGGGGTTGGGGAGGGAAAATCTTAGAGTTTAAATAGGCTTAGGGAGAGTTGTTGGGAGGTTGGAGATCTTCCCAATTTGGGAGATCTCCAACGGGGGAGGGTCCCAACGGCGCAGACACGCTTCTGCCCGGATTGGAGACCCGTTGGAACGGATTCCAACTATGCAAATTCAGTTTTGCGACAAGATCGTCTGGACGTCCTAGTCCAGACGAAATCGTCAAATCTGGGGCGATATCGTCTGATCGGCGACGATATCGTCCAACGGTCAAAACAACCTCTAAAAATGGCGCGAAAAAAGGGGAAACGGGTTTCTCGACGGTTAACGGGCGGTTTGGGAGGTTAAATTTGATTTTAAATTTATTTACTAAGGTGAATGTAATTATTCTAATTTTACTGCGCCAATTTTAGGGTGCTACATTTTGCCCCCTCTTTAGCGAATTTTCCGAAGAAAATGCGTTAAAGATGAGTTCTTCTCGATCTACGAGAAAGCAAAAAATTATACCCATTTTTAGGCGACGATTCTTGGTCGAATCGTACGACAGCTTACTATGGTGCCCCCTCCGTGTTTTTACCCAAATCGAACGTTTGAGGTAAAAATGCGGAAAAGCAAAATTAATTTGAATTATTTTTGAATGAAATTATGTTTGATATATGATATGTTTTTGATCATATGACTTGTGTTATGTGTATGCTTATGATGCTTTTATGTTTGATTGATTGATTTGATAATTGATTGATGATTCATGTAATTATGTCGTTTGGAAATATTATGATTTGAATGTCATGCTTGTAATATTTTAAATGAAATAATCTGATGTAACAAATTGGTTGTTTGTAATGAAAATGTGATAAAAATAAAAAGAGACTTCTAACAATAATTTCAAAGGACATTGTCGCTATTATAGACCATTTCATGGAGTCGCTGCTCACTCGGTCGTCAAGCTAATCCCATTTATAGAAATATTGTTAAAAGTAAAAAGAGTGCTTAAGAGACTGTCTTAAGACTTTGGTGCAATAGTGCAAATGATGATGATGATGATGATTTGTTTTCAGATTTCCATGAAAATATTATGCATGAAATATTTTAAAATGATTTTTGCTAGGCATAAATTCCTAAGTGTGATAAAATTTTTGGATAATTCCCTAGGAATTATACCATCATTGCAAAATTTAAAGGTTGACATAATGACATGAAATAATGAAAATGTGTTTGCTTTTGAAAAAAGCATAATTTGTATAAGATGAAGTCATATGGTTTTTATGATTTTTGATAAATGGGAATAACAATTGTTACAATGGTTTGCGCTAGGCATAGAATATGTAGGTATAGACTTATACCATCATCGCGAAAATCAAAGAAAATAGTTTTATTGCATGGTTGATTTTTGATGAACAGAAAATATGAAAATGAGGACTTGCGCTAGGCATATAATTTCAATTTTGGTTTTGAAACTATACCATCGTCACGAAAGTCGATATGATATGTATGATATGTTTTGAAAGAAATTTGTGATTTTTCTATTATATAGTTGTCTTTATGAAAAATAATTGTACTTGATTATTCCAAACAAGTTGCAAAAATAATATTTCAAAGTATTTTGAAGACAAAAATTAGATTTATAAGGAATCCCATGTGCATATGTGAATTCATTTCCAATCTTGATTTATCATAATGATAGACAAAATCTCTCAAATACAAATGTGTGTGCAATTGTATTGTTCATTTACCAGGTTTGAGCAAGATACTATGATACAAGTGATTTGAAGAAACCAAATAAGTGTTCATTAACCATGATGTAGATGCATATAACCATATTAGACTACTATGTAGATCGGATTATCAAGAGCTAGCTAATCCATAAGCGAGACATAGGTCTCGTACAAAAGAAGGTCGCTAATGTGACGGACATATCGCCACGCTAGGAGTTACCCAAGGCCAAGCGGGTTGGGCACAAACCACCTGTTATGGGGCTTACCTCACAGTTTTCGAATAATTGAGAATTCCAGGGATTCAAGCTCATCAACCCTTCTTTTCTTTTCAAAGGGTAGGGAAAGGGATTTTATTGCTTTCTTGCTTTCTTTTGAACTTTGTTTATTTTTCTTTTGTATTTCTTTTGCTTGATAATGCTTGGAATATTGCTGAAATAACATTTTTCTTTTCTCTTTTTTCTTTCTTGAACTTTTTTTCTTTTTCTTTTTCTGTGCTAGGGATACTTGCTCAGATTAGCTGTAGAGCAAGGGATTTTTATTCTGGGTAGGGGTGAGCTTGTCCTTTTGCCAATTCTCAAAGATTCTAGACCATGTGCATGATAGGATAGCAGGGGAAACTTTTCACCCAAGAAATCAGTTCTACTATGTAGCAAAACATGGAAATTACAAATATAATCATTTTATTGTGAAAAGATGTGCTTGGTTTAAGTAAATAACAAGATCAATTCTCTATGCTCAAACTTTATTTAATTGAATTTTGTGAACTTTGATATAAGAGAGATTAGTAATCATGCCAGATAAAATCAAGATATTTATTGTTGTGAGTGTGCAAGTGAGGGATGCCAAATAAATGCTAATTGTATCCAAAATAAGTTGAAACATATAACTGCAATAATTGTAAGAAAATATATATACATGATTTTTTAGAAGTTGGGAGAATGTTGACTCTCTCTTTCTTCTGTATATTGTTTTGGTTTCGAAAGAGTCAAGCATATAGCTGTTTTTAGATTTTTATTTAGATTTTTGTTTTTGAGCAAAAAGAACTTAACAAGTGCTTTAAATAAATGCAATAGATAGTTTTTGAAGATTTTTGGATGATTATGAATGTTTTTGATGTTTTTGAATTTTTTTATAAATTGAAAGAAATATAAGAGAGTAACTTTGAACAAATATATACATGGATGAAATGACCAAATTTATGCATAGTAACGTTTGAGATGCAAAATATTCATGGGTTCTTTAAGTTCTTTACCATCTAAGGTAGATAATTTATATGCTCCTGATTCAAATTTAGCAGTAATGATGTATGGTCCGAGCCAGTTGGGCTCAAATTTACCTTTAAGGTCCTTAGTTGCATTTGTATTTTTTTGAAGATTTTGAGGATTTTGATTTTTTTGTATTTTGATTTTAATTTATGAATTGAAATTGGTGGTATATACAAGATGATCTATATACACTATACAAGGTTTATTTGAGTATAGCATGTCTAAGGTTGCTTCAAAATCAAAGGAGGTTTTGAAGGATAATCTGGTTGAGGTGAAGGTAAGAATAAAAGGTGATGAATAAAAGGTAGTGATAACAAAAGCTTTGTTATAATGTAGAATAATGTAGCAAAATATTTGACTTTTATATGTGGAAAATTGATCATGTTACAAAATAAAATGTCGAGAAGGATAAGAAAGTTCTTCATTCTTATTATTATATTCCAAGTCTTGATAAGATGGAGAAAGTATATGTGAAAGATATGCATGGGTGTTATTTGGTAAACAAGGATGATCATATATGGATGAAGAAAAGTGATGGATAGAAGATAATTGTGACAATAGAGAATGTATAGAACTTGATGTTTCAATCGTTAAATATTCTTCAAATGGTGTTGGGTCACCATGTATGGTAACAATTTTATTTGTAAGTTCAAACTTCAAACATTGGTGAAGAGTGGAAGGGAAAACCCTCATCGTATGAATCCAAGGACTCTGGAGAAGTAGGTTGTAAGGTGAAGGACAATATCCTACATAGAATAAAGTATCCAGGATCTTGGATCCAATATTAAAGGGAAGAATTATAGTACCTTGAGCTTCTTGAATTTCATTGTTAAAAGATTTTATAATAACATTTGATTCATTAAGATCTTCTTCCTTTGATTTGTGTTTTTGGAATAATTGATAAGTGCATAAATTAAGAGAGGAGTCATTATCTACCATGATAGTTCTAACAAGTGTTTCTTTACTAGATTCGATAATGTAAAGATAGGAGTCTTCTTGTGGAGTAGAGGAAGGAATATCCTCATCATAGAATGAAATATGGTTAACCTCAAGAGGGTTTATACCATTAATTATGTTCTTAGAGAAAATATGATGAGGAACAAATTGTTGGCTAGGTATTTTGAACAAAATTTCCTTGTGAGAAATTTGTAATACTTCTAAAAGGGATATCTTTGCTTGAGGATTAATCACTTGTTGTTGGCTATCAAAGTGGATTTCAGATTGAGATTTTGATTCTAAAGATGAGCTTTCTATGCTTACATTCCATTTTGGATCATTCTCTAGAGCCAAAGATAGTTTTGAAGGTTGGTCAAATGAGGAATCCATATCTTGAATATCGGATTGAGTTGATTGAACTTGAGGTTGCTCATTTGTAGTTTTTGTTACAATATTAATAATATCATCATGATGGGACACATTAACATGCAATATTTGATTGGTTTCTTGTTGTTGATAATTGAGTAGGGGTTCTTGGGAGATCCCCATGTCTTGATTGATTATTGGTATTTGTTGTGTAGGAGTTTGATTGTTTACTGGAGATTTATAATCAGTTGTAGATTGTAATTCCTTTATATTAAAAAGACCCTTATCAATCAAATCTTGAATTGCACATCTTAAATCTTTACAATTTTGTGTCATATGTCCATCTACTCTATGATATTCACAATGTAGCTCAGGTTTAAACCAATCTGATGTGGTATCAGGTTGTCTTATGGAAGGAAGTTCAATCTTATTTGTGTCAAGTAAATACTTGAGAATTATATCCATTGGTTGATTGAGCTTAGTAAATTTACGTGATGAAGGTTTTTGAGAGGTTTTTGATAAATGCCTTAGGAATTTTGTCATAAAAGGACCTAATGGTTTCTCACCTCTACTTTCTTTATTATGGGTAGAATGATGATAGGAAGATTGCGATGTAGGAGGTGAGTGCATGGTAGAATTGGAAGAATAAGTATTTTCTTGTTGAAATGGATGTGTTGTATTGAAAGAAGAGTATTGAAAAGGTGGAGGAGGATTATATGTGGATTGATAGACATAATATGGATATATGGGAGAATAGATAATATCATTATGAAGAGGATTGGCAAAGGGATTGTTTTGTTGGGTTATGGATGAAAAATAAGAGGAGTGTGATGGAGGTGGTGTTGAATAGGGATGAGGTTGGTCATAATCAACAAATGTATTTAGCTGAATTCTTCCAACATTACTGATGGACTCATATTGATTTGAGTAAAAACTCATGGTTTCTTTAGTACTTCTAAAAGTAATATTTAGCATCTACTATTTAGAATTGAATCTAAAACATACAAACTTGAAATGATGATTTTGTTTTTTGTTTTTCTTGTATACATATATATTTTTTTTGTTTTTGTTTTCAAAAGGTTTTAAATGCATTCACGTCGGGTTCACCAAAATGTATCGCTCCAAATTTTTCGCATCCCTACCTTCAGGCTATTGGATCCGCGCCCGGAAGGAGGATGGGAAAAGGATGGTGCGGTACCTCGGACGAGAGGACTTCACGAAGGTCCCGCCTCTCAAGGGAGGTGTATTTTGGTGATTTTTCGATGGATGGTGGGTTCACCAGGAAACATTTGGTGGCAGTTTCCATGCCTAGGTTTTGGAATGTGTTTAGATGAGTTCGTTTTATCCTTTAAGCATTCATCCTAGGTTTGGCCGAATGAATCTAACTTAATCTATATGAAAATGCAACTTTCAATGAATACAGAAAATAGATTTTGAAAGCAGAAAATAGAGAATTTATAGGAGGAAAATGGGGAATACCTGATCCGGATGTCTGAAGAAGATTCTGAGGTTGATGCAGTCTCGATCGTCTGAGATTCTACAAAATTGTCTGTAATCAGACGAGATTGTCTGCGATCTGACGAATTCGTCAGACGAATCCATCAGAATCCGCAAAACAGAGAATAGATGCAAAATGCAAGAAATAACACTATGCTAACAGAGGCAAATTACACCAAATGATAATATGAATGCTGAAAACTATTCAAGAACAGAAATTAATGCAAATTACTGTGCTTTAATGGCAGATTATGAGCTTAACATGCAATCTAGACTAGATGGGTGAACTCCAGATGCAAAATAGGATAAAAACTAAATAGATTATCTAATTTGCAAAACAAAATAACAGAGACAAAGTTGAGAAAAGCAAACTCCAGGCACTGATTGCCTCGATGTGGACTACAGTCGAGATCGTCTCGCATCAGTACGAAATCGTCTCGAATTTGATGAGATCGTCTCCGATCTTGACAGGTTCGTCGACGATGATGGGTGCTGGCTCCGACTGAAAATCAATGGTGTACCTACAAAAAAAATGGCTATAGGACTAGTGCAAAAGATAGATTATGATGTTTTAGTACAGAGGGATTCAATTTGCAGATAAATTCAGCCAGGGGTTGGGGAGGGAAAATCTTAGAGTTTAAATAGGCTTAGGGAGAGTTGTTGGGAGGTTGGAGATCTTCCCAATTTGGGAGATCTCCAACGGGGGAGGGTCCCAACGACGCAGACACGCTTCTGCCCGGATTGGAGACCCGTTGGAACGGATTCCAACTATGCAAATTCAGTTTTGCGACAAGATCGTCTGGACGTTCTAGTCCAGACGAAATCGTCAAATATGGGGCGATATCGTCTGATCGGCGACGATATCGTCCAACGGTCAAAACAACCTCTAAAAATGGCACGAAAAAAGGGGAAACGGGTTTCTCGACGGTTAACGAGCGGTTTGGGAGGTTAAATTTGATTTTAAATTTATTTACTAAGGTGAATGTAATTATTCCAATTTTACTGCGCCAATTTTAGGGTGCTACAGTAATGATGTGCAAGGGAGTATCTACCATATAATTTGGAACCATATTAATTTCATCTTCTCAAAAGGTAATCACTGGTTCTATGCATTTCTGCACATACCCCATAAAATTGTTGGAGTTAGACTCCTAGGACTATAACTCTATCACCTTAAGGATCTCCATTAAAGCTTCTCTATGAGGTAGTGGTTGTTGAATGAGCTCATAGATGGAGATTTGGGTAGATGTCATTCTCAAGCTCTGAGCGAACTTGATCTTAATTATGACTATATGCCTAGGTGGGAGGTTCAACACTCGAGGCGATATAGGCTATGACATCGAAGGAACATTGCTTTGAGTCATAAGTGGTATGATTGGAGTTGGGTACCACCTATTCCTTGTTACAATGCTAATCATGCTGACATACCCTTGCTTCGAGTGTGCATGATGAACCTAATTTACCTAGGGCACTAGCTTGGCCTACTCTGCATGGGTAGGCAAGCGGTCTTTAAACACCTCCATCTATTGGTTTTTTAGTACGATAGGATTTTATACATGAAAGACATTCCTATAAATCATGTCTTACACCAAATGCTTGAATTTATAGCATATTTTCATGTCATACCCATTTTGCCTATGAAATTTGCAATATAGGTCTTCTCGATACCCTTTGGACTTCGATGCATTTGGGTCGATAGGTCAACTCTCAGGAAAAATGGTCAAGTTAGCCGTTAAGAGGTGCTCAAAAAATGAGTCCATAGACTCTAAAATGGGTGTGAACTATAGCTTGGGGTGACGCTATTGATTTTTCCCTTGACTATTCTAGTTGTTTGTGTTATCATTCCCACCTATGGCCTAATAATTAGTATTTTGAGGTAGTGTGGGTTGCACTAGCCCTAGGATGCTAATGGCAATTTGATTCACTGCTAATGGCTTAGACTATGTTGGGGTATTATTAGCATTCTTATTACACTCCTTGTAAGACTTCAAAATTTCTCCCTCTTGAATATTGGTATCTTCAATGGTCCTAGCCTATGCTAGGGCATCTTCAAGATTCAGATATTATTACAGTTGCAAAAACAAGGAGATCGACTTTAGGAAACTCTTGGAAAACATCAAAGTCAAATCTAACATGGGGAGTAGATATGGTAGTTTAGCGAGCAATTCCCACCACCTGTTGCCATAATTTTCTATTGACTCATCATCATATTGTTTCAATGTAGTGATATCAGCTAGTGTCACCTTCCTCTTGGTATTGAATAATAAGCATTCCAAGAACACGTCTATAAGTTGGTCCAAATTATGGATGCTATGATTTAGGAGTTGGGTAAACAAATCCATGGTTGGGCCAAAGAGGGTAGTCACAAATTTCCACAAAATAAAAGTATCATTATCCTATATGAAAAATCATTAGCTCAGGAACTTTGTAACATGCTCTTTCACATCTTCTTTTCCCTTAAATGTAGTCAACTAAGGCATCTTAGACTATTCTATATGGGAAGGGGCAATCATCGAAGGATGGAGTGATTGACTACGTAACTGATGCATGGTGGGATTCTGGGACCCAGACCCAAAGGTATTATTTTCCACTGACTCTAGGTGCTCTAGCAATGTTTGATATGTTTCAAAGGATTTAATCTCCTCATCCTTACTTCTATCCTGTGGTGGATGTTGAGGATCCTCAGGCCTATTTCGAGGTGGTGGCATGTCACCTCTTTCCTTGATAAGGTTTTTCTAAATGTTCCACCTCTAGCTCATGATCAGTGTAAGCCCCATAGGGTATCTCTTGATCTGGTATATAGAGAGGTGTACCTGCCTACTGTGGGCACCCTATGTTTGGCCTGGGAGACAAGTCCCTATTTTGCCTAGGAGGTCAGGGAGGCAATGGTGGGTAAGGTCTAGGAGATCTATATCGAATGAGAGAGGGTTGCCTTAGATGGACTTCCTATCTATATGTCTTAGGGGTAGGGACCCTCTCATACAAATTTTTATAGAACAACTCGTTGGTTTGCCATTCAATTATTTCTTTATCAAGTTGATGCGAGCAGTCTAGTTTCTCTTTGTCTTGTCGAAGCTACTTGAACTGCGCTTGGTATTCCATTTATCTTGCAACTTCTTGATTAATATATTCCACTATGTAGGGCCTAGGAGGCCAAGGAGGCCTAGTAGTCTAGCCCTTAGGCCTACCTCATTCAATATAATCTATGATATCCATCACGTGCTTCCCTCAATCAAGGGTCATCACATTTACTTAAGGTTCTAGCCTATGCATATGCTCATTATACTCAGTGGGTGTAGAGGTACATCATGATTGTGTTGTATACTAATCTTGAGGATAATCAAGGATTTCCTCATGCATTCCTTCATGGATTAGGAAGGGAAGGGAAGAGTTCATTCACCTTGATCGGTGAGTGTTATACCTCTCCTGTTGTCTAGGTTGTTGGAACCTAGAAGGGTTATGTAAAGGTGAGGTATAATCAATCTATTTTTCCCAATGTGTGAAATTGTGCTCTTGCCCATAAGTCAGCGTATTAGACCTATCAAGCACACATATGCATGGCACCACTCTGTCTACTTGCACCTCAGTGTGCGGTTGCCTCTCATAAAAGAAGGCATGTGATGTGTCTAAATATTGGGAACACTCTCTTGTATAAGGTCCACAACCTAAGTGGGTATCCCACATGGAGCTCCCTTGTAGGATTTTCTCAAGTCTCATTTTCTTGGGACTTGGGTGAGTAGAGGCTCACCAAGGAGGAATGACCAAATCCTTGGGGCTGAAGTAGAGATAACTAGTGTCTCCTAGTCCATCCTTCACAACTTTTACCCATGATTGGACTTGGCTGTAGGTGCACACCATTATTACTGTCTACCAAACCCTATATGATTATCTCCTTTAAAAAAAATTAATGAAAGAACACACAAGAAAGGTAACACTCAATAAGACAAATGATTATCTCTTTTAGGTTTTATATGTGAATCCCTAAATTATTTCATGTATTTAAAATGTGTTGTTTGTAAAGACAACCTTGTGTCATGTGTTTGAATTTTGTTGAATGATAATATTATGTTTAATTGGATTTCACCTGTATGCTCATAGCTTGACAACTGGAAATGAAAATCACAATCATGTAAACCTCCCAAAATGTGTATATGAAATTCACACTTGGGTAAGGAGCATAGGTCCTACCGATTCTCACCCAGCAACCCATGTGTAGCGATACACCCCTTCGAAGAGGAATGCATGCTATTTTGCATGGTTAGGATAGATCTTGGAGTCGGTATTGGTAAAGAACAAGGGTTCATGGGATTTGAGGCAATATATGGATATGAAATCCACCATCATTGACCTCTACTAGTGGTTGGTGATGAAATCCAACTCACTAGCATTTAAGTGAAGCATGACATGTGTGGTTTTTTTAAGCTAAAAGAAAGTAAACAATGAAGCATTCGATGATCATTCACTAAATGCATGTAAAAGGTGCATTTTAATTTCAAAAATCTAGATAAAAAGAGACCTAAAATATGCAAACCCTAAATGATAACCCACCCATTAGGTAGCCTACATGCAAGCAAACCATACAAGGGCATCATTGTTTAACTTATTTTTTATTTTTCTTATTTTTTTGTTATTTTTGTGTTTATAAGAAAAGTAAATATATTATTCTACATTTATGTAAAGCAAAGAATGCAATAAAAACCAAATTAAATAACCTCTGAAGGTGCAAAAGGAAAACAGAGAGTTTAGGCACTTACCTCATTAGTCTTGGAACCTGCCATTTCTAGAAACTTGAGTAGAAATATCTCTAGAAGCTTGAGTAGAAATATCTCTATTTTCTATTCACTCTAGGGTGGGATGAAAAGTAGTTTGGTGGCCATACCAGGGTGGGAAATTTGTGTATCCATCCCAGGGTGACATAAATAGTAGTCCAGAGGCTGTTTTAGGCTAGAATGACAAGACCTGCAATAGAAAAAGGGTAAAAATAGAGCTAGATATTCACATAAAGAAAAATGGGAAGTGTCCCACCATTATCACCATTGAATTAGGGGAAAAATTATGCACCTAATGATGAATAACAATATGCATCTATCTCTAATGGCTTATAAGCATCAAAATGGAAGCATGCAAGTAATAGTGGAAAAGACACCAAATTGCAAGAAATAAAATAAAAGGAAGTTTGTTTCTATTAATTTGATGGTTAAAAACCATGGTTATAGAGATGTACCCTTGAGGACTCAATATTGATATAATTTTTTATGAATTGGGTTCCCAAGGATCAAAATCCTTCAAGTAACTCGGGTGCACATCTAGTGTCTTTCCTCATACCCACAATCAAGGTGGGCAAGCCTATGATACCATCACTTGTTTATTTGATCTTGAGGTCCTATTATCCTTACTCATGTTATGTATAAACCTGCACCTGCACACAAGGAAATTAGAATCATTAAATAGCAAGTGTGTATAGTGAAAACATGCAATCCCCACAAATACTACAAGACTAAAAAACTGAATATGCAAGACTCCTATCCAAATAAACTCCAAATGGCTCAAAATTTAGAGGGGTGCAAAATAGATGGTTTTGGGAAGATATTACTGAAAAAGAACTGAAATTGTATCCAATGGCATGTCATAATAGCAATGCGCTTTTCCAACCTACAAAACCTAAAGTGAACAATTTCTACCCATAAACATATCTAAACCACATGAAACTTAGATATAATACATAAAATGACATTTCAAGAGAACCCATATGGTCAGATTTGAAAAAATAGGCACATATCCCTATGCATGCTCTGATGGACCCCGCAAGCCTGTAAAAACTTGCAAATACGATATCTCATCCAATACAGCTCAAAAATGTATGAAATTTGGATAGTAGCATAATATGATATCCTAGAATATACATTAAAAAAAGTAAATAAATCATACACAAATTTGTATTCATCCTAGGGGGCACCTACGATTGTCACAAATTAGGGGGCGCCCAAAGGTGGGACACCCACCAATTTTGCTAACGTTTTGGTACCAATTCCACTGTGGAATGGTCCAAAACACTCTTAGGGATATTGTCATCAAATTTTGTGGTGAAATTCACTCAACTGGTTTGATTTTGTAAACAAATTGTGCCTCTTGGATCACTCGTGAAACCTCCTTCACTAGGTAGAGATTTTGATGGAAAAAGGGCACAAAAAGGTGATGGGAAATCTTGGTAGCACTTCGTTGCTAAGTCTCAAAACTCATATCCATGTTTTTTATGGAAAACTAATCCACTTTATATCCAAAATATGTTCATGTGCAAAAATACATGCAAGGACATGCATGGTAGGAGGCACCATTTGGCCAAAATGTGGTATGCATTGGAGAGGGAAGAGAATATCCCTATTTTGCCTCTTACATGTAGCATGTCATCAGGATGTTGCATCCTCTGACATAACATGTAGGGAAAATGGTAGTTTCTATGCACCATTTGTCCATATTTTAACTTTTTTGGGTTAGACTTTCTAGGCATCCCACACTGGAATAGTTGCTTATGGCCATCCCAAGGTGGGATGGATAGGATCTACATTCATCCCAGGGTGGTATAACCATAAATATGGATCCAAAATTCCCAAAAAATGGGTCAGAACCTCCCAAAACCTTGTAGAAGTGGCTAAAAACACCATGTAACCTCTGAGGGCTGCCCTAGGAGGGCATGTGATGTCAACTTAGCCATTGTTCATGGATGCCTAATCATATTGACATAATTTTAGTGTCTACAAGTTCTAGCATATATTATTTCAGATTGTCATTATTTTTAGACATATATGTAGAATTCTTGTGTAACAAAACCTTGGAGAAATTTGTGTTTATATTTAATTTCTTCGCAAGAGAGAGTTTTAAAATTAATACTCTAATTTTGGTGATTATTTTGCAATAGGGTAAAATATTCACTCAACATTTTGGTGCTAGAAGGACGACCTTCTTTCATAGATTTGTTATTTAGATCATTGGTTTTCTGACAGTTAATGTGGGTCGTTTTGTTTCCACCATGTTTTTCTTGCAGGCATAGTGTTTTATAGGTTTTGTTGTGTGTGATTTATGAAAAGTCTTGTAGAGAAATTTTTTTCCCAAGCTGGCCCAACTTGAGTATATCACTACTAGATCTAAAACCACTGGGGAAACCATATTTCAAAGTCTTTCTCCCAATTTTAGGAAGAAAAGAAACAAAACTCAAGATATCAAAATCCCACTCAATATACTTGATCTAGGGTTATATTTTGACTTAAGTACATCTAGTGGATCTACTCCTAGTGTCTCCATTATGACAACTATATCAAGTGTATCTTCCTCAATTACTTCAATAGTTTCTATTACCCCTGTAGGGCCACAACTATTTAATAGCATGGTCCAACCACCAACCCCTTAGTACGGGATATAAAGTATTCCCTTGAAAATAGCTAGGGATGTTTATAAAATACCTAGGAATATCAAGAAGTTGCTACCCAATTTTAAGCATGATGGTCCTATTATAATCGAAGAGCATATCCAGAATTACAAGGACCTTTAGATTAGACTAGCAGTAAACCATGAAGATGTTTCTTGTAGGCTTTTCCCCATGAGTTTGGATCAGATGGCTCATGAATGGTATATGAATCTCCCCACAAGGTCCATCACTTCTTGGGCCCAATTAGAGAGAGCCTTCATTAATAATTTTATGTCATTTTTAGATCCAACCATCATGTATAATCAATTTGTGACCTATAAAATGTTACCCAATGAGTAGATAAGGATATTCAATGCTAGGTTCCAGAAGCTTTACATGAGTGTATCTCACCATTTCACAATTGAAGCCACTGTGGCCCTTTAATTATACTTTGGAGCTCTAGATATTATGATAGCCATGTTTTCTAGAAGAAACCCCCAGGTTACAACCCTTGTTCTAGAATATGTGAAGGCTATGACTATCGAGCAAAAAATGACACCGCAAGGTATGGGTATGCCCCAATTGCCTATGGTAGGATAGTTTGGTCTATATAGTTAGTTTGCTATTATGAATTAAATTATGGCACCATAAGTGCAAAAAATGAATACCCTACCATACCATCAATAATACCCATTCATGCCCATGTATCTATCCATTCCCACCTATCCTAATGCAACCATTCCACCCACCACATCTATGCTTGTAAACAATCATATGACTATGCAAGTATTCGATGCGACCAACGCTCATACCTTGATATCTTAACCCATGATCATACCCCTACAAAACATAAATCCTTGGTTAAACTAGAATATTCAAAATCAAACCACTATGTTGAGTCAAGAGGTTGCCAATACAGGAATTCATTTAGACTTGGTACCATAATGCCTCAACCACAAGGATCTAATTTTGAGGTTGAGAAGTTGAATAAAAAGTCTTACAAAATGGGCAATTACATAGTACACATAAAAAAATAACTTTCCCTAACCTCTATGTCTAATAACAATCCTAACCATAGGAGGGGGGCATCATGGAATACTCATCCCAATAATGGGCGTGTACCTAACCCTATAGAAAATTAGGCAAATGTGTTCGAAAAATCTAGTGAAGGAGATCCCATCATTAATTTATATGATTTCACTTGGGAAAGGGGATGTAGAGTGAATAATGTCAAAGACCACTATGAGAAGGAATATCTAGAGGCTTCTAGGTACAAGAAGTCCTTGCAAGCTCAAATGGATGATCATAGATTGAGGCATAGCGAGGGGACATCTTATTTATCCCAAGGGAAAGAAGATTCTTTTGTAAATGAAATTGTCCATTATCAATAAAGTGAGGAAGGAGAAGAGGACACTGGAATCTTAGGAGAAGATGATGATGAAACCATAGAAGAATTCCAAGATGTTAGATAATTTGGAAAAGGAAATCATGGTTATTACACAAGGAGTTCCAATAATCCTAAAACTTCCTCCACTCCATAAAACAATCCACTTCTTCCTCTTGATGTCAAAATTTATAATAATCCACATCCTCTACTAGTCGTTGAATCATCTAAAACTATGCAAAAAATGCAAAATATCAAAAAGTGTACTTACGACATAGTACAGGACTAGAAAAATACTAAAGCTAGTGTCTCAATTTTCAAGGCTGCCAAATTGCAAGGTCAAAGGGTGAAAGCTTTGTATCCACCAAGTCAAATCCATGAGGTCAAATATGTCGAGTCTAAATTAGTGTTACAAAAGGAAAAATGAGAAGTGCCTAATTTTCTCCTAACCATTGGAATTGCACAAAAAAATCACATAATTGTCTGATAGACTCAGGTGCCTCGGGTAACATCATGCCTCTCGAGATTTGCCAAAATTTAGGATTCAAACCAATCCCTTCAAAAAATAAAGTGATACAATTGGATAGATCTGTTGTAGATGTGGTTGGAATTTTGAATGATGTCCTAGTTAAAATCAATTCAAAGCCTAGAATTCAACATCATGTGGATATACTTATGGTCAATAATACTGCCAAATAAGTCATAGTGTTGGGAAGAGATTGGAGTAAGAACTTGAATGGTTACATTGTTACAGATTCTTCCCACATGTGGTTACCTTGGATGAGAGTAGCAAACCAAAGCTGGGTGGATAGTGAGCCAAGGCTCAAAGCGATAAATATAGAGTATAATAGGCCCAAAAAAATCCAATTTGCTAAAATTGATCTAGGGGTCTATAACTTTGACATAGAAGAAGCTACCGAAGAACATTGAAAATAAATCATTTCTTGTGGTATTTTTGAAAAGGATAGTTTGATCTGGATTTTTATATTTGATGGATCCAAATCAAAACAAGGTGTTGGAGTTGGTATCAAAATTACATGTCCCAGTATCAAGCCTATGCTAGTTGCCTATAGATTATAGTTTCCAGCCACCAACAATGTGGCAAAGTACGAAGCACTTATTTTTGGACTACAAATGGCTATGAGTAAGAAGGTTAAGTATCTCAAAATTTTGAGAGACTCAGAGTTAGTGGTTAAATATATATAAAAAGGTAATATGCATGTCAGGATAAAATATTGAGTCTTTACAAGACTAGAGTTAGGGATATGATAGATGAGTTTGATGCTTTCAACATTACCCTTATCTCTAGGAAACACAATCGAATGGAAGATTCCTTAGCCATTGCAACAAGTATGCTCAAGCTAGTTGACCATAAAAAATGTAAAAAAAAAGTTAATTGAACTAGTGCCCTGTCCTTCAATACCAGACAACGTTACTAATTTGTAAGTATTTGAGAGTGAGACATAATTTTAATTTTTTCACAAACTCTGGTATTTTTGAAAATCAAGTGATAGATGAAGATAAGAGAGGGCAGGAAGAAATATACCTGGATAGTGAAATGGACTAAATTATGAATGAAATGCCAAAAGATATTGTTTCACTAGAAAAGGTATTTGATATTGGATATCAAACAAAAAGAGGAAAAAATATGTTGCCTCCTAAAGAAGCATGCGATCTATCAACTTAGGTAGTGCAAAAAATCCACAAGAGGTGTTCATTGCTAAGACATGTACAAGTCATAAAAATGAGTCTATCACTCATGCACTAAGAGAGTATGCAGATTATATAGCATGGAGTTACAAGGATTTGAAAATGTGTGATCAGAATGTGATAATGCACACGATTCCATTAAAACCGGAGTCCAAGCCTTTATAGACAAAGACAAAGACCTGTCAATCCATTGTTAGAACCCTTAATAGAGAAAGAGGTGAAAATATTTCTAGAGGTAAAAATCATATTTATTGTTAGGCACTCTACATGGGTTGCCAATCTAGTCTCAGTGAGAAAAAAAAAATGGAGAGATAAGACTTTGTATTGACTTCAAAAATCTGAATAAAGCATTCCAAAAGGACAATTACCCATTGCCCTCCATTTATGAGATACTTCAACTGGTTAATGGGTCAAAAATTATGCCATTCCTAGTGGTTATTTGGGATACAATCAAATCCCTATCCACCCAAATTATATAATTAAAATAGCTTTCACAACTAAATGGGGAACATTTTTATATAGAAGAATGCCTTTCAAATTGTTGAATGCAGGTGCAACTTTCCAACGTGCAATGGATTATGCATTCAAAGGGATCATTGGTAAGTGTATCATTATTTATGTGGATGGCATTATTGTTTTTCTAAGAAAAGAGAAAATCTTGTTAGGGTTTTGATGAAATTTCTCCAAAGATGTAGGGAACATGGGATCTCCCTTAATCTAAGAAAATGCATATTTGGGGTAACATAAGGCAAGCTATTAGGTCACATTATATCAAAAGAAAGGATTTTTATTGATCCAAAAATAATAACTGCTATACAAGAGATCCCTCCACCCAATAGTAAGAAATATTTAAAGTCCTTCTTTCGAAATATTAATTTTGTAAGGAAGTTCATTTCAAGATTTACAAAAATTTCCAAACCCTTGAATGACATGTTAAAAAAGGATACTTAGATTAAATGGACAAACGAAAATAGGAATTCATTCAAAAGAATCAAATATGCTATCTCTAGGGCCCCTATTTTAGTCAGTATAAATTATGCAGATCCCTTTTATGTCTACACGTTTGCTTCAGATCATTCCTTTGCAAGTGTACTAACTCAAAATAGTGAAGGTAACGTTGAAACCCCTATCACTTTTTTGAGTGCTCCATTGAAGGATGTGAAATTAATATATTATGTCCTAGATAAAAAAATGTATGTGCTATTCAAAACCATAAAAGAATTCAAACATTACATAGTATATAGTAGGGTTTTTGTTGTTGTCCCCAACCCTACTGTCAAGGCTATGTTTTTGCAAAATAAACTAGGCAAAATAAGGGAAAAATGGATTTTGACACTCCAATAATTTCACCTAGAAATCCAACCTATGAAAATATTTTGTGGATAAGGATTGGTCAAGTCAATCGCAAAAATTGATCCATTAATATAATGCCAACATTAAAATGTGGAAGATATAAGTAAAGATGATTGGTATGTTGATATTGTATATTTATTTATGAATGGTAAATGTCCATTACATCTCACTCCTACTCAATGAACATATTTACGTTTGAAATCTACAAATTTTCTAATTAAATCTAGTGTTTTGTACAAGAGGAACCACAAAGGAATTTACCTTCATTGTATCAACCAAGAAGAAGAGACCCAAGTGCTTAAGGAGTTCCATCATAAGTATGGAACTTGACATGGGTCAACCAATACAACAACGCACCAGATTATTAGGGCAAGATACTATTGGCCCCATATTTTCAAAGATGCACATGCTCATATGTGATCCTCCCATACATTTCATATGGTGGCCAATAGAAAAAGATATGTAGTTATGCCATTATAGTTTGTAGTGGAGGCAATATCTTTTGCAGAATGGGAATTAGATTTTTTGGGGGTTATCAATCCCAACTCATCTGATTCTCATAAATATATCCTTACATCTATAGAGTATTGCACTAGGTGGATTGAAACCATCCCTACAAAGCATGCGACCACTGATGTTGTTATTAAATTTTTATAGGATTGCATTATGACTTGTTTTGGAATGCCTAACGCAATAGTAAGTGATAATGATTCTGCATTTTATTCCATTCAATTTGCACATTTGGAATATGATAACAAGGTAAGCTTGAAATTCTCTTCCAATTATTACCCACAAGGTAATGGTTTGGCAAAATATTCTAATAAAAATTTGCTATGTATTATAAAAAAAAAGCTTGAAAAGAATCCTAGAGATTGGCATAGTAAACTAAATTTACCCTTTGGGCTGATAGAACTAGAAAAAAAGAGTATATTGGGACATATCCATATCATTTAGTCTATGCGAAGGACCCTATTTTTCCCACTAATTTAAGATTGAAAACTCTTAATTTTATGAAGGAATATCTTGGAACGAATAATCAGGTTGAAACTAGATTAACCCATTTAATGCATCTTGATGACAAGAGAGAGGAAGTCATGCTTCACTTTAGTAAGCATCAAGATGTAGTAAAGAGATGGCTTGATAAGAGATCTATGATTAAAAAATTCAATATTTTAGATCTAGTTTTGTTGTGGTATAAATGACATGAAAAGAAAGGGGATCATGATAAATTCGATTGTTTGTGGCTGGGACCTTATCAAGTTTCTAAAATCCTAGGTAAAAATAGTTTTAGATTAAAAACCTTGGATGGAAAAGAATTGCCTTTTCCTGTTAATGGACTGCATCTAAAGCACTATTTTAACCCTTGAAATGTGTGTGTGTACTATATGTATATATATTTTGTGTTAGGTGACAAGTGCAACTAATGTGCTTAGACTAATGTATTAATTAATCTTCAAATATTAATACTATAAAAGATATGCAACCTTAGATATATAAGCAACCAGATGAACTAGTAAATCAATAGGCACCACTTTAAGGAGGGCCAAGTCCTCACCTCTAGGAGGGTAGAATCTATACGATATTGCAAATGATAGAAATATAAATATATGATGAAATAAATCAAATCTAAACTATATTAATAGTGAATTAATTAAATCACTCTTGGAAACATCAACATAGATGACTAGATATGTTAGGGTTGTAACATGGCTCCCCTCCTTGGAAAGCTTTGTCCTCCAAGCTAGAAATGTTTAGAAAATAATTTTAGGTTCCCATGTAGCATATTCTTCAAGTATGTCCTACCATTTTATGAGAAATTATTTTATGTGATGAGATCTCAACATACATGTTCTACTTTGTAAAATTGCTTCAGGCTGGAGATATATACATCCTTTTCATCGGGTACTGTTAATTCTAACTGAGAATGTACTTTCTAGACGATCACATTTTTGAGATAGGAAACATGAAATATTGGATGTATACAAGATGAGGGAGGAATGTTGAGCAAGGTGCAGCAACAGTATTGTCATTGTTGTCAACACAGTCAGATAGATCTGTTGATGTAGTGGATAGGAAGTTCAAAAGCTATTCAGATGCAGAAGACAGGAGTTCAAAGGTTATTCAGAGTATGTACAGTGATTTTCCAAGAAGACCGAAGTGGCCCATATGCAAAAGATCAAAGAAAAAGACAAGTAAGAAAAGTGTCGCGATATCGCGACATATACAGCAGGCAAGAAAAACTATCGCGATTTCGCGACATGTTGGAAGAGAGAGAAAAAGCAGGAAAAACTGTCACGATTTTGTGACATGTTGGAAGAGAGAGAAAAAGTAGGAAAAACTGTCATGATTTCGTGACATGTTGGAAGAGAGAGAAAAAGCAGGAAAAACTGTCACGATTTCGTGACATGTTGGAAGAGAAAAAGGCAAGTGGAAAAACTATCATGATTTCGTGACATGTTGGAAGAAAAAGAGAAAGCGGGAAAAAGTGTCACGATTTCGTGACAAGTTCGAAGAAAGAGAACAAGTAAGAAAAGTGTCACGATTTCGTGACATGTCGCATTTTCATGACTAAAATAGGAGAGAGAAAGTAAGTTTGAAAAGTGTCGCGATATCGCGACATGTCACATTTTCATGACAAAAGAAAGAGAGGAAGCGTAGAAGTAGAACTATCATGATTTCATGACAAAAGTAGAAAGCAAGACTTCAAAGAAAGTGTCATGATTTCATGACAAAAGCAAAGAAGTAAAGTACGAAAGCAGAAGTGTCATGATTTCGTGACAAAAGCAGAGAAGAAGACTTCAAAGGCAGAAGTGTCATGATTTCATGACAAAAGCAAAGAAGCTAAGTATGAAAGCAGAAGTGTCATGATTTCATGACAAAAGCTAAGTTGAAGACTACGGAGGTAGAAGTGTCACGATATCGTGACAAAAGCAAAGTTGAAGTCTATGGAAGCAGAAGTGTCACGATATCATGACAAAAGCAAAGACGAAGTATACGGAGGCGAAAATGTCACGATATCATGACAAAAGAAAATATGAAGTCTATGAAGGCAGAAATGTCATGATATCATGACAAAAGAATAGAGAAAGCGTACGGAGGTGAAAGTGTCATGATATCATGACATGTTGTATTTTCGTGGCAATAACAACAAAAGAAGCTACAGAGGCAAAAATGTCACGATTTCATGACAGGTCGTAAATGCGCAAGTCAAGAAGGAGAACTTGACTGAAATGAGAAGTATGACAGTGGACCGACATCACTATGGCATTTATAGGATTGATTTATATAAAATAGAAGAGTGATCAAAAGGTGATGTATGGGGTTGTGTCCAGAATGAAATCATCAAGCGATGGATAAATCGAACATCTTCTTGAGTTGAAGTCGACGAAGACCGATGACAGTCGACTAAAATTAGGGTTTACAGTTGTTATGAAAGTCGACTAAGATTAGGATTTACAGCCGACTAAGATTAGGGTTTTCATCATAAAAAATATTGTTATAAAAGGAGGGTTGTTTGGAGAATTGAGAAGATGGTTGAATGTGTGTGAAATATGGTCGTTGTGCGTAGAGAGCAAGTCATGTCGAATCGTGCTAAGTGCAAAATTTGCAAAGAGAGTAGAGTGTGCAAAAGGGAGAAGATGATCGTGAAGTTCGACTTGTAATGAAGCGAGTGTGCGAAGTGATTGCGTAGAGAGAGCGAGTGCATAGAGAATGCAAAAGGTGAAGAAGACTAGTCGGGGTCTTGCAAAAGCAAAGGTATCTTACTATCAAACTTATAGATTCAAATTGAAGTCTAGGTTGCAGCTTGGCATCAGGGGTTGGTGCTCCTTTCTGTTGGTGTAGATAAATAAGGGGTTGGTGCTCCTTTCTGTTGGTGTAGATAAATAAGGGGTTGGTGCTCCTTTCTGTTGGTGCAGATAAATAAGGGGTTGGTGCTCCTTATAGTGGGTGTTGGTAAATTGATTGTAAAGTTGGTGCTTTGCAAAGGCTAGATTTGGATGGTAGTCCAAGCAGTCAATTTTTGAGGAGTAGCCACATTGGTGAACCTCGTTAAATCTTGTGTTGTGTGATGCTCTTTTGTTATACTTGTTGTATCTAGTAATAAGTTTTAATTGCTATGGTATTAAGAGCTATAAATTTAAGTTTATAGAGCTACACTGATTCACCCCCCCTCTCAGTGTCATTGTAAGACTAACAATTGGTATCAGAGCTAAGTTCTTGTACAAGCTTAACCGGCTAGGGTGATCTTGGAAGTAACACAATGGCAGGTGGTGAAGGCTTCTCATCAAACAAAGCACCATTGTTTGACGGATCTAATTACGCGTTCTAGAGAATCGGGATGCAGACATATCTCTGTGCTTTGGGATACGACATCTGGGATTCAGTAGTTAGTGGATACACAATACCCATCACTCCTCCAAAAGAGGTGACGAAAAGAAACTGTTTGAAAATAACTCAAAAGCAAAGAATGCTATCATGTGCGAATTAGCGAGACGGTGAACTAGTAAAGATCATGAGCTGTAAAATGGCAAAAGAAATATGGGACAAACTGAGGAGTATTCATGAAGGAGACGATAAGATCAAGGAGGCCAAGTTACAGACACATCGAGCTCAGTTCGAAGCATTAAAGATGAATGACGATGAAAACATTGAGGCATATATCTTGAGAGTTAATGGAATCATTAATGCGATCAGAGGACTCGACGAGGATATCGAAGACTCTACCATCGTGAAAAAGGTATTAAGATCTCTTCCTCAAAGGTTTGATTCTAAAGTCTCGGTGATAGAAGAAGCTAAAAATCTAAATTATTTTAGTATAGATGAGATGTATGGTTCTTTGATTGCATATGAGATGAGGATAGGAAGATCTAAACCCACAGACAGAGAAGCGGCTTTTAAAGCCCTTAAAAATAAAAATGCAAAACAAGAGTCCGAGGAAGAAGAGACATCAGATGAAATGGAAGCAAACTTTGTTAGAAAACTAAAAAGGGGAAAAGGAAAATACAGAGGAAAGCTACCGTTTAAATGTTTCAACTATGGAGGCATTGGGCATTTTGCGACTAAATGTCCACTTAATGAGAAGAACAAAAATGATGAAGGATCGCACCAAGAAAGAAGTGACTGGAAGAAGAAAACGAATTTCAGAAAAGGCAACTTCAAGAAGAAAAGTTTCATCTCCGGGAATGCCAGTTCATCAGAAGACAACTCCGGTGAGGATTCGAAGAGGAAACAGGTGAAGCTCTTTTCATGGCATTTGAAGAAGTAAAATCAGAAAAGGAAGAAGGAGTGAACTCTGAAGTATGTGGTGAAAACCATGAGGCTGAAGTAGATCTAGAAGGTGAGTTGATCTCTGCACTTGAAGAGTGGAAAATAGAGAGGAAAAAGAATAAGAAAATTTCAAAAAATCTTGAGGATGCAAACGAAATCATAACTAGTCTGAAAGTACAGACAGAAGAATACAAGAAAATATCTGAAGATCTCGAAGTACAAATTACCATGAAAATAGATTATTGCTGCAAACTAGAAGAAGAGAATGTTGGTTTACGGACGCAGATAGAAGAGATGAATCACAAAATTAGTTGCTATCACAAACGCGAAGAAAGTTCTATGAAGCTGGATAAGATTATAAATGACCAAAGGCACTGCAGGCATCAAATTTGGTCTGGGTTTCGTCGAAGGAGAATCATCAAATGGATCAAAGGCCAGAAATGTAGAATCCATAAAGAATGAAGATAAGAAACAGGTTGATCAAGGAAAAATGTCTCATGCAAAAGAAAGCAATAATGCCAGGCACGAAAGGAGAATTGACAATGATGGATTCACCAATGTCACACATCAAAGAAGAAGAAGACCTATGGCTCCTACGGCAACATGGCAAAGACCATCACCCAGGTTCAATTATCCCTTTTCTGGTTTCTGTTTTAAATGCAATGGCTATGGACATAAAATCTCGGACTGCAAATATAATGTAAGACCAAGGAATTTCACCGGTAGAAATGCTTTTTCTCCTCCGATGAATTATACGGTAGAATGTTATAACCTGTCATAATTTTGGGCACATTGCAAGAAACTGTAGAAGTACATTTGCATCAAATCAGTTTTAGGGAAGAAAATTTCAACCAAATAGGATGAGACAAAATAGAAAACTTCTCGAAAAACATGCACAAGCTATTGATAAGGGAAAGGCAAAACAAGAGCCCAAAACTACTATCAAAATGGAGTGGAAAGAAAAAGAGCGACTTAAGGAAGAAAAGGAATCCTTAATCGTACAAACAACATTTAAAGCACAAAATAAATATGTACCATGGATACTTGATAGTGGATGCTCCAGTCATATGACAGGTGACAAACAAAAATTTGAGAAGTTACAGAAATATGAAGGTGGTTCAGTAAAGTTTGGAAATAATGATGGAGCTAAGATAGTTGGCAAAGGTTCAGTTAAAATTAGTGATGGAAAAATTAAGTCAGAAGAAGTCTTGTTTGTGGATGGTTTGAAACATAACTTGTTGAGCGTAAGTCAGATTTGTGATAAAGGTCATGAAGTAGTTTTTAAGAAGCAGGGTTGTGAAGTCAGAAAAACAAACAGTGGAAAATTGATAGCAACTGGATCAAGGACATCTAGAAACCTGTACACGCTCTCAGAGACTTCAGAAGGAGCTTGTTTTATTGGACAGGAAGAAGAAAATTGGTTGTGGCACAAGAGACTCGGTCATATCAGTTTTGATAATCTAGTAAAAATCAACTCAAAAAGGGTAGTGAGAGATATTCCCACCATCAACAAACCTGCAAACAACATTTGTGCTTCATGCCAAAAGGGAAGCAAACTAGAGTCACATTCAAAACAAAAGAGTACTACACAAGCAAACCTTTGGAACTAATACACACTGATTTATGTGGACCCATGAGAACACAAAGCATAAATGGTGACAAATATTTTATGTTGTGCATTGATGACTATTCCAGAATGACATGGATATTTTTCTTGAAGCATAAATCAGAAGCTTTTGAAATGTTCAAGACTTTCAAAAACCAAGTTGAGAATGAAACAGGAAAGAGGATCAAATGTTTAAGATCAGATAGAGGAGGAGAATTCATTTTAGAGGAGTTTATAGAGTACTGTGAAAAATACGGTATTAGGAGACAGTTTTTAGTAGCCAGGACACCTCAGCAGAATGGAGTGGTAGAAAGAAAGAACAGGACAGTGCAGGAAATGGCACGGACTATGTTGGCTGAAAGCAGAGTAGCAGACAGATTTTGGAAAGAAGCAGTCCATATTGCGGTGTATATCCAAAATAGGTACATGCTGAGAACACATGAAAGCAAAACTCCTTATGAGTTGTGGTTCGGTAAAAGGGCAACAACAAAATACCTCAAAGTTTTTGGCAGCAAGTGCTACATCAAAAGAACTGAAGATAATCTTGGTAAGTTTGAAGATAGAGCGGATGAAGGTATTTTTGTTGGTTATTCATCAAAAAACAAAGCTTACAAATGCTACAACAAGAGGCTAAAGAAAATTGTGGAGAGTGCCGATGTTAAATTTGATGAAGGTAGAGAACGAGTAATTAGCTATGAAAAGAACTACCCAATTTATGAAGAGGTTATTGAAGGAGATGAGGAAAACGAAACGAAAAAGATACAAAAAATTGACTCAGATGATTTAAGTTGTGATTCAGAAGTGGAAGAAAATAAGAAATTCAAAACAGGCAGCTGGCAGAAAAATCATCCTAGAGAGCAAATAATTGGAGACCCCAAAGTTGGTGTTCAGACAAGAAGAAGAGTAGTAAGTAACTACTCTCTATTATCCAACATTGAGCCCAAAAATGTTGCTGACGCAAGCAAATATGAAAGTTGGATGAAGGCAATAAATGAAGAATTAGATCAGATCGAGAAAAACGAAACTTGGGAGTTAGTACCTAGACATGCAAATAAAAATATAATCGGGACTAAATGGATTTTTCGAAACAAATTGAATGAAGACGGACAGGTAGTCAGAAATAAAGCAAGATTGGTATGTAAGGGTTATGCACAAGTTGAAGGCATTGACTTTGAGGAAACTTTTGCACCGGTAGCTAGACTAGAGGCAATTAGAATGTTTACGGCTTTAGCAGTCTACAAGAATTTCAAAGTTTATCAAATGGATGTGAAATCAGCGTTTTTGAATGGGAAACTTGAAGAAGAGGTTTATATTGAGCAACCAGATGGTTTCCAACTTGGTGATGATCCCAACTTGGTTTGCAAGTTGAAGAAAGCATTATATGGCTTAAAACAGGCACCCCGAGCATGGTATGCAAGGCTAGACAACTATCTCACTCAACAAGGGTTTAAGAAAGGTATGGTGGATAGTAATTTGTATGTCAAAATAGAAAATGGGCATCTTATTGTTCTTGTTGTATACGTAGATGATATCATATTTGGTAGCGACAAAGATGAGTCGTGTAAAGATTTAGCAAATAAGATGCAGAAAGAATTTGAAATGTCAATGATTGGTGAACTTTCGTATTTCCTCGGGTTGCAAGTTAATCAAAATAAGAAGGGCATATTTATTTCTCAAGTTAAATATGTGAAAGAGATGTTAAAAAAGTTCACAATGGAGGATTGTAAGCCGGTTAGCACTCCCATGACGATAGGTTGCAAGTTGAGCAAGGATGACAAATCTCCACCTGTTGATCAAACCATGTACGAGATCTATGATTGGGAGCTTACTGTACCGATGACTACCGGACCAGATATTTTGTAGGCGGTATGCATGGTAGCACGATTTCAGGCTAATCCCAAGGAGACTCATGTGACAAGAGTGAAGAGGATTCTTCGGTACCTCAAGGGTACTATGGAGTATGGGTTATGGTATCCGAAAGGTAAATACTTCACCCTTATTTCGTATTCAGATGCAGATTGGGCAGGAGGTGTCGATGACAGAAAGAGTACCAGTGGAGGTGCATTCTATCTTGGAGACAGATTGGTCGCGTGGCACAGTAAGAAACAAGAGTCAGTTTCTTTATCGACAGTAGAGGCAGAATATATTACAGCGACAACATGTTGTACGCAGGTATTATGGATGAAACAAACCTTGAAAGATCTTGGTATTAGCTTCAGTGAGCCAATATCAGTTAAGTGTGATAACACCGGTGCCATTAACATCTCCAAGAATCCGGTTATGCATTCACGCACAAAACACATTGCTATCGGGTATCACTTTTTGAAGGAGAAAGTTGCGAAAGGTGAGGTTAAGTTGGATTTTGTTCCAACTACAGAGCAAGTAGCAGATATCTTCACAAAACCATTGCCCAAGGAAGTTTTTGAGTACCTTCGCAATAAATTGGGAGTGGTCACACTTCCCAAGAATTGACTAGCTACGGGGATCACATTCTCAGGGGGAGCATTTAAGTATTTGATTATCTTTTTGCTCATGTTCATGATTTTTGCTAAGTGTAATAAATTTTGCCTGAGAATGTTGTGCATGGACTCAGGGGGAGTCTGCAGTAGCCCTTTGGTATTATTGTCAAAGGGGGAGAAGAGTTACAGGAAATTGCACATGTGTTGCCAAAAATTCCAAAGGGGAGATTGTTGAGCAAGGTGCAGCAACAGTATTGTCATTGTTGTCAACACGGTCAGATAGATCTGTTGATGCAGTGGACGGGAAGTTCAAAAGCTATTCAGATGCAGAAGACAGGAGTTCAAAGGTTATTCGGAGTATGTACAGTGATTTTCCAAGAAGACCGAAGTGGCCCATATGCAAAAGATCAAAGAAAAAGGACAAGTAAGAAAAGTGTCACGATATCATGACATATACAAGAGCAAGAAAAATATGCACGATTTCGTGACATGTTGGAAGAGAGAAAAAAAAGGAAAAATTGTCACGATTTCGTGACATGTTGGAAGAGAGAAAAAAGTAGGAAAAACTGTCACGATTTCACGACATGTTGGAAGAGAGAGAAAAAGTAGGAAAAACTATCGCGATTTCGTGACATGTTGGAAGAGAAAAAGGCAAGTGGAAAAAGTGTCACGATTTCGTGACATGTTGGAAGAGAAAGAGAAAGCAGGAAAAAGTGTCACGATTTCGTGACAAGTTCGAAGAAAGAGAACAAGTAAGAAAAGTGTCACGATTTTGTGACATGTCGCATTTTTGTGACTAAAATAGGAGAGAGAAAGTAAGTTTGAAAAGTGTCACGATATCGTGACATGTCGCATTTTCATGACAAAAGAAAGAGAGGAAGCGTAGAAGTAATATCACGATTTCATGACAAAAGAAAGCAAGACTTCGAAAGCAAAAGTGTCATGATTTCGTGACAAAAGCAAAGAAGTAAAGTATGAAAGTAGAAGTGTCATGATTTTATGACAAAAGCAGAAGAAGACTTCGAAGGTAGAAGTGTCATGATTTCATGATAAAAGCAAAGAAGCTAAGTACGAAAGTAGAAGTGTCACGATTTCATGACAAAAGCTAAGTTGAAGACTACGGAGGCAGAAGTGTCGCGATATCGCGACAAAAGCAAAGTCGAAGTCTATGGAAGCAGAAGTGTCGCGATATCGTGACAAAAGCAAAGATGAAGTATACGGAGGCAAAAATGTCATGATATCGTGACAAAAGAAAAGATGAAGTCTACGAAGGCAAAAATGTCATGATATCATGACAAAAGAATAGAGAAAGCGTACGGAGGTGAAAGTGTCATGATATCGTGACATGTATTTTCACAACAATAGCAACAAAAGAAGCTATAGAGGCAAAAATGTCACGATTTCATGATAGGTCATAAATGCGCAAGTCAAGAAGGAGAACTTGACTGAAATGAGAAGTATGACAGTGGACCGACATCACTACGGCATTTACAGGGCAGTTATAGAGTGATTTCATACTGCTAAAATACGAAGAGTGATCAAAAGTTAGTATGGTGGTTATAGGGTCTATCCAGAATGAAATCATCAAGCGATGGATAAACCGAACATCTTCTTGAGTTGAAGCTGACGAAGACCGATGACAGTCGACTAAAATTAGGGTTTACAGTTGTTATGAAAGCTGACTAAGATTAGGATTTATAGTCGACTAAGATTAGGGTTTTCATCATAAAAAATATTGTTATAAAAGGAGGGTTGTTTGGAGAATTGAGAATGTTGGTCGAATGTGTGTGAAATACGGTCGTTGTGCGTAGAGAGCAAGTCATGTCGAATCATGCTAAGTGCAAAATTCGCAAAGAGAGCAGAGTGTGCAAAAGGGAGAAGACGATCGTGAAGTTTGACTATAACGAAGCAGAGTGTGTGAAGTGATTGCGTAGAGAGAGCAGAGTGCGTAGAGAACGCAAAGGTGAAGAAGACCAGTTAGGGTCTTGCAAAAGCAAAGGTATCTTACTGTCAAACTTATAGATTCAAATTGAAGTCTAGGTTGCAACTTGGCATCAGGGGTTGATGCTCCTTTTTTTTGGTGCAGATAAATAAGGGGTTGGTGCTCCTTTCTATTGGTGCAGATAAATAAGACTTTGATTTCCCATTATCCACAAGTTAATGGGCAAGTAGAGGCATAAAATAAAACTTTGATTGCTATTCTAAAGAAAATAGTTAAATGAAACCATACAGATTGGCACACGCAAATACCCCTTGCTCTATGTGCCTATCACACTAGCATTCAAATGCCCACTGAGGTAACCCTATTTTTTCTAGTGTATGGCACTGAGGAATTCATACCTCTAGATCTAGAAATCCCATAACTATGAATATCTATGCAAGAGTTCATCAATGATGACACCGTATAGCAAGCTCACCTAGATCAGCTTGCATTGCTCGATGAACGATGCATCAATGCTCTTGATCACTTGCACGTTTATCAAGAGCGACTTAAGAGAGCTTATAACATGAAAGTCCATCTTAGAGACTGTAGCACCCTAAAATTGGCACGGTTAAAACCTTAGTAAACAGATAAAATATTAAAATTTGAATTATTTACACTAGAAAAGCTACTACTAAACTCCATTCTAAGAATACTTAGTCCTAGCCTTCACTTACATATGGAACTCTGGCTTTGCTTTATTTACCTCTAAAATCAATAGTTGAATTATATTGCAAAGGAAAAACATGTGACATACTTTAGTTAAACCAACCTCTAAGGATTTCCAGTGTTGTATATTTAATAGAAATATTCTATGGTCTCATCATCAAAAACACTCTACGACCCACATCGAACTCCCTTCTTAAGGTCGACATAAATTTTCTAACAATATGTAGCTTCCTTAAGTATTTCTCTGATCATCCTTAATTGTAGCTCCATTTCTATGACCATATTAGGCTTGAGCACAACCCTATCTTCTATATTATCCCAAGATAATGGTTTCCTACACCTCCTACCATACGGAGCTTCAAATGGTTCCATTTTGCCATTCATAAGGTCGAATGGTGATCATTGTTGTAGGTAAATTATACCAAGTGCAGGTAATCTTCCCATTGATTTTTTTGATTCATACAATAAATGCAAAGCATGTACTCTAAAAATCACTTTACCCTTTTATTTTACCCATTATTTTTTGGGTGATATGAAATTTCTTATGTTTAACCTAGCACCAATGGCTCGATGCAAAGCTTACCAAAACTAATATGTGAATCTTGAGTCCCTATCTGAAATGATCATATTCAAAAAACCATGAAGCCTAAATATTTTCTTGGAAAATCTATTAGCCACGATCATGATATCATCCTTGGTATTTTTAGGTATAAAGTGTGCAACTGTGGTTAGTTTTTCAACCACAACTAGGATTATGTCATTTTATAATCTATTCTTTGGAAAACCTGCAATAAAATCCATAGAAATCACTTTCTATTTCTATTTTTATACATCATGAGGGTACAATAGTCATGCAAGATGTCTATTTTATATCTTTACTTTCTGGAATTCAATACATAGGGTGATGAATTCAATTATTTCCCTCTTCATTCTTGTCCAATAAAACTTTTTCTTCATATTCTCTCTCATTTTTGTCCCTCCTCGGTGATCAAAATACGAATATTTTGTGTTCTTTATTCATGATTATTTTCCTTAAATCATTGACCTTAGGTATTACTACCCTATCCGTAAAGCACATGAAACCATCCTTGATTCTAAAATCCTTATTTTCATTGGGTTTTATTTCCATTCTTTCCCAAATTTGATTGCAAAACACATCCTGTTGTTGCATTTTCTTAACATGTTCCATCAAGTCTACACCAATGCAATACAAGACAAGTATGTGTGTTCTCCTACTAAGTGCATCAACAACCTTATTTTCCTTCCCTTTTATGTATTAATACCAAAATCATATTCAGTGAGAAATTCCATCCACCTTCTCTACTTGGAATTTAGCAAATATTGAGTAAATATGTACTTTAACATTTGATGGTATTTTCTCATCTCAAAGGGTCTCCCTATCAAATAGTGTCACCAACTTTTGAGAGAAAAAACCACCATTACCAATTATAGATCATGGGTTGAATAATTGATCTCATGTTTCATTTTCTTAGATCCATAAGCTATTACTGCTTCATATTTTGAGATAACTCCTCCCAAACCTTCCAATGGTACGCCTGTACACACAAAAAAAGTATCCTAAGGATCTGGTATCATTAGTATAGAAGATGTAGTGAGTCTTTATTTAACCAAATCAAACACTCCCTCATATTTGTCCATCCATTTAAATTATTTTACCTTCCTATAATTAGTTATTGGACTAGTTATCTAGGTGTAGTCCTTCACATAATGCTTATAATATCCAATCAAACCCATGAAAATCTAGACTTCCATCACATTTTTTGGTGGTAGCTAATTTAGTATAGCTTGTATTTTCTTAGGATTCACTACAATCCCTTCTACTGATATAATATGCTCTAAGTGTTGCACATTTCACACATGAAATTAATATTTTGATAAATTTTCATACAACTAATTCTTTCTTAGCATCTCTAGAATGATTTTAAGGTGTTTTTCATGATTTGACTTATTTTAGGAATATATCAAAATATCATCTAGGAACACAGGAAGAAATTAGACTAGAAGCTTCTTGAAAATGCTATTAATCAAGTTCATAAATGTTGTCAATGCATTCATCAGACCAAAAGTTAAGACAATAAACTCATAATTTCCATAACAATTTTTGAAGGTTGTCTTATGGGTATCCTCTTCGTGCATTCTCAATTGGTGGTACATCGATTTAAGATTGATCTTTGAGAAAATAGTAGTAACCTTGAGTTGATCAAATAAATATTTGATTATGGATAAAGGATATTTGTTCTTGGTAGTTGTCTTACTCAACATTCTATAATCTATGCATAGTCATAAGGAATCATCCTTCTTTTTAACAAATAGCATTGGTGCATCCTAGGGTGACACACTCGGTCTTATAAACCCTTTTTTCCAATAATCCTTATAACTAATAATTTAGCTCTTGCATCTCAATAGGGTTTATTATGTAAGTATCCCTATGTATAGGCTATGTTCCAGGTTGAAGCTCAATTATGAAATCAAATTTATGCTTCGAAGTTAATCTAGGTAATTCTTCTGGAATTACATCCCTAAACTCCTGTAGTACTGGCTATTTCCTAAACACCTCTTTATTTTTCTTTTCAAACTAATTTAAATTAACTACATATATTGTTCCTCGTTTCTTGATGGATTTATAAAGTTGCATTATAAATAGATCTGGGGTTGAAAATCCCCTTACAGGCTATACACCTTTTGTACTTTCCTACCATATTATGAATATTCAATCCATCTATCCTAGAAATTGATTATGGCCTTATGGGATTGCAACCAATCCATTCCTAGGACTACATCAAAAGCATGTAGTGGTGCTACATAAAGGCAACCTATAGTTGTACCACTAGGTAATATGATTTTAATCATAGGGTAACACTGATCTATTGAGTAGATTTGTCTTGAGCCATACTCGACCTTCCACCCATGTGCCAAGATTCCTAACCTTTTTGGTATATCGTTAATTAAGATAGTAGAAAAAAATCTAGATGTGGCACCACTATAAATCAAAATTCTAATATTTCTACCATATATATTACCTTTTATCAGTAGTGGAGTGGCTTGTCCTTCCATATTATAACTCCCTATTGTTGCATAAATATTTTATGTTGGTTCTTTATAACCAACATTTTTTCTCTTTGAAATTAATCCTGCTTTGAGTGGACATTTATTGGTCTAATGTGGACCACCATATTCATAACATCCTAATTTAGGTCCTGGATGTGTTTTCTACTTATATCCATTATCTACTTTCACCACTAGTGAGGGATTGGCCTAACCCTGCTATGATGGTCTGTTATCACCGTTGTTGCGATTGTTAGGATTTCATTTCTTCCCTTTGAACATTTTCTTAAACTTTTCTTGCTTTTGGTAATTCCATCTATCCTATCTAAGGTAACTCTTGTTTTCTTGCTCTCATTTCTACTTCATGAAACCTGAACTATTTATTTTCCTTAGTGCCTCTTTGTTATGCTCAAACGCCCCTTCATAATCAAAATAAGGCTTAAAATAAGTTTTATCTCTCCTAGCCATATCATAGGCCTTTTGAAGAGTAATAGGTTCCTATATGTTCACTTCATACATCAATTTGATATTTTCTCCTAGTATAAACTTACATACCTTCATTTTCTCATTATATGCAGGTACATACTTCAGTAGCTTGACAAATTTGTAGTAGTAAACTTCCACAATTTTATTCTCTTGTCTGAGTTTGGTGAATTCCTAAAATTTATGGGTATAGAAATATTCAATAAATATTCTTTCTTTAAAATCTACTATAAATTATTTCCATTTCAAATCAACTACTATTGCAATTCCTTTTTCCTCGTTGAATGTTTCCCACCAATCCAATCCAACACCCTATAGGTGTAGAGTGCCATAAGATGTTTGGGTTACAGTGAAATAGTTCTTCATATTACAAGAAAGTATTTATCCCATTCAACCAAGCTTTGGCTTTATCATCATATTCATATCCATTGAAATCAAAGAATATTAGGTGTTTCATGTCTTGGCCAATTGATGCAGGAGCATCCAACAAAATTATCGGGGCCATAACTTCTCAACCGTAGCTCCGATTGATGTGAAATTTGACAGAGAGCTAGTTGTGAGAGTTCTAGTGCCAAATTCCATCATCTAGTGCCCCAAAATTAGGTTTTAAAATTGCTTACCTAGTTTTTTATGCTTTTTGAGATGTTCATAGGTTAATATATCCTAATTTATTTAGAGTTAGGACTTGAAACTTTATTTTTGGCTTGTCTATTGTAAGGGGGATGTGCACCCGAATTTTGGTCCCCATATGACTCATTTCATTTTTTAGCATTTTTTGGCTATATAGCCATAGAATGAGGGTTTGTGAGGTAATATTTCCAAGTTTTCGAATGAGAATTGGTTTGAGAAAGTTTTGATAAGTTTGGCTCTCCATCACAAATTCTACCTCAAATTAAGTTTTGGTTTGTTATGCCTCTAATTAGGTCTTGTTAACTCGTTCTACTCTAGAATTTACAATTTGTGAATCTCATTTCACTATAGCCTCTAACAGTTGTTTCTATGTTTCCATATACTCCCTTAGTAAGGCAACTATGGTAGTAATATTTTCCCTCTTATTATTATGAGCATTCATATCTATCTCTAGGGTCCTAACCTCTTCATTATTTTGTTGTATTTGCTTTTTCGATGGGGCAGCACTCTCTATCCTTCTCTTTGACGGTATTGTCCCAAGCCACACATAGGAGAGGTAGTAGTAATTATTTTGTAATTACATATTTGAATTGCTTCACCTACTATTAGTATCATACCTAGTTATTTTAACTAGACCGATAGGGTTTACCTTTTTACTGCTAGTCTAATCATGCAAGTTAAACCCTATAATAATTTTTTTCCAATACACCCCATCATATATTCTTTACGTCAGGAAACTCTCATCCCTATGAACCAAACTTGAATACCAAATGTCATGTACCATATCTAAGGAAATTCTAAGAGTGTTTTTTTAAGGGTTCTAGAATATATGCTCTAGAACAACTACTAGTGTCACATCAATAGTTTTAGTATCTATATCTTCTTTGAGGCACACTCATCCTTACACCTTACATAAAACCAACTATATAAGAGCACTAGATATTTTATTTAATGGTTAAAATTATCCATATCATGGATCCAATGAGCTAGAATTAACCTCACCTTCATTCTATCAAAAGGTGCATGCCAAGTCTACACTCTACATAAGTCCTTTTATGCAGGTGGTTTATGCATACGGGGATTGACTATCCATATTATATCCATTTGATCTAGACACCTCTTAAAGGCCTTGTTCCTAATTTTCTTCTTTGTGGAATCAACATTGTGGGTAATCCTACTTTCCATTTACTTTTATTAGGTTTTCCTACTCTTTAGGATTTATCATTATAGTGCTCAAGGATTTACACACTCCTCATTTATATGGGATATTTATTGATTTCATCCAATATATTACATAAATTAACTCCATAAATCATTGAGAAACATTAATTAAATACCTCTAAGGGTGAGTCTTATTTAATTTTGAGATTTCTCACATGCATTACTATAAATGTATTTATATTATTCAATTTACAACTAGTCATATTATAAATCAAAATGTCTACACCACCACACATAAATATTACTTTCATAAGTAATTTATTACCATACTTAAAGCGATGTTCCCAATCATTGAAATTTAGACAAGTTCCAACATAACTAAAATTTACAAAGAGTCACATCATAATTTATTTACCCTGGAAAACCAGAAGGAAAAACCCAACCATAAAATTTTTCTATCTTATTTCATAATAATTAAATATATACATTTTGTCTAGGCTTACAAATGAGCCATAAACACAACCAAGATATTCCAAGTTTCTTATACATTTATAATTTGAACTTGTCTTTAAATTCATATTCATGGATAAATAACACATCCATTTCTAATTATCTACTCGTCATTTATACATTTTATTTCCACACCATACATTACCATATGGTTTACCATAAACCAATGGCATTAGCAATGCTTAAATCTACCATGATAATTCTAGTATAACATAAATCATATGTGAGCCCATCTAAACGATTTACACTAGAAGCTCTACTAGTTATAACATAAATCATATGTGAGCCCATCTAAATGATTTACAGTATAAGCTCTACTAGTTATAACATAAATCATATGTGAGCCCATCTAAAAAATTTACACTAGAATCTCTACTACCAACCTCCATTCCAAGAATACTAAGTATTTCTAGCCTTCACTTCCCTATGGAACTTCAACTTTGCTTTATTTACCTCTAAAAGTAATAGTTGAATTTTATTGCAAAGGCAAAACATGTGACATAATTTACTTAAACCATCCTCTAAGTATTTCCACTCATTCAGATAAATAACACACAATCAACATCTTCTAAAATCCAATCGTAACACCAATAGATCCAAGTATATCTACCCAACTCATCTTATAACATAAACATCTTGGGTTATGATAACAAAAAAACCCCATATGCATTACTTACTCAAGTAGTTTACAGATTATATTCTAGTGATACTTACATTCAAAAACAACTATTGTTAGCCTCAGATCCATCACTAAATTTTGCAGAAGTCTCTCCTATTAATAACATGATGAATCTCATCTATGAAAGAACATATTTTCACTCTCATACTATAATAATAAGCATATCACAACAACATGTAGAACATTCCTATATTACCTTGATTCACAAGAACAATCATTAGTCGAAACCAACCATTCATAATACACATAAGAATATTTCTAACAAAAGCTTCTTTTGGAAGTATTTCAGGTAGTCAAGTGATAGTGTAGTCATGTGACCACAAACACCATTCTATCCTAGGCGAAGACTACCACATACACCCATAAACCCTTCCAAGCAATACTATCTCTTAAGAAATTTCACTACTCTAAAAATAATGAAAAATTAGCTAATATGTTATCGATACACATGTGAAAGCACGAGATTCCGGTCAAAGGAAATCATTCAAGTGCAATTGCATTCAAAGTTAAGCACGCCTAAGTCCTAGAAATATGAATTACATGAAACGGAAAAGAGACATGTTGTAAGAGACGCAATCAGATAAAGAAAAACAGCCCTTTCATTAATTTCTTTCGATCACTGTTACAATAATGCCTCCTCCCTTTTCGGGGGCTAGGAGCGCAAATAAGGTTTGATTACAATCGTTGAATGGTTCCTCCTTCCGCGTGCCCACGATTGCCTTTGGGCGGGCTAAGATGATGCCGTCGCTGATGTTGATGGGTTCTTCGCCTCTGCTGCTTCTCCTGCAAACAAAGAAATGATCAAGACGTTAGTAGCACATGTTGCAAATGAAAATCATTCTCTCTCTAAAACTAACAAAATATGCATACGAATATTTGCTGAAACCATGAAAACGGTGAATCCAAATTGCTTCAAAATCACGACGAAGGTAAGAACAGTCACCGAGAAGGCCACTTGCCACTGAGGCGGCTGGCCAATTCACCTTAAGCTGGAATTCGTCCACGGGCGGGACGAATTCGGGCGTAATTCGTCCCTGGGTGGGACGAATTCTTCGAATAGGAGAAATCGACCTGCTTCTTTGCTCCAATGTCGGATCTCGGGACCTGCAAAACTCATGCAAACAGGGGGGTTAGGTAATTGGGGCCATTTTGGGACGACCCAGATGGTCGGATTTTCCCAATTTGGCCTCCTCCCTCGGGAATTTAACCTTGACACCTGCAAGTTAGCGAAACGATAAAGCAATACAAAACACCCTAAACTACGACCAAAAGCTACAAAATTGCAATTATAGACTAATCAGGACCTAGTAACACGGAATGCAATCTAAAAATTAATCTAAAGTGCTCAAAAACTGAAATTAGAACTTGGGGGTGCGGGGGTGCCCAAGTGGGCCTCCCACCGTTGGCCCTCGATTTTGGAGCCAATCCACCAAGGATGGGCCCAAAACCTTTTAGGATTGGGGGGTCGGCGAATTGATGGGTTCAGATGTCCATGCGTCGGATTTGAGTAAGGTTCGAGCTTCCAAAGGCCACCCAACAACCTCCCTTGCAAAAGAGATTGATGGATGTAGGAAGGTGAACAAAGGGGGATGCAAATGAGTCTTCGATTCGGCAGCACTTCGTTGCTTCAACACTCCTTCTACCTGCATATTTTGGGTGAGAAAATTCCCACCTTTTATAGACCCAAGGGGTCTCTTTTGGGAGGGAAGCACAAAAGCCAAGTGTTGACCATGGGCGCCATGTGGCGGTCTTGTCTTCCCATGAGGGAGGGAGTCCTTCCCCGACTTGAACTTTGATAAATGCTTCTTGTAACGAGTCCTCTAACGGCCCCTCTGTCCACTTACACATGCGTGCAAGGTAGGAGCCCTTAGCCGACCGTTACGGGCTGCCACTTGGCACCATTTGCCCTTTTGCCCGTTAAGCTTAGAATTCGTCCCACCCGGGGACGGATTCGGAAGTACGCCTGGGGTGGGACGGATTCTATTTTGAATTCGTCTCTGGGTGAGACGAATACTGGGCAAAGTGCCCAAGTGTGCCAAATTGCTCCTTGACCTTACAAAACTGCTATGAAAGTGGTTAAGACCATTGTTTGACCTCTGAGGGCTGCCCTGGGGGCTGTGTTTGTCAAAGCGATCAGTGTTTGCAGTCACATAATCGGATTGGTGCTGTTTTGGTGTCTACGAGATGCCCCTTTTTGGGAAGCGCTGCGGGTGACGCGGTCCTTGAGCAAAAATAGATAACCAAAGCACTAATGATTAGGGTTTCTTGGTAACCTAACCAACTTTTGATGCCCCAAGTATGGAAAGGGCATGCATTCTTGAATCCTTGCTTCTGACGAGCTAAGGAATTTGATTTCAAGTATTAACTTGTTTTGGTGAGGTGTGACTTGAACTTGGACATTGATCGATCATGAACAAGTGAAGGGCGTTTTTATCCTCGGGGGGAACCTTGTGTTCATGATTCACGAAATTTAATTAAATTATAATATAAAATAATTTTATTAATATTTATATTAAAAATGCCAAGTGTTTGATTGATTTGATTGTTGCTTGTTTCTGCCCCAAGCTGGAGCGTGATTGTCTTTGTCAATGATTCTTTGAATGCATGTCGTTTTCCTTAATTGGGTGTGTGATTGTTGGTTGGTGACTAAGTGTGACTACCCCCTCAAGCGACGAATCGATGAGGGAATGACCTTCGTGAGAGAAGCGGCGAGTCGCTTGACCCAAGATGACTTGTGCAAGGTTTGCCTTTAGAGGGTTTACCGTTAAGCGTGTGCAATTTTTCCAACATATGGACCTATTTTTGGTGGGTGTTAGCCCTTTTGGTGACGTCATAATGAGGTGAAATCGTCGAAAACCTATTTCCCGTGGAAGCGGTCCGGCTATGATAGCCTTCTTGGGGAGTAGGAGAGCGATAATTTGGACCTCGACATCGATTTTCTTTGCCTAGAGGTTAAGTGCATGAGCACTTATGCACAGCAATGCTTTTGTTGTGTTTTTGTTAAATTTTGTATTGTTTTTGTTGTTTTTGTGACATTATTTTGGGGATTAAATTTTCAAAATCTGTCTTCCCTTGGAGCGGTCCGGCTATGGTAGCCTTCTTAGGGAGTAGGATATTGATAATTTGTGACCCCGATGTCGATTTTGTATGCCCATGTTGTTGGTTGCATTTGCAATCTGTCGAGCAGTTTTATTGTCTTTTTAGTGCATTTTTAGTCATTTTTCTTAATTTTTTTTGTGCTGGCCTGAATTCGTCCCTGGGTGGGACGAATTCTAGCTGGAGAATTCGTCCCTGGGTGGGACGAGCGCTAATCAAAGCGCTCGTCCCAGTCAAGGACGAATTCCAGTGCAAAAGGCCTATTTAAGGGCCAAAACTTGATTTTGGGCTCATTTGTGTCATTTTTTCTTGCGATTTTGGAGCTGCGGGAGGAGGAAGTAGTGCGAGCGAAGCGCTCTTGGAATTCTCTCTGCCATCATGAGTGCACAAGCCGGATTCGAGCGGCGGAGCCGAGGCGGAGCACTGTAAGTGACCCTAGGGCTTATTTTGCTTTAATTGAATGCATTGTTTTGTGTTACGCTTTTCAAAACTTTAATATTATTTGTGATGTTTTTGTTTAACAGTTAAGGTTAGAAACCTTAGAATTGAAAATTTTATTTTTATTTATTTATTATATTTATTTTTTTTTTTGTTGAGGTTGTTAGGAGCCGGTACCGTGTACCTTGCCTTTCTGAGCGCGGTTGGCCTTGGCCGATGACGGCGGGAATGGCTTGATGCCCTTGGGCTCAAGCGGGTGGCTCGGCTGGAGCTGTGGTTTCGGATCAGGCCTATCGCGGCCCCGATCAAGCTTTGGGATCCGAGGACCAATACTTTCCATCTCCCGACAGGGGAGATGTGTGACTCTTGAGGACGTCTATCGGTTGCTTCGGATTCCGATAGATGGTATGCCTATTAGGACATCTCCGTTCGATCAGTGGACTGCTATACTCACGAGATGTTTTGGGCATGGGGGGGAGCTGGGTGTAGCAGACCCAGTGGAGACAGCCGAGGTGGATTGCGGTGGCGGGATTTTGGTTGGTGGGTGGAAGGAGAGGGGGTGTTAGGAGTGAGGCACGCATTCTCGATGGGCCTCATTTCTAACATTCTTCTCCATGATTCGTCAGGCGCGAGGTTCCCGTGGAACCTGCTGGATTTGGTGTGGCAGTTGGCAGAGTGCCCGGTAGAGGCACCGTTGATCCTGAGATGGGGACAGACTTTGTTGGCGTAGCTTTACGGAGAGCTGTACGGGGTCTGCTGTCGGCAGCGGAAGGGTGTCAGTTGTAGCTTTTTGTTGAAGTGTTGGGGTTGGCAGCACATAGCTGTTGAGAGGCCTACCGGGTTACCGTGGACGACTCGGGTGGCGATGGAGGATGATGAGATTGGCTATGCAGCGTTGTGGCGACGGTCTGCGGAGCGAGCGGGAGTCGGCGATGGGCGGGTGCGGTTGAGCACTACATTGATGCCTTTTCACGGCTCACTCCGGGGGAGGTGTTTTGGCGTCCCTATCGGGGTCATCCCGGCTGGCTGAGGCTGGAGAGTGGCTCCGACGGGTACGGAGGGAGCGATGGTTGATTGGGCGGCACGGGACGGAGCATGAGTTCTTTCCGTACCGCCGGGTTACACGACAGTTTGGGGTGCGCCAGGGGTTTCCTGGTGAACCCGTAGGCTATCGGCGTCGGGGAGACGAGAGGGATCTGGAGCCACCTGTCCTCGTGCCACTGGGCGAGGAGTCGGATGTTGTTATTGAGGTGTTGGATGTGGATGACGTAGGTACTACCAGCTTGAGTATGACTCGTGGTGGGTTTTGCGGTTGGAGAGGTGAGGGTCCTGCGGGAGGTGCGGAGGCGGCGGTGGAGGATCTTTGAGGCGACGGGGGGTGAATGGGGAGGGCCGTTGGATGATGCGGACATGGCGGATGTGGACTTGGGTGTTCCGGAGCAGCCGGACATGCGGGATGTGGAGGAGCGGTTGGAGCACAGGCGGAGCCTACGTCCCCGGGAGTCCTATGCGTCCGACAGATACGGAGGGGGTGGGGTCGGATGTAGGCGATGAGGTTGCACGGCTTACAGAGCTACTTCGGATGCGGGATCTAGAGAGGGATCTTCTGCGGGTTCAGTTGGCAGAGCGGGATAGCGTTTTGGCGCAGCGTGATGATGCCTTGTCTATCTATCATCGGCGGGAGGCAGAGTGGTGTCTATACCGGATAGACTTGGAGAGGGAGGTCATCCGCCTTGGCGGGCGGCTCCCTCGAGCCTTCTATCGGCGAGATCTTCTCGACGGACGAGGGATAGTCGGCGAGCGATCGGCATCATCTCGCCGCGGGCGGTTGGATGAGGGGGTGGTAGTAGGCATGATGCGGAGGCTAGCAGTGGTCGCCCTGCTGGGTCCCGTAGGACCCACACCACGGGGGTAGTTCCCGTCGCACCGATCCTGCGTGATCATGGTGGCCGACGTCTTAGGTTGGGTTTTGGATATGATTGCGGGGTCTAAGGACCTTTTTTTGTAGCCTGCGGGCATCTTTTTTTTTGACGATATATATATATATACCGGTTTTATTTTTGGATTTGTACATGTGATGATGTGATTGATTTTTGTTATGCATGTTTATTTGTTTGATGGATGCAGATGAATTGAATTGTTTTAGATGCCTATGTGATATGCAAAATGGATGAATGCTATTTTTATTTATCTGGTTTTTCTTTCTTGTTTTTGTATTTTACGATGGTATCATAAGAATGATAAGTAGGGCGAGATGGTTTTCGGGATGAGTGTAAGATTTTACGAGATTCGAGAAGGTTTTAACTCACTATCCACGGTTGTACTTTGTCTTACAAGACTTTTGAACAAGGTATGAATCAAACTTGTTTTTGACCGAGCTATTTCACATCCCTGTGTGTGCAATTGAGTTCATTTAGTGGTATTTGTTAGGATACCACCAGTGCCAGATGGGCTTTCAACCGAACCTGTACTGAGGATCACCTAATTAGCTCCACGAATTCCTTTGTTGTATGTACTAAGATTAATCTGCGTTGTAATCCAGGCTGCCATAAGCTAGCTCATCCACATGCAAACATTGATCCGTACACAAGTTAATGTGACGAGATATATCGTCATGCGGGAGGTTTACTTACATTACCGCGTTGGTATTGAAGCTTGCCTTATGACCTACGAGAATCTTTGAGAGTTCCGGGGATTCAAGGTCAACTCCCTTCTTTTTTTCAATTGTATTGGGATACTTGCTCTTTTGTAGTGATAAGATCACTTGTTTATTTTTATTGATTTTTCTTTTGAGCAAGGGATTGGGGATATGGAGTGACAAAAATCACTTGTTGTTTGTGCCTTTTGATGTGTGCACTATATTTTGTCAAATTTTTGAGTTTTGACATTTTGCAAATTTTTGTGTTTTGCGGCTATTGAGAACTTTTGGGATTCTTAGGGAATTGGGTAGGGAGGAAGCTTGTCCTTTTGCCAACTCTCAGCATTCTAGGGGTCATTCGCACAGGGGGATGAGCAAGATAACCGTTTCGCTTGTGGTGACCTAGTTGTTTTGCAGGTTTCATCTTTCGTTCACACGATTTTGGGAATTTTAGTGTTTTAATTTGTGTTGGGATGTTACGTAACAAGGTGTATTTCGAGTATGACTCTACCTTTATAAAATCCGTTCGACTTGGTACACTACATGGCTAAAGAGGAAAATGATGACTGAATTACTGAAACTCCTAGTACATTCCCAGACCACTGATTGTAGTGTGGTAAGATTTATGCATGGTGTTGGTTTTGATGAATTCGAGTATGCCTAGAATTGAGATGCAAATCTTTTTTTTTTTTTGATGATTTTTGTTGTTTTGTTTTTGTTGAATTTCTTGATTGTTTGACCAAGAGATTGCGATAATCCTTGGAGCTTTTGGGTTGACCAAGAGATTGCGATAATCCTTGGAGCTTTTTGTATTGACCAAGAGATTGCGATAATCCTTGGAGCTTTTTAGGTGACCAAGAGATTGCGATAATCCTTGGAGCTTTTTAGGTGACCAAGAGATTGCGATAATCCTTGGAGCTTTTTGTGGTTGACCAAGAGATTGCGATAATCCTTGGAGCTTTTTGGGTTGACCAAGAGATTGCGATAATCCTTGGAGCTTTTGGGTTGACCAAGAGATTGCGATAATCCTTGGAGCTTTTTGGGTTGACCAAGAGATTGCGATAATCCTTGGAGCTTTTTGGGTTGACCAAGAGATTGCAATAATCCTTGGAGCTTTTTGTTTGTTTGTTTTTGTTGAAATTTTATTTTATTTTATTTTATTTTATTTATTTTTTTTTTTGGTACATGGTTGTCTTAGATATGAAATGGTCGTAAATGACTGATATTCAAGGGTTCCGTTTCCTTGATACCGTCAAGAGAAGCTAGCCTGTACGTTCCTGGTCCTATTTTGCTATCAATGACATACGGACCTAACCAATTTGCCGCAAATTTGTCCCTCATATGGGACGGCAAATTAGAGTTTTGTTGGTTTTCCTTCAGAACCAGATCACCAACCCGAAATTCTCTTAGGTGAACTTTCATGTTGTAAGCTCTCTTAAGCCGCTCTTGATAGATACGTAAGTGCTCGAGAGCATTAACGCGTCTTTCATCAAGCAACGTAAGCTGGTCTAACCGGGCCTGCCGCGCAGTGTCATCATCGATGAATTCCTGCATTGATATGCGGAGGGAAGGAATTTCCAACTCGAGAGGCATTACTGCCTCTGAGCCATACACTAGTGAAAACGGAGTTGCCCCAGTGGGCGTCCGAATGCTAGTGCGATAGGCCCAAAGGGCAAGTGGGATTTGTATGTGCCAATCCTTATGGTATCTGCGACGGTCTTTTTAAGGATGGCGACTAGCGTTTTGTTTGACGCCTCTGCTTGCCCATTTGCTTGCGGATAATATGGTGTTGAAAAGTTGTGCTGAATTTTGTACTTTGTGGTTAAAGCACGCACGTCTTTGTTCTTGAATGATGGCCCATTATCCGAGATTATTTTGGATGGAATACCAAAACGACATATGATGTAATGCAAAATGAACTCCGCAATGCGGGAGTCCTCATCGTAGAGGTTAACGGAATTGCTTCCACCCATTTGGTAAAATATTACGTGGCCGTTATGATAAACGTGTGACGGCTTGACGATGCGGGGAGATCTTTCCAATTAGATCGAGGCCCCACTACGAAAATGGCCAAGCGGTGGGTATGTCGTAGGGCACTGGGAAGGTGCGTGCATCGGATTGGCATGATGTTGACATTTCACACACCTCTTGACATATGCGCAGCAATCTCGCTCTAAAGATGGCCAATAATAGCCCATGCGAAGAATGCGCTTTGCAATGGCCATACCACTAAAGTGGCCGCCACATGTACCGTCATGCACTTGGGTGGTTGCCCAAGTGGACTCTTGCTTGGTCCAAGCAACGAAGAAGAATTCCGTCGTAGCTGCGACGATACAAAATGTCTCCTATCAAGACATATTTTGCCGCTTCTTTGTTTGAATGTTCGTTTTGCGGCTTGCGTCAATCCAAGGGGTAGATTACCTAACTTGAGGTAATCTCTTATGGGTAAATACCAATCCTGTTGATCAGATACCTCGACAGTTTGAACAGCCAATCCCTTTTGGAGTTCTTCCCTAACAAATGCTGATTGGGATAAAACTTGTAAAAATAGCGTTGTGTTGCTATTAATGGGAATTGGGGAGAACAAAGACCCCCAGTTGGCGTGTTTCAAATAGTCTCGGATTCGAAAGAACTTATCCGAAGATGGTTCGATCTGGATCATGTGGATTCCTGGCGTCAAGTCTGAGCTTGCGCGCTCCATCGCGGGTTGCGATAAGGTTTTGACTTGAATGGTTGTTATATCACCGGAAAGGTCTTGCGGGATTAGTGACCCCAAGGAGGCCATTGTGTCCGCAAAACGATTCGATGATCGAGGGAGTGCCTCGATGTCATACCACTCAAATTTTGCCAAGAATTTATCCACGAGGGCTTTATAGGCCTGGGCATTTGCATTGATATACCCCTTTGAATTGATTGATGATTAACGGCGAATCGCCAAAGATGTTCGATCTTTTGATGTTCATGGCGATTCTTTGTCACGAAGACCTAGGAGCAAGGCTTCATATTATGCATTGTTGTTGGTGCCTTTGGAAGTTTAATTTAAATGACGAGGGGCATTGGAGCGCCCTGCGGTGTGAAGAATACAATTCTGCGCCACCACCTTGCTCGCATTTAGAACCATCGAAAAATAAGGTTATGTCGGCTCGAGACTCGGGCTCTTCGAATCTGGCGATTACGAGACATGGAAGACCTCATCATCGGGTAGTTCTATGACCAGAGGCTGATCGTCTTCAAGAGGAGCCTCTGCTAGTTGATCGGCTATGACTTGTCCTTTTATAGATTTTTGTCCAATAAACTCAATGTCAAATTCCGTCAACAACATGATCCATTTCGCCGTGCGGCTACTATGATAAGTACGACTCATCATGTATCGCAATGGATTCTCCTTAGACACAACATACGTCGTGTTGCTCAGCATATAGTGGCGTAGCCTTTTGGTGGCAAACACCACTTGCCAAGCGAGTTTCTCAACGTATGCATAGTTAAGTTCAGTAGCCCGACCGAGGTGCGGCTAAGATAGTAAGTAGCTCTGTTCTTTGTGAAGTTCATTCTTACGGGCTAGCATTACGCCCGGTGCCACCTCGATGGCTGAGATGTACAAGTAGAACGGCACACCTGGTCTAGGCGGTGCCAATACTGCGGCGAAGCCAAGTATTGTTTGATTTCGTCAAAGGCTGACTGGCACTCGTCATCCCAATGAAATGTGACCCCTTTGTGCAATAATTTGTTCATTGGTCGGCATTTGTCAGATAATTGCGCTATGAAGCGTTTAATCGACGCGACCTTTCCTTGTAGACTTCTAGCTGCTTGATAGTGGTTGGGGGAGCCATTTCAAGGATTGCCTTGACTTTGTTTGGGTCCACTTCGATGCCTCTTTTGGAGACTATAAAACCCAAGAGTTTTCCGGATGTGACGCCGAACACGCACTTCTTGGGATTCGATCGACCTTATGCTCTATGAGGCGATCGAGGATCTTGCTTAAGTCACCGAGATGATGCGAGCGCAATTTAGACTTGGCTAACAAATCATCCATGTAATCTTCCAAAGTTTTGTGCATGTAATCGTGGAAGATATACGTCATAGCACGTTGGTATGTAGCGCCCGGCGTTTTTAAGGCCAAAAGGCATGACCTTATAACAAAATGTCCCCCAAGGCGTTGTGAATGCCGTTTTGAGTTGGTCTTCAGGATTGATACGAATTTGATTGTATCCTGAGAAACCGTCCATTAGGGAGAGCATTTCGTGACCTTCTGTAGCGTCTACCAATGCGTCGATGCTTGGCAAGGGGAAATCATCCTTAGGACTCGCTTTGTTTAAGTCTCGAAAGTCGGTGCATATGCGAATCCTCCCATCGGGCTTCTTGACGGGAACCATGTTGGACAACCATGGCGGATAATCCACGCGAGATGACAAATTGTGCATCCAACGGCTTTTGTAATTCGTCTTTGACCATCAAGGCCCTTTGTTGGGTGCATCTTTCTTAGTTTTTGCTTTACTGGCTTGATTTTCGGATCAAGCGTTAAATTGTGCATGACTAGCTGTGGGTCTAGTCCTGGCATATCTTTGTATGACCATGCAAAAACCTCCTTCTTTTCTTTAAGAAGGGCCATGTAATCGGCTTGCTCTTCGGGGGAAAGGCCTACCCCCAGCTTGAGAATCAGTGGATTCATTGGATCTGTGCCGATGTCTACGTCAGTCGTCTCTTCGACTGACATGTGAGATCCGTCCTCCAACTGATGTGGAGTTGGGATTAAATGGATATCATCGGGTGAGTTAAGATCTGCGTTGGGGACTTTGGGTCCCTCTTCGGCTTGAAAAATATCTTGAGTTGTCCTTGGGGTAAAATGAAGCATTTTACCGAAAGGCGATACTACGATGGTGACAATGGTGAGTTGACGCGATCCCGATCAATGGCATCCGTGTTTAGATGTAATGACCGTGATGGATCGGTCGGATTGCGGATGGGTGTGGTCAAATCAATGGAGATCATGTGGATGGAATGAATTTGGTCTCCGGAACCACGGGTGTGACGACTTGATTCTTTCGGATGTTCCCTATATTACGGGTGCGGCTCTACGGGAACGAGGCACGAATGGATCCTCTCTAGGTGCAAATTCGTCTCTAAGTGCGGAAAGGAAGGCGGGGTCTTCCCTTAGTACTGTTGTCCTGATGGGATCTTGAGGTGGACGATGCTCAACTTGAATTTGGAGCCATAGGCCTAGCACTTGGTCCCACCTCGTTGGGTCTAAGTGCCATTCATGTCCCAACCGTATACCCATTTGTCCCATTAGATCTTCATGGGTTAGAGCGTGGTGATGTCGTCGCGCATGTACGAGATAGTCCATCTCAGTCTCGTCTTCTGAATCGCTTTCATAGATCCAAAATTGCTCATCCTCTTCAGCATCTGTTGCTTCCGACATCGAGGACTCTTCTTGTTCCGGTGAATTAATCTGATCCCATTGCGGTTGTTCCACTCTTAGTGGAGGGACCCGATTCTTTTGAGGCTGCGTTACTTCAATCCGGAACCTCTAAGGGGAGCAGGTTTCATAAAAATATCCGGAAGCCGTTGTTGTTCTTTTCGAGGACTGCTCTATGAACTTTCACCTCTCTCTAGCAAAGGAGAGGGATTATTGTTGTTACCAGGGGTGTTTGTAGACCATGGGAGATAATCCCCCAATGTGTATTCTGTGTTTGGATTGGCGTATGGGTCTTGTGCCAATCCCCCCATGTTGCCTATTTCTAGGCCTTGCATGTTTTCAACCAAGATGTCTAATGGCGAGGGGATGGTTGAACCCTACCCCCGACTTGTCGTATGGCATCTGATATCTTGGTTGACAAAGGATCCGCATCCCTTGCTCGTATCTGCCTAGCCCATACCCATGCCAATTGCATTGTTCGAGATATTTTAGGGCAAATTACGGGTTCGACGAGATAATTGATGTTTTCGACAAAAGGTTCTTCATCTGTTTCCTTTTGTTCGCATGGTTCAGAACCATGATCAAGGCCCCCATACACAAAATTCGTTTGGTTCGGCGGGTAGCCTAAAGGAACGATTGTTCCAATGGGGAGGCGAGGTCTTCCCATGTCTTGTGCTTGACTCCGAGTGTGGGGGTTGCCACAACATTTTGCACTATGTACTCTCCCGGGCCTGTCTTGGCCATCTCAACGAGTGATTGTTGATGATTGGGTAGGAGGAAGCGGTAGTCCTTCTCGAGTCCATTCCATGTTTGGTTGTTCAGGAATCTTGGTTTCCGTTGCGTTGGGCGCTTCCTCTGTTGATATTGTTGAGATCGTGGGCAACCCCTCTTCTAGAGGCTTAACCTCCTCCATGATTTGCTTTCCCTTGTCCTTCCGTTGGGCCACGATAGGTGGCGGCGATGATGAAGGAGCCAATGATGACATCTCACACTGGTTGGGATTTTACCTTATTGGCCACCAGTTGTGCCTGCGGTATCGGACCCTGTTTAGATGGATTTAATTGAAAATCCACATGCGTTGATGGTAGGGTCGATTGAGGTATGAATTGTACCGCATTGCAATACTTGAAGGGCTCTAAGTCCATTGGGACTACATGTATTTGCCCTTCATAGGCATACTTCAAGCAACTGGTGTGCGATCGAGGGGACACACTTCATGTCCACGATCCAAGGCCGCCCGACGGTATGTTATAAGCCATTTCGCCTTCCAACACATGGCGAGTGTGGGTATTGACTTTTGTCCTACCTGTATAGGCGAGAACAACCGTGCCGATTGTCGAGCAAATTGCATCGTTAAAAGCTCGCGGTGTGTACGTGGAAGGCTGTGATGTGAGAGGTTGGCGGTTTTAAATGCTTTAACGCAGCGGTGGTTATAATGTTACTGGATGAGCCGGTATCTATCGGCACTCTCTTGTACGGGATCCCGTTGACCCGCGCGATAACGTGCGGGGGTGGATCCGGCATGTCATTCGATATTGTTTTGACCTCATTTTCTTTGAATGTGATGACGGGCTCCGTACATTGTTTCACATGTCCCACGAAAGCGTTGAAAGAATTAGCTTCGTGGGGTTGTACTTCAATGGCTTTTAAGATGTCCATAAGAGCTTCTCTATGTGGAGCTGATTGTTGAATAAGCTCGTAGATGGACGGCCTAGCTGACGTGGTCCACAAACTCTACGTGAGTTTGGTTCGTATCGTGACCTCGGGTCTAGGCGGAGAGTAGCTTGCATCGGGCGTTGTTGAGGCTGCGATGTCGACGGAACTTCCCTCGCAGGTACCTCGGGGGCAAGCTGCTTGGGTATTTTCTGTTCCTTGTTACAATGCTAATCATTCCCACAAATCCTTGTGCGGGAAGATCTTGTCGCACCTCGTTTATTTGGAGCGGTTTTGTCTGCGCCTCGTGGGCAGGGCAAGGGGTCCTTGAATACCCCCATTTGTTGGTTGTTAGGTGCGATGGGGTTGTCCACGACCAATGTTCGATTGTCGATCAAATCCTGGACTAGTTCTTTGAATTTCCAGCACCCGTTTAGGTCATGTCCTCTGCGTCTATGAAATCTGCAATACAATTCCTCCCTATACCCCTTAGGCTTAGGAACGCTAGGGTCAAAAATTTGGATTTACGGCAGAGTAACTAGATTCGCCGCTGACAAGCGGTCAAATAAGGAGTCCCTAGACTCCGCATACGGGGTGAATTGTCGCCTAGGGCGACGCTGATGATACTGTTCTTGTCTCCTGTTATCTCTTTCGTAAGCAGGAGGCACTGCCTAGTAGTTAGCCTTTTGAGGCTGCGTTTCTTGCACAGGCGCTGGGACATTTATCGCAACTTGGTTGATTGCAGCGTGTTGTGGTTGCGTTGTCCCAGTTTTAGTGGTTTTATTCCACTCTTTCTTCTTAGGCTTGGCAATTGCGCCTTCGCCTATCTTAATCTCTTCTATGACTCTGGCTTGCGCCAAAGCTTCTTCTAAGCTGTCGTATTGTCGCAGCAACAATAGACCGGAGATTGATTTTAAACAACTTTTCGCGAACATTTGCGTGAGGTCCGACATGGGAGGACGGTAGGGTAACTTAGAAAGCAAAGCTCTCCATCGGTTCCCGTACGCTGCCATTGTTTCCTCCTCAAATTGTTTAAGGCTAGCAAGATCACTAAGTGATGCCTTCTTCCTTGTGTTGAAGGCGAAGCGTTCAAGAAACGCATCTACTAGGTGATCTAAGTTGCTTATGCTGTGTTTGGGCAGCTGTGTGAACCAATCCAAGGCGGGGCCTATGAATGTGGTTATGAATGTTCTAAGCAATAACGCGTCATTATCTTGAATGCCGAAGCATTGGCTTAGAAACCGTGTAACATGTTCTGTGCGTCCTCTTCACCTTTAAAAGCTGCCAATTGAGGCAACTTAAAGTGTTCGGGGTAGAGAGGTGTAGGCACGAGGGATGCACCGGATTATTGCGGAGTAGACGTAATGTGGGTTTTTGATGCCCAGCGGCTTTTGTCTCCACCGACTCTAAACGCTCCAATAGCGCTTGGTATGCATCGGAAGATTTTATTTCTTCCTCTCTTGTTCGCTCTTGTTGCAAGTTACGGTGGCTGGAGGCCTATGGAGGGGTGGCCGAATGGCATCCTTCCTGCCTTGATGGGGAGTTTCGATATACTCCTCTTACGGTTCATACTCCTCGTAAAATTCTTGAGGAGTCTCAGGGCGAAACCTATGACCCTGATCAAGTTCTTTCTTGAAGGTACCCATCATTGTTTCGGGGAGTTGCCTCCCTTTCAAATCTATGGGGTCTTGGAGGCGGAGTTTGGCGAGGTCGTGGAGACTGTCTTGCGCCAATGGATTACGCCTCTCATCTTGTTCGGCTCTTTGGATGCGAGGGGTTGGCCCCCTCTCAGGTATTTCATAGCGTAACTCATCCGCTTCGCGTTGCATGCGTTCTTTATCCAAGCGGTATTGATACTCTATCTCTTGTTGACTTTGTTTAAGCCGCATGATTTGGGCTTGACGGGTGGTATATCGGCGACAGTACGGATCAATTTGTTCTACCCTATTTTGTTTGGGAGGTTCAAATGTTCCTCCTATGGGTCTACCTTGATTTTGATGCTCTAAGGTTTCAATGGGTCGCTTCCCTCTGTCGAGGTAGGTGGTATGTGCTCGAGGTTCTGGCCTCAAGGGGTGATCATGATATCCTGTTGGTGCGGAAATGCAAGGTTCCCGCATTGTTTGTTGCTCTCGAGGAATGTGATGGTTTTCCTCATACTCCCTTTCATGAGTGTAAATGGGATGGGCGGAGTTAGGTCGCCCTATGTAAGGAGCCCTGCGCTCCGGATGTGGTCTTTCTGTTCTGATGATAGGTAAAGAAGGGACGCCATATCCATGTTGCCCCTCTAAATGGACAGTGTGCCTGTTTAGCGCTTCATTGCGCGGTGGCCACTCATGCCTACCTTCAAGAGGTGATTCTCTATTTATGTCAAGGTCTACATGTAAGGCATCTTCCCGAAAGGGGCTGCTTTGAATAGGCATACCCCACAGGGATTAAGAATTGGATTCTTTTGTAGGTTAGACCGATAAGGCGGTATAACCAAATCCTGAGGACTGAAGTGAAGGCAACTTGTGCAGCTTTTTGTGTACCTCTCGGAGCTTCTGCCCTTGATTGGGCTTGACTACGGGTGTACACCATTGCGGTGCTTCTATGCTATCTAAATAAGTTTTTATCTCGTTTTATGATTTTCTCTTTTTTTTTTTTTTTTTGTCTACTCTAAGCAGAATTAAACACACACATTCACAAGACCGTGATTATCTCTTTTAAGGATTCTTGGTGTGCCCTAAATTGGTTTAGTGCATTTTGATGTTTTGTTTTGTTTTTGTAAGTTTTGTAGAACGTTTAAATGCATCATGTAGGCTCTTATAACTCCAAAAGGTCGCCCCTTCAATATACACCGCGAGCCGATATACCAACCTCTCTATATACCCGCCCTTACGAGAGGGAGACTATAGGTACGTGAGAGCAGAAGGTACGTGGTACATAGGCGGTACGGAAGGGGGATTGTCCTGTTAATGACACCTACCATAGAAGACTTATCCTCGCGCGCATGGGAATCACCCCAGCTACGCTCGGTCTGTCTTCGTCAGGATTTACGCCTAACAACAGTTGACAATCGGGAAATGGATGCAAATCAAGCCAAGGCGGTGATTAAATCCACCAATGGTCTTGATCAAGGGCTGGGGTCTTAAGACCAGCTCCTTGGTTTAAAGTTGTCTCGTGATGTGTGTGGGATTCGTTTTATCCAATAAAATGAAACTAGCATACATGACTTTTCCTAATGCAATGCAAGATTAAATGAAAACAATTAACGAAGCAGAAACAGAAAATTATAACAGAGATCATGAAAATCCCTACCTCTTCTCTGCCTGCTCCTGTTATCTCTGAATTTCTGCTCTGAAAATCCATGAGACGGGAATTCGTCCCTCGGGAGGCAGATTGCGAGAACAGATTCGTCCTACCCAGAGACGAATTTGAATTCGTCTCAGGGTCAGACGAATTGCAGAAAAGGATTCGTCCCTGTCAGAGACGAATAGCAGTCTGCAACAAAAAAAGTGTACCTGTCAAGCACAAACACAAAATTTTAATTAGTTTCTGTGATTTCAAAACCAGGGAACAGGGGTCCCATAGTGATCGCCACTGAAAGCACGAGATTCCGGTCAAAGGAAATCATTCAAGTGCAATTGCATTCAAAGTTAAGCACGCCTAAGTCCTAGGAATGTACATTACATGAAACGAAAAGAGACATGTTGTAAGAGACGCAATCAGATAAAGAAAAACAGCCCTTTCATTAATTTCTTTCGATCACTGTTACAATAATGCCTCCTCCCTTTTCGGGGGCTAGGAGTGCAAATAGGGTTTGATTACAATCGCTGAATGGTTCCTCCTTCCGCGTGCCCACGATTGCACTGGGCGGGCTAAGATGATGCCACCGCTGATGTTGATGGGTTCTTCGCCTCTGCTTGCTTCTCCTGCAAACAAAGAAATGATCAAGACGTTAGTAGCACCTGTTGCAAATGAAAATCATTCTCTCTCTAAAACTAACAAAATATGCATACGAATATTTGCCTGAAACCATGAAAACAGTGAATCCAAATTGCTTCAAAATCTGACAGAAGGTAAGAACAGTCACCAGAAGGCCACTGCCACTGAGGCAGCTGGCCAATTCACCTTAAACTGGAATTCGTCCCTGGGCAGGACGAATTCTGACTGTAATTCGTCCCTGGGTGGGACGAATTCTTCTGAATAGGAGAAATCGACCTGCTGCTGCTCCAATGTCAGATCTCGGGACCTGCAAAACTCCTGCAAATAGGGGGGTTAGGTAATTGGGGCCATTTTGGGACGACCCAGATGGTCGGATTTTCCCAATTTGACCTCCTCCCTCGGGAATTTGACCTTGACACCTGCAAGTTAGCAAAACGATAAAGCAATACAAAACACCCTAAACTCTGACCAAAAGCTACAAAATTGCAATTATAGACTAATCGAGACCTAGTAACACGGAATGCAATCTAAAAATTAATCTAAAGTGCTCAAAAACTGAAATTAGAACTTGGGGGTGCGGGGGTGCCCAAGTGGGCCTCCCACCGTTGGCCCTCGATTTTGGAGCCAATCCACCAAGGATGGGCCCAAAACCTTTTAGGATTGGGGGGTCGGCGAATTGATGGGTTCAGATGTCCATGCGTCGGATTTGAGTAAGGTTCGAGCTTCCAAAGGCCACCCAACAACCTCCCTTGCAAAAGAGATTGATGGATGTAGGAAGGTGAACAAAGGGGGATGCAAATGAGTCTTCGATTCGGCAGCACTTCGTTGCTTCAACACTCCTTCTACCTGCATATTTTGGGTGAGAAAATTCCCACCTTTTATAGACCCAAGGGGTCTCTTTTGGGAGGGAAGCACAAAAGCCAAGTGTTGACCATGGGCGCCATGTGGCGGTCTTGTCTTCCCATGAGGGAGGGGAGTCCTTCCCTGACTTGAACTTTGATAAATGCTTCTTGTAACAGTCCTCTAACGGCCCCTCTGTCCACTTACACATGCGTGCAAGGTAGGAGCCCTTAGCCGGCGTTGCAGGCTGCCACTTGGCACCATTTGCCCTTTTGCCCGTTAAGCTTAGAATTCGTCCCACCCGGGGACGGATTCGAGAATTCGTCTGGGGTGGGACGGATTCTATTTTGAATTCGTCTCCGGGTGAGGCGAATGCTGGGCAAAGTGCCCAAGTGTGCCAAATTGCTCCTTGACCTTACAAAACTGCTATGAAAGTGGTTAAGACCACTGTTTGACCTCTGAGGGCTGCCCTGGGGGCTGTGTTTGTCAAAGCGATCAGTGTTTGCAGTCACATAATCGGATTGGTGCTGTTTTGGTGTCTACAACATGATATAAAAACATCTATCAACCACTTGTTTGGCCTTACACAAAAATAACATCATTTCTTAAATTTGTAAAAGTAACAACAAATATTGCATACATCACACTCAGCGTCCAAGCATTGCCAATACAACCATAACGCTTTGGTTGGACTATCCTTTTTCATAAATTTCAAATTCACAAAAATATATTTCTGAGCTTTCACTTCCAACTCCAATGAACATAAACATCTAGAAACATAAGGGCTTCACTCTTCAAAGCATTTCTATTTTTTTCCAAGAAATTCATTTATGATCATGACTCAAAGATGTTTTATTTAAATTCTAAAATACAGATATAATGACAAAAATTAATCTATCAAATAGCTTTCACTCAGATATCATAAAATAAATCTATAAATTATTTTACTCCACATACATGTTTGTCTTCCAATGAAAACCACTCCAATCCTCTAGTGTCGATCATGTGCCACAGTCTAATTTCTCTTGGATCAAAAACCATCCATCACAAGAATTTTATTTCTCTTTTCCTTTGACTCCTCCTCCCCATAATAACCTCCAACGTCCAACCCCTTCATATCTTTTCTATTTTAGTCATTACTCCCCACTCCATTTGCCAATTCACCACTTCACTCTTACTCCCACTCACTCCACTTCTTCTATCAATTCGTGACATATTCATTTTTTGTGCCAACATGAAACTTATTAATTAATTTTATAATCTAGTGGATAAATTAAAACTAAAATTTGGGTTAATTACATGTCTAAAATAGGATCCCTACCAATATTTAAATAAAAAAATTATATTTTAAATATTTGCTCATAAAAATATGTAGAGGTATTAAACTGAAAATTTAACCATCTTCAAAGTCTTCTACTCTTATTAATGTAATAAGGAAATACATTAGTCCATAAATTTAATATGTTCATGAAAGGTTAACAAAATCCCATAATATAAGTACCAAATCATTCACAAGTACCTTGCAAAACTCAATGAAGACCAAAAAATCTCATTTTCTATGAATCATTTGTTCTACATAGCTTAACACATGGGATTATCAATCATTCCATAAAAAAAATATATAAGACATTTTCATAATGTATATTTTGCATATCTAGTCATGAATTAATTGATTGTACCACCAATAATGCAACATAAGAAAAATTTGAATCCATACATATAACAAGTTTGCCAAGGGAGGGTCATGACAACCCATTTCATCCAAAAAAAAGAGATGATTATGTTTTTTATGGGAATCTAGGTTGAATATTTAACCCTATGAAAGTATACTTATAGGTTTAATTATGGATCATCCTAAAGCCTAATCCTAATCTAAAACCTTAGTGGATTGTATAAACAACCATATGCTTATCTAAATACCACTTTACCTAGTTTAGCATTGTATTTGTCTAGTACTAGTGTACTAATCCTTATTGTCCTTATAATTTAAAGGGAATATAGTATTCAATACTCTCTAAGAGATATAATTACATACCACATATTTTTTTCCACTTTTGATAACCTACTCTAAATCAAAACCAATCCTATTATTCCAACACTTCAAAGATTTGGAATACCATTTCAAACTTCTAACCTAAATACGTTTTTCTAAATTATTGTATTCAACACTTCCAACAACTATAATAAGACCTAAATTGATAAATTTTATAAATAAATTGTTATAATCCTCCATCAAATTTTGTATATCTATAATTTAGGGATAACTTAATCTATACCCTTTCCAAATGCTTATATTTCAAATTTTCAACTTATATGTTATGCTCAATCAATTCCCCTTTCATAACTAATATATTACCCTAAAGATAGTTCTTTCTTTCCAACCAATCCTTTATCCCTAATAAATTTCTAACCTTAATAACAACTCTTTAAATCTATTCCCCATCCTTTTATTCTAAATTATAATCGTGTATCTTCTAAATTTCAATCTCTTACCAAAAAAATAAACCAATTATACATCTTAATCTAGTTAAAGGTACTTAAAAGAGTATTTATGTAACCAACAATTAGTTCCTATAATAGCAAATAGGTTTTTTTCCTATATATGATATTTATAATCTTCAAATGCATAACCAAAGAAAACTACTACCAACCACATTAGGCTATTTCTTATCACATGTTGCAATATAGTCTATGATGTGGGGTTACTCCTCAAATTAGTTTTCAAAATCTTAGCCTTAGAGTGGTATTATGAAATAGTGTATCCTTCTCTTAGAATATTTATGGACATGACAATTTTTTCTATTAATAATTATTTATCTATAGTAATCATAAGGCCATGATAAATAATCTATATTAATTCAAGTATGAAAAGAAGAATATCTTACATATTATATTAGAAGATGGAGACTTTAGTAAGGAGGTTATAACAACTACTTCCATAAAAGGATCTCTTGGAAATATTCATTTCCAACCTCCATAAGTAGTTAACATGTTTCCTTGATACCTAAAGTATCTCATCTCTTGGAAATATCGTAGATAAATCCAAAGGAGTGGTAATAACCCTCATCAAAAGAGGAAAATGGAATCCTAGTACTAAAAGGATTGCAACAAGATATCTCCTTCCAATAAGAACTGAAGATGTTATTATAATAATCAATATCAAGAAAAATGTATTGTTGGAAATGGGGTATGCAATCCTCATAATAGGACCAACAACATAAATATAATGAAAAATCTAGAAAGGGCATTCCTTGTTAATACTAGCCAATAGAAATCAGCCTAGCATAAATAGAGATTCTCTAATATTATTGAGCCTTTAGAAATCATCATGGAACAAATTTGAAAGGACAAGATGATAATATTGTGAGCAACAACATCCCTTAAACCATAAAGGAAGAGAGAATCCTAGAAAAAACATGATGTGTATTGTATCTTCCATAAAATAAATTGCTATCATATCAAAAATTGTACAATTAAGAAAGTTATTATCCATGGACTTATAGATGGTGGTCGAATTATTTTCAATACTAGTTTTGAGTTATCTTCTTTTTTTGACAAAGATTTGAGAATATTCCAAAATACCTTAAAAGATCATTAGGGTAAAAATCAAAAGGATCCTACTAAAAATGTAAATAATTTTAGCTATAACAATATTCACCCTCCTAATCAAGGATCAATTGGTAAAAATAATCCATCTTGTTACGTCAACCATATCTCTAATCTATTAAAAATCCAAGTTGATCTATAATGATCTAAACAACTAACCCAATATTGTATCACTATTTAATAACAATCAAAGACCAAAGACAAAGGTGTCTATGACTTATTAGAATATCTCAAGCATACACCATGCAAAATATCTATATTTTTTATTCAATTATAAATAATATTTTTTTATTAATTATTTTTTCATTATTATTTTTATCAAAATCACTACCATAATAGAATATCCTCCATAGTTTACATAGACACCATTCTTATATCAAAATAGCTTCTATTTTTCATCTGACATCTCCTCTTGGACTCAAAAAATTACATATGAAAGCAAGCCCTCTATTTTATCCCTTTGAAAGAAGCATGGTCACATCTCCTTTTGTTGTCTATATTCAAAGATCCAAATCTCTATAACCGCTCCTCAGGACTCTACTCCTTCATCCCTTGCTCCTATTTTACCCTCTAAAGTCATTCTCTAGGAACTAGTTCCTACTTTGAAGGCATCCTCTAGGTCCACTCCTTAGGAACCTTCCCTTACTGCTACTTTACTCTCTACAACCACTCTCTAACAACTGGTTCCTGCTTTAAAGGCATCCTCTAGAGATGCTCCTTATGAACCTACTCCTTTCTCCCCTATCCCTACTTCCTTGAAGAAACCCTCTAATATTTAATATTTTTTTCCTACATCCTTGTAGACACCCTCTAGAATCACTCTTAATGTTTCTATTGCTTGCTTTGTGGGTGAGTATATTCCTCCCTCTAAGGTGTTAGAGCCTTAGTTGGAAGATCCAACTCCTTCTGTTAAGAAGAATAAATCTAATGAAAAAATTCATTATGTTTCCAAACCTACAATTTTAGAAATTTAGCTACTGGTTATGATAATAAAGGATGCAAAGCCTTGATCCATTTCCCAAGGAAAATAGAAAATCAAACCCTCGCATTAGAAGACCAGGAATGTGAAATGTTAGATACCATGAAAAAAAACTTAAGACAAGGTAGATCCTCATGTGGAATCCCTTGTGTGATTGTCTTATCGCCTTTTTGGATTTTGGCTTCCCTTTTTGGTAGTTCTAGAGTCTTCTCCTACCTTGTTCAGTCCCAAATTTGTGTCAGGGAGACTGCTTTGTAGGTTCCCTCCTTGAACCTTTTCTTGTTGTAAGTTGGATTTGTAGGTTCCTCTCGGAGAGCCTTCTCTTCTTGTAAAGGTTGGGGGACCCTTTCAAAAACCCTTCCATCAATAAATAATTTTTTTATAGTAAGTAGTAAACTATAACATGAAATTAATTTCAAAATAATTTCTTAATTATTGTTAAATGTAATGATTAATAATTATTCTATAAATATCTAGAATATCATATTTTATTAGTAAGAAAATTTCAAAAAAAAACATAAAAATGAAATTGAGAAACAATTTTTTAGTAATAAAATTTAATGAAATTCATATGCATAAATAAAACAATCATTACAATTCACAAAATTCTATTCTAAAAATAAAAATTTCATCTAAGTTCAAAACTATTTTTTATAATATTTGGGAATTTAACCTAATCACATGCTACTCATACAGAATCTTAAAAATACAAAATATTTTTAATAGCTTATGGGATTATCTTGTATAACCGAAGAACTTAGCTAGATATAAAACAATGTCATCTATATAATTATAAGATAATGATTTACATATTGTTAATATAAACATATAAAAGATATTAATGTGAAATTCTAAAATGTAAATAGACTAATGGATGAATTTAAATAATATAACCCTATATATATATAGTATTTTATGAATGAATAAAGCATTCAAAATAAATATTTTCAGCATGATCTCATGACATGCACATGCATAAATAAGACAATCAATAAAATTCATAAAAATATATTCTAAAAATAAAATTTTCATCTATGTCCAATAATATTTGTTATAATAATTGGGAACTTAACCCATATCACATTCTACTCACATAGACTCTCAAAAATACCAAATATTTTCAACAAATAATGGGATTATCTTGTACAATAAAAGAACATGACTAGATACAAAACAATGTAATCTAAAACTATAAATATTCTCCACCATATCTTTTTTGCAATAAGGAGTGCAAATACTCCCCAAAATTCCAATGCAAAGCTTGTCATCCACTATATAGTTTGTGTAAATTCTAATTCAATGTCAATATAGGAGAAACAATTGATTAATATCAATTTAAACTAAAACTCAAATAAAATTTAAGCGTAAAATGTACTAAAATTTTATTTGATTTTTAGTTTAAATTTATTTCTTAGGTTTAAATTTAAACCTAAGATTCTAACAATGACCAACTTACCTATACTCACAATAACAACTAAGATTTGAAATGATTTCAATATATTCGTAGTATCTCATTTAAATCAACACTAATGAATGCATTGTTCTAGCTTGTAACTATAAGTTACATAAAAAACATAGCCAAGATCACATTATTTGAGGGAAAAACTATTTCTTCACTCTTATATGATAGAAACATAAATAATAAATAGCCTTCCAATACATTGCAACTAAATTTATAGACTTTTATTTAGTTTCTCTTAACCTGCACATCGTGGCCAAGGCCCTACATTGACTTGTGCATCACGAAAAAGGTCATGCATGGGCCAACATGGGCCTACACACCATGGAAAAGGTCTCATATGGGCTTGCATGACCTCTCATAGATTCTAGGGGTATTTCTATCTATATCATTAAGTATATATACTTGGTAACTAGGGGTATATTAGGTGATTTTGTCGACGTTAATTAATTTTTATAATTTAAAGGTAAAAAGGTCCACTATTATTAGGGGTAGCGTTGGAGATTTAAAATTAAAATGATCAAATTATTATAAAATTGAGGCAAACCAGCCCAAAAAAAATTGCACCCAAAAATTATGGGCTAATGGGCCCTAGTCAAGAGTCTGCATATTTGCCAATTTCATGTTTTGAAAATTTAAATATTTATTAATGAACAATAATTCATCGCTATGCATCAAGGTTATGCATAAGGTGTCAGTCCCAAAATATATTTATAAAAATTTGGTGAATCAGTTTCGAAATTTAGGTGAATAGTGTCCAAATGCATGTAGAAGGTTCATTATTATTAGGGGTAATGTTGGAAATTTAAACTTTAAATGGTCAAATTATTATAAAAATTAGGGTGAATAAACCCCAAAAATGTTTACATCCATTTTTTTTCTAATGGGCCCTAGTCAAGGGTCCCAAATATTAACCAATTCCAAATTTTGAAAATCCTAATTTTAGCCAATTTGGCAATAAATAGCCACTATGCATAACCCTGCTATATCAATGATAAATCTTAGTGATTCCATGATAAAACATTTATTAATCCTTGATTTTTGTAGGCTTCCTTATGTCTCCTTAGTAATGACAGTATATACTCTTAAGGATTTTTAGGTTTTGTAGAAAGTTTATATATTCCTAATAACTTTGCAACTTGATAATTTTTTATAAATGTTGATATTACCAAGTTTTGTACAATGCCTTTTGACTCATTTTGGATAAGATATAAAGTGCTTTTGTAAATTTTAGTTCAATTTATGTTGATTTTTTAAAGTATTTTAAATACCAAAATAAATTTCTATTATTCTTATTGCTCCTATTGAGCTAAGCACTTTTTCTAAATTTAAAGAGGTTTTAATGTTGGATCTTATGTCTCTTTTTGAGAACTTTTGAGACAGTAATATTATAAATTTATGACCTTTGAAATGCTTTGATAAAACTCTCTTTAATATCCATTTAGGATTTAATCCAAGTGTATCTAATTTCCAAATTAATTAGTTTTATGTAGTAACCCTTATAACTCCCTAATTTTGGAAAAATTAGATCACAATAATACTTGCAAGTATTTAAGGTTAATTTCCAGTAGAAAAAATTATTACTCCTAAGTTTAATATTGAAAATATTATATTAACTTGATAAATAATTTTATTTGAGGCATTGCTTTCAATATAATTATATTTCTTAAAATTCGACCTTATAACTCCCTAGAGATGAAACCATATAAAGTATGGGAATAAACCTTACCTTATATCAAGCAATAATCGATGTTGATTTCATATGCATAGTGATTGCAATGTTAATTGTATCTTCTATGATTGGATTTAGACTAGAGCATTAAATGGTGTATCCCTTGCTTCCACACTATGATGAACCCCACATCTTGGACATAAATGTACTGAATTGTTGTGCTGAATTGCTTCATTGAATTGTTGCTTCCTTCCTGGTCGAAGAAGCTTTTAATAGGTGGTCAACCTAGTGATAAGTGTCACTTCGATTACACTTCAATGCTTTCTCAGAATCCCATTGCATGTGTAATATCTAAATAATTTTCTCCCTTCTTGTGCTATCCAAATGATAATGCCTATGGAGGAATGTAACTCATCTTCCACGCGATCTATGGGCACCAAAGACTTTTTGTAATGCTTCCTCGCGTGCTTGAAATTCCAACATACCTTGAGAGCATTTAGGATTTCCTTTAGAGGAAGACAAATGTCACTTGCATGCCTTTATTCTTATAACACTTTCTTGTAAGCTTTTCTACATACTTTTCCACCATCTTCTTGGTTGTAATTTGATGCTTCTAAGATGGTTCCAACCAAGCAAAGCTAATGGTGGTATTTTGGTAGAGATATGAAGTATCTATGGTGGAGCTTGAATGATAGTGCTATGATGGAGTCTTATTGATACTCCAATGGTAGTATTTGAATGCTCCTTCCTTTGTATGTATTATTTTAATTTTTCTTGCTTGATTTCCTTTGCTTATTTGCTACTAGCTATGTCCACTTTGGTGAGCAATGTGACTCCTTTCTTGTGCTTTGTAGGTCACATGTTATGGTTATCCAACCCATACATGATGTAGGACCTTTTGAGAAGCTTCTAGATGCTTGTATTTGGTTGTGCTCTTCTAGATAATGTTGTGCCTCCATGGCACCTTTAGATCTACCTTCTTTTCCGCGTAGAATGTAGTAGATAAATGCAATATAATGTACCAATATTTGTGAAAGAGAATACCTTTATTGCACCCTTCCTTGCCCTTATTTTGCAGGTCTAAAATTGGGGTTTTGTGGCAGAATATTGAATGCAGTGAAGGGGTTTTGAGGTTGTCTCTTCATTTAGACACCTTTCATTTTTTTTCTTGGATACTTTTATGATAAATCCAAGGTTATAAGCTCTTTATTTGATGCCATTTTCTGCACTTTTATTTCTCTTGCATCAAACCTTGTAATGCTTTGGATTTGAGACTCACCAAGTATTTTTTTAAGCTTCAATTTTTATTTTTGTTAGTTGTTTTATTCTCCAATTTTTGGAGGATTCTAAAATTTTTTGGTGGCTTCTCTTGGTAACTATGAGTTGCAGATTTTGTGCACCAATAGTATCTTTAGACACTTTGAAAATTTTTGATTTTGTACCTTTCTCAAGAACACAAACACTAAGCTTTTTAAGAGTAATACATTAGTGCAAATGAACCCACTAATATTTCATTTTTAATGCACTAAAAATTACACCTTATCACTCCAAATAACTCTCAAAAACTTGTAAGTGCAATTAATCAATTTACTACAACTTAATCAAGAATAATCTAAAATGAATCTTCAAGAATTATTTTGCAAATTTCTTATAAACAAGATATTAGGAGATAGTCTTCTTTTGTTTTCCAAATAATATGATTGGCAGTTGATGGATAGTTGAAATTCTGAAATCTAATCAACTCCTAATATGCAAATGAACCTTAAAAAGAACCTTTCTTCTTGAAATTTTGAAGACTATAATACAAATATTATTTTACAACTTTAATCTGGAATAAGGTGCTTTAACAAATCTAATAAGTAATCCAAATAATGAATATACTTGCACCAAAATTTGCTTACCTTTTTTCTAAAATATTTTGTTTCTCATTTGCCACTTCTATAGAGGATGTAGATCTTGGTGTCTAAGATAGTTGTTGCCTTAAGTAAGATCTTACAGCTCTTTGTATATTGTTCTAAACAGCTCTGTATTCACCAAAATGATGGTTTCAAACTTTTTTTCATGAGCATAATATTTGGTGAATTTGTTCTCCTCTTGTGGTCTTCTCCTTCTATAGTATATTTGGAGAAGTTTGTGTCTCTAAAGCAATTTTCTCTTGTTATGGGAGGTAATATTAAAGTCTCCTAGATTTGATGAGCTTCTTATATTTTCAAGTTTTCTTCTTGAATCTTAACTTCAAGTAGGATCTTCTTCTCAATATTTTGAATGTATTAAGGTCTTCATTAAATTTTTCTTCTACTTAGATTAGACACTCCTTGCCAAATTCACCTCCTCTTAGGATTGATGTCAGATGGTGACAATTTTACCAAGTCCTTCACTATCATAGGATTTTCCTTGGTAGTGGATTTCTCCAGTGAGTTATCCTTTGATGATTTCTTTAATAAGGCTCTCCTAGCCATTTACTGGATGCTCATAAATACCTCACCAAGTTCTTTGATCTTACATCATCTTTTTGTCTTCCTTGAGATATTATATTCAACCTTCTAATTCTGAAATTGTTGGCAGTGAGACCTTCTCCTAGATCTCTAATTCTGCTACTTTTGGATTCGAGCAGTACTCTCCTAGTTCTTCTTCTTCTTCCTAGTTTAGAATTTATTCAATGAGATGTCCTCCTTATCTCTTTTGCTTTAGAAGCTGGATTGTTTTTGAAGAAGACACTCTTCCTAAATTTCTTATAGGAATATTTTCCAACTTATTGGATCCCATTTTCCTACAACAAAAATAAAATATGCTTCTAAATTAGGTACTCTCTTTTGAATTCTTCTTCAGTATTAAGGCTTCAATGGCCTATTTTAGTATCAAGGCTTCTACGGACTTTCCAAGGCTTCTATGGCCTTCTCTTCAATGTCAAGGCTTTTATAGAATTTTCTTCAATATCAAGGCTTTTATGGCCTTTTCTTCAATATTAAGGCTTCTATGGCCTTTTCTAGGATTATGTGGCTTTTTATTCAATATTAACGCTTCTATGGCCTTTTTTAGGATTTTGAGGCCTTTTCTTCAATATTATGGATTCTATGGCCTTTTATTTTGGATCGAGACTTCTATGGCATTTTTTTATGAATCAGGGCTTCTATGGCCTTTTTCTTTTTGTGAATTTATTCAATATAGCAATGAAGATCTCCTATTTCTTGACTTCACCATGATTAGTTTCTAGAAGTTTCTTTTAAAGTATTCTCCTTTGCAACAACTAATATTTTCATTATGAAGGGACTCGACCTTAAGAAAATAAAGTTGAGGTCTCCCAATTTTTTGTTGTAGGAAGTGTCCCAATCATCTGAGAATTAATTCCTTACAATAAAAGAAACTTTAGGTAAATATTTCTAGATCTCTTAGATGAGCTTCACTAGTTGATTCATCAAACTAGTGGATCAAATGTTGAGTCCTAGTCTTCATGAGTTTTCCTATAACTCTATGGAAAGACTCTAGCCATATGCAATCTCAGTATTTCTATAATTCTACCACCTAGACTCTTTTGAGAGATTTTGACAATGATTGATCCAATGGCTTGTCAAGTTGATAAAACACTCAGGGTCAATGATAATGGTGATTTTCCTATTGATATATGATATCTCTAATCTACCATAGCTCTTATACCACTATTAGCTTTTGATACAACATGTAATGGGAGATATCAATCACAAGATGTATAATAATAAGAAATAAAGTAAATCTCTGAAATGACTGAAATATGCTATAAATAGAAATGACGAAAAATATTACATAAGTAACTATGGAGAAAATGAACACTCAATGATATAAGATATTGGTCAATGAATGAGCTTTGAGGTTATAACTCACACACTCTTCACTACAACACTCTCCTACACTACTCTACTGCTATATTTCACACTACTATCTATGGTCCTTTATAAAGGAAGATAGATTCCTTGGCCAACACTCTATGTAGCTATACAAGGGATACCTTGTACATATGTAGATTGCACATTGACACTTGTGTATTTATTGCATTGCATTAATTAACTACATAAATTTTCCCTAAAGTAATATAATTTCCTAACTATGTACCAAGGAAGGTACATTTATAGGATCCAAATAATGTAATATAATCTATTTTTAACATAAACTTCATGATAAACAATTCTTTATTTTTATGAGTAACCTTTTGCAACAAACCTTGCTTTATGTCTTTCAATATCATTTTTGACATTGTTTTTTTTTTGTACGCCCATTTGTTGGTATTTTTTCCACACTACAGTCAAAAGTCAAAAAAGGTAAATATTGGGAAGTAGACATTTTTAGGAAATCGGCCTAAAAGGACACCTATGGACTTGAAAATTTACCCAAAGGAGGGGAATTGAAAAATTAGACTTATGTTGAAATAATAACCCCAATATATTGAATTATTTAAGATATATTAAAGTTTTCATCCCGATAAATTTCTCTAGCACAGCTTAAAAATGCAATATGAAGACCTTAGAGGCCTCGAAGAAGGATATAAATTTACCTCAATGACCTTCAGGTCATTGAGGTGTTGTATATATCTTTCCAAGCTTTCTAAATTTCCCAAGCATCATTCAAAGTCAATTTCATCCCAAAGAGGGGTGAAACTCATTTTCATCCTTCTTCGGGATGAATTTCTAAATGAAGACGTTTCAGAGTGAAAATCAAGCAAAACTTGTGCCTTGTGAAGTCAAAGTCAATGTCGACCCAAGTAAGGGGTGAAAATCATTTTTGCCCCTATTTTGGATGAATTCCAATTTGAGGATGTTTTCAAAATGCAAATTATTAATGGATGACGTTCGGGTGAAGGTTGCACTGGTCAAAGTCAAAGAAAAATTAAAGAAAGCACCTGACAAAGTAATTTCACCCCATTTTGAGCGAAAACATTGATTTCACCCAAGTTTAGAGTGAAATTCCAGGAAAAGCATCCTCATGCACCAGTAAAACTCAAATTCACCCCAACTTGGGGTGAAAATAATTTTCATCCTCATTTGGGAGTGAAATTCCCTTTTTTATCCCTAATTCAACCAAGACAACATTTTGGACGAAATCCATGAGAGAATACAATTTTAGGGTGAAAACAACTGAACAAAGGGATAAATCCATGTTTTAGTGCAAATCTCAATGAAGTTACTATTCAAAGGTTTCATTGTTATAGTTATTTCTTAGAAAGGGATAGAAATTGATGGCATTTAATCCTTGAGGTAACAAAATTAATATTTCCAGAATTCCAACTGTAGGATTGCCAAGATTAAATGCTACATCCCTAATATTTGTATGATATCATTCATTCCCAAAGCACCCTCTACTGATATTACCTCTTTTCAAGATAAAGTTAATTTTTGGTGGAAATTCCTAGCGAAGATAAAATTTTGAGGTACAAGATGATGAAGCGACAACTAAGATTTAATGTTCAAGCTCTTGGTCTTTGTGTAATATTATTGTGTTTCAATGCTTTGATGTTTGAGATGATTTTTCATCATCCAATCCTAATAATTTCCTAGGTTCTCTCCATGAAAGAGGGATCACTATCGAGGAGATATTTGCTCTTGCTAGTCTTTGACTAGCCAACATTTTATTTTAATACACATTTAATTTTAGAGGTAAAATTCTCTATAAATACTAAGCATTTTGATGTAATGAAGGATAGACATTCTGCCAAAAAACACTTTGAGTTCTCTGCATCAATAGAAGGATATTTGGCTTTGGTTCCTGGAATAGTTTTGTATGAAATTATTTTCTACCTTCTATTTTTGTGAAGTTCATGATCTTTGTTGGGTAAATATAAATTCTTCATTTTTTAATTTAATTCCCGGTAGAGACATGAATGTTGAAATGTTCATTAGAAATTATTCCTACAATATATGAATGGTTTCTATGCTTTCCTTTCTATTTCATGCTAATTAAAACTTGATGTATATTTTAGCTTCTAGTTTATACCCACCTTTCATCTCTGGCTCATAGCCATATTTTCCATTTCTTTCTATCATTTTCCTTCTCTTTCCAGATACCCTAAGCTTTAAACTAAATTAGATTAGTAAGGGAACCAACCCTCTATGGATATTGGTCCAAAGGTCATCTCTCTAATTCAGCCTTTGAATGTTTGTCAGGTCTAGGGTGCACACACATTTTATACTTAAGTATATTTATGACCAACAATTTTTGGTAGACCCGGTGGGATGAATAGTCTTCGTATTTTAAGGGAGCCCAATTTTGATGAATATCTGTCTTGCCTTCATCTAGAAATATCACCTGGAAACCCTATTGATTTTAATATCTAGATCATATGATCAGTGGATGCCTTTTATGCTAAAATAAGACACCTCGAAGAAATCAAGGTTTAGTGAGCAATCTTGACCTCACAAGTATAGAAAGAATGTTCACCTGGCAACTTCGATTCAGTGGCAATGATAGTTATCTCTGAATACCACTACTATAATATCATAGGTGTGCTATCCCAGATGGGATGATCTTTCTCCTCTAAATCTCCAAAGTCAGCATGATATTCCTAAAAATGCCCTAAAGACCTTAACAAAATACAATGGCACTAAGGGAATGGTCCAAGAGCACCTTGAAGAAGTTGCTTCTCTAGAGATCATCCATGGCATAACCCATGAAGATGTCATGATCAAACTTCTTAGGTGTAATATCATCTACTCATGGGCAGACTTGGAAGGAGCACTAGTCGACATATTTTATGGATCTCAGGATCCATTTCAACTCTTGATGCATCTCTCCACCATCATGAGAGCACCTCTAGAGAGTATCACATAATTCAATGTTTTATTTTGGAGGAGTTAAAGAAGAATTCCATAGAATATCCAACTAACACCCATCCATGCCCACCTCTACTATATTTGGGCTTTCCACCTAGACATAAGCCTCCTCCTGCAATAATATTGGGAATAATAATTCCCTTAAGTATTTCAAGAAGAATTACAAGCAGAGCAAATCCTACTCCAATTAGAAAAAATATAGTGGATAGAAACTAACTTTCCATAACTCTCTCCAGTAGTTGCTACTCCCATATTTCTTGTGTAGTATTCACAATGGCAAATCCCTCAAACTATGCAGAGAACTAGAATGCAATTGTGTGGAGTACAAGAAGAGGATTTCATCCAAGTCCAATCAAGGGAATATGCAAGCACTCCTCTTGCAATGAACAATATGGTTGCTTGTAGTTTCCATTAGGATATGGACCAAGAAAGGGAACAGGATCAAGTGGTATATTCTTAGTGTGAAGAGGGCATAATTCTACACTCTTTTTTTGTCATAAGGCATAGCACATAAGTATTTAGCCAAAATCCAATACACATTCCTCACCAAGATGCTAATCCTGAGGAGATACTGATAGTAAATCTATCTCCAAAAAAATCTTATTGTCACATTAAGGAGTTTGAGGAACTCATACTCAAGAGCCCACAACTAGTGGACTCTCAAAAGTGGCAATATTGGGACCAACCATCATTGCAACCAAAACTCGAAGAAGGCTCTCATGTGGTAAATATCTTTGCCACATTATTCATTGATTGTATGATTTCTTACATGCATGATAACCCACCATGTTGCATCTTGTTCACAACCTTGTAAACTTTGGAAAGATACCAACTAGACTTCAAATATCAATTGAAGTACAATCAGATCTATTTTGGACACTATTAATTCATTGGATAAGCACCCAAAGCCATGTTTGTGATGGTGGTATATCAATAATATTGTAAAATTTTGTGTAAATAGTGTAAATAGGTTTAATAATAAATAAAATGTCGAGGATACAAAATGGTGGCATAAAAAAAATCTAACATTGCAACCACTCACATCATTGGCTCAAATTATGTTGGATCTCGTAGGTATGCATTTTTTTTTTATCTTATCTTAATCATGAGAATTTGGTGATCATTTCCCTTAATTATGTAGTACCTCCTTCCACTTCGCTTTCATTCGTTATACCCACCATTTATGTTCCCCTCCCTATTTCATAGTCATCAGTCACCAATGCTCCTTCCACCATTCCCATTTCTTCCATTTCTCCATATTTAAGTTTGTTGGACTTTATCCCTAACCCATTTTCTATTCCACTACCATCTACATCATCTTATACCCCCATTAATAATCCCATCATCACTGTAAGTATACCAACCTTGTCAAGGGTGAGCATAACTATGGCCTCATCCATTTTTGCTCCTTCCATTGAGCCAAACCCTCAGCAGCATTTGTTACATTTTTTCTCATTTTTTGGATTACAGGAGACATTGGCATCAGATATCGAAGTCTTTCAAAAGCACCCTGAAGTGGAGAAAATTAGTTGAGCTTGACGAAGTTCCTCGCGTTGGTTGAAAAATACAAACAAGCAGTCAAACAATATCAGGCAACACATGAAGAAGATAGTGTAAGCAATAAATGATTTGATGTAGTAGGTAGTTATTATTCTGCTACCCAATGGATAAATTCCTTGGGGTTAATTACATCCAGATGAGATGAATACCCCATGAACCGCCAATAGTGTTGGAATTTTTACCACACTACAGTTAGAAGTCAAAAAAGGTGAAAACCAAAAAGTGACCATTTTTATGAAATCAACCTAAATGAACACCTATGGACTTGAAAATTTACCCAAAGGAGGGGAATAGAAAAATTATATGTATGGTGAAAGAATAACCCCAATATCCCGAATGGTTTGAGAAATATTAAATTTTTCATCCTAAAAGATTCTCCAGCACAACTTAAAAATGTAATATGAAGATCTTAGAGGCCTCAAAGAAGGATGAAAAATTAACTCAATGATATTTGTATTATTAGGGAATTTTATATATCTTTCCAATATTTCCAACAATATATTACAATAGACAATCAGGTCAATGGATCAAAAGTTATGGCTTTGGGAAGCTGTACCACCAAAAATCATTTTCGGGCACTTTTGGGGCAAAAATCCATTTTTGGGCACTTTTTGGGTGAAAATAATAAGTGGGCATAAGTCAAAGTCAATTTCACCCCAGAGAGGGGTAAAAATTATTTTCACCATTCTTTAGGGTGAATTTCTAAATGAAGACATTTCAGAGCAAAAATCAAGCAAAGAGTGTGCCTTGTGAAGTCAAAGTCAATGTCGCCCCAAGTAAGGGGCAAAAATTATTTTCACCCCTCTTTTGGGTGAATTCCAAGTTGAAGATGTTTTCGGAATTCAAATGATGAATGGATGACGTTCGAGTGAAGGTTGCATCGGTCAAAGTCAAAGCAAAATTAAAGAAAGCGCCTGCCAAGGTAATTTTACCCTATTTTGAGTAAAAATATTAATTTCACCCACATTCAAAGTAAAAGTCCAATAAAAGCATCCTCATGTGCTGTTCAAAGCCAAAGTCACCCCAACTTGGGGAAAAATCATTTTCACCCTCCTTTGGGGGTGAAATTTCCTTTTTTTCCCCTAATTCAAGCAAGACAACATTTTGGGCGAAATCCTTGAGAGAATACAATTTCGAGGTGAAAACAACCGAACAAAGGGTGAAAATCCATGTTTGAGTGCAACTCTCAGCAAAGTTACTATTCAAAGGTGCCATTGTTGCAAATATTTCTCATAAAGGGCTAGAAATTGATGGCATTTAATCCTTGAGGTAACAAAATTATTTTTTCTAAAATTCTTGTTGAAGGGTTGCCAAGATTAAATGCTACATCCTTGATATTTGTATGATCTCATTCATTCCCAAGGTTACCTCCACCGATATCACCCATTTTCAAGATAAAATTAATATTTGGTGGGTATTCCTGGTGAAGATAAAATTTTGAGGCACAAGATGATGAAGTGACAACTAAGATTTAATGTTCAAGCTCGTGGTCTTTACGTGACATTATTGTGTTCCAATGCACCAACATTTGAGATAATTTTCCATCATCCAATCCTGCTAATTTCCTAGGTGCTTTCCATGAAAGAGGGATCACTGCTTCTTGAAGAATGTTTTGATTCAATCATCACCGATGTCGAGGAGAGAATCGCTCTTGTTGTTCTTTGACTAGCCAACATTTTGTTTTAATACGCATTTAATTTTAGATGTGAAATCATGTATAAATACTAAGCATTTTTATGTAATGAAGAAGGATAGACATTCGGCCAAAAAACACTTTGAGTTCTCTACATAAATAGGAGGATATTTGGCTCTGGTTCCTGGAATAGTGTTGTATGAAATTATTTTTTGCCTTTCATTTCAGTTAAGTTCGTTATATTTATTAGGTAAATCTAAATTCTGCATTTTTGAATTTAATTCTTGGTAGAGACATGAATTCTGAAATGTTCATTACAAATTATCCCTACAATCTATGAATGGTTCCTATGCTTTCCTTTATGTTTCATGTTGATTAAAACTTGATGTAGATTTTAGCTGCTAGTTTATCCCAACCTTTCATCTCTAGCTCATAGCCATATTTCCCATTCATTTCTATCATTTCGTATCTCTTTCCTATTACCCTAATATTTAAACCAAATTATATTAGTAAGGAAACCAACCCTTTCTCGAGATTGTCCCAAAAGGCATCTCTCCTTTGGTCTTTCAATGTTAGTCGAGTCTAGGGTGCACAAGCATTTTGAACTTAGGCAAATTTGTGACCAATAGTTTTTGGCACATTCGATGGGATGAACAGTATCCATATTTTAAGGGAACCCAATTTTGGTAAATCTTTGGCTTACCTTCATCTAGCAAAATCACTTGGTGACTCTGTTGAGCTGAATATCTGGATATCATGATCAATGGATGCCTTTTATGCTAAAAGAAGACATCCCAGAGGAATCAAGGTTTGGTTAGCATCTTTGACCTCACAAGAGAAGAAATAATGTTCACCTAATGATTCTAACTCAGAAGCAAGGACCGTGATCACTGAATACCATTTCTATAATGGTACAGGTGTGCTATCCCAACTGGGATGATCTTGGCCATTTGAATCTCTAAAGCTGGCATGATATTATCAAAAATATCCTAAAGACCCTAACAAAAAATAATGGCACTAATAGAATGGCCTGAGAGAACCTTGAATATTTTTGTACTCTAGCGATCATCCATGGAATAACCCACAAAGATGTTATGATCAGACTTTTGGTCCTATCTTTGGAGGGAAATTTGCCACAGTGGTACAGACTGCTCAGGCATAAGAGCATCTACTCATGGGTGAATTTAGTGGGATCAGTAGTTGACACATTTGATGGCTATCTGTATCTCTATCATCTCTTGATGAACCTCTCCACCATTATGAGAGCACCTCTAGAGAGCATCACAGACTTGAATGTTCAATTTTGGAGGAGTTGGAGGAGAATTCCAAAGAAGATCCAACTGAAACTCGGCCAGGCCCACCTATACTATATTCGAGCTTTCCACCTGAACATAAACCTCCTCCTCCAAAAATTTAGGGAATAGATATTCCCTCAAGTATTTCAAAAATTTATACAAGTAGAGCGACTCCTCCAATCAGGAAAAATATAGTGAAGATAAATTGCCTTTCCATCGCTCTCTTGGGTAGTTGTTGCTCCCATCTATCTTACATAGTATTCACAATGGCAAATCCCTCAAAATGTATGAAGACTTGGAACACATCTGTGTGGAGCACAAGAAGTGAATTTCATGCAAGGATAACGAAGGGAATATGCAAGCATTAAACTAGCAATGAATAATATGGTTGCTTGTAGTTTCCATCAGGAGATAGACCAAGAAGGGGAATAGCCTCAAGTTCTAGATTCTAAGTGCAAAGAGGGCATAATTTTACACATTTTTTGTGTCCTAGGGTATAGCACATAAGTATTTAGCCAAAATAAAATAAGCATACCTCATCATGAGGCTAATCCTAAGGAGATCCTAATAGTAGGGCTATCGCTAGAAAAATCCTACTGTCACATTAAAGAATTAGAGGAAACCATACTCAAGAGTCCACATCTAGTGGACTCTCAAAAGTAGTGATATTGGGACCATCCATCACCACAACTAGTACTCAAAGAAGACTCCCATGTGGTAAATATTGTTTTTGTATTATTCATTGATCATATGAGTATTGACATGCATGATAACCTACCATGTTGCATCTTGTTTGCAACCTGGTAAACTTTGGAAAGAGGCCAAATGGACTTCAAATATCAACTAAAGTACAATAAGATCTGGTTTGAACACTATAGATTCATTGAATAAGCATCCAAATCTTGGTTTTTGGTGGTGGTATGCCAATCATATAGTAAAATTTTGTGTAAATAGTGTAAATAGGCCAGTTGATAAATAAAGTTTTGAGGGCACTAAATGGTGGCATTAAAATAAAATAAAATAAAATCTAACATTACAACCACCCACATCATTGGCTCAAATGGTGTTGGAGCCCGTAGGTATGCATTTTATTTTCTCTTCTCTAGATCGTGAGCAATTGGTGACCATTTCCCTTCATTCTAAAATACCTCCTTCCACTTCTCTTTCATTCACTGTACCCACCACTTATGTTCCCCTCCCCATTTCATAGTCATCAGCCACCAATGCTCCTTTCATCATTCCCATTTCTTCCATTTATCCATATTTTAGTTTGTTGGCCTCTTTCCTTAAACTATTTTCTATTTCATTTTTATTTACCTCATCTTCCACCCCCATTAATAATCCCATCATAACTATAAGTACACCAAACTCATCAAGGGTGAGCGTAACTATAGCCCCATCCATTTTTACGTCTTTCTTTGAGCCAAAACCTTAATAGCCTCTATTCCTCTTTTTAACATTTTTTGGATTACAAGAGCCATTGACGTTAGAGATCAAAGTCTTTCTAGAGCACCCTAAAGTAGATAAAATTAGCCAAGCTTGATGAAGTTCCTCACGTTGGATGAAAATACAAATAGATGACTGAAAAATATCAGGCAGTGTAGAAAGAAGCCAGAGCAAGCAGTAAAATATTTGATGCAATAGGTGGTTATGAATATATTTCCTAATGGATAAATACATTGGGTTTTATTACATCCAAACATGTTGAATACCTCACAAGCTACCAAAAGTTTTGTTATTTTTCCACATTGCAGTCAAAAGTCAAAAAAGGTGAAAACTAGGAAGTGACCATTTTTAGGAAATCGACCTAAATGGACACCTATGTACTTGAAAATTTACCCAAAGGAGGGAAATTAAAAAATTAGACTTATGGTGAAATAATCACCCCAATATCCCATACGTTTTGAGAGATATTAAAGTTTTCATCTCAAGAAATTTCTCCAACACAACTTAAAAATACAATATGAAGACCTTAGAGGCCCCGAAGAAGGATGAAAATTTACCTCAATTACTTTGGGTGATTGATGCATTGTAGATATCTTCCCAATATTTCCAACAATATATTATAATAGACAATTGGATCAATGGATCAAAAGTTATGGCTTCGGGAAACTATACCACCAAAAATCATTTTCAAGAACTTTTGGGATAAAAATCCATTTTTGGTCACTTTTTAGGCAAAAATAATAAGTGGGCATTAGTTAAATTCAATTTAGCCCTAGAGAGAGGGATGAAAATCTAAATTTTCCCTTCTTCAGGGAAAATTTCTAAATGAAGACGTTTCAAAGTGAAAATCAAGAAAAACATGTGCCTTGTGAAGTCAAAGTCAATGTCACCCCAAGTAAGGGGTAAAAATCATTTTTTCCCCTCTTTGAAGAACACAAGCTTATACTGAGAGGGGGGGTGAACAAGTATAAGACCACTTTTTACTTTTCTTTCCAAATCAATATTATGCAATGTATAGATAGCAATATCAATAGTAGTAATCAAAGCAATGCACAAATCACCACACACAATAGAGACACCACAATTTAAGTGGTTCACCCAATGTGGGCTACTCCACGGAGAAAATATTTCACTAAAATTTTCTCAATCAATATCTTGGGAATCCTTTCCCTATTACAATGTTTATGGACCTCTATCCAAAGGAGACACCAATCCCCTAAATCAAGTTCATGGATCTCTATCCACAGGAGAACTCCTTCTCCTCTACTCTGGCTGGTGATCCTCTTGAAGACTACTGCCTCCACTACATTGGCTTGTGGATCTCTCTCCACTGAAGACTCTTGTCCCCACTCATAAGACCTATCCTCACTGCCCTGGCTGATGGATCTCTATCCACTGGAGACTTCTATCCTCTCTACTCTATCACCTCCAAAGCTCTATCTCAAATCTGCACTAAACATAGTCCTTCGGTCTAGCACAAATCTGCTCAATATCTATCTCTGTCCTGGCACAAATCTATCCTCAAATATACACCAAAATCTTTCAAATTTTCTCAACAAGTCCACACAGAACTTGCTCAAATATGCTCAACAAGTCCACACAAAACTTGCTCAAATATGCTCAACAAGTCCACATAGAACTTGCTCAAATATTCTCAACAAGTCCACATAGAACTTGCTCAAATATTCTCAACAAGTCCACATAGAACTTGCTCAAATCTTCTCAACAAGTCCACATAGAACTTGCTCAAATATGCTCAACAAGTCCACATAGAACTTGCTCAAATCTGCTCAACAAGTCCACATATAACTTGCTCAAATATGCTCAACAAGTACATAGAATTTGTAAATTTTCTACCACAAAAAGCTTCACTCAAATTAGTCCACAAGTCTTCTCAAAGACTTGCCTCAAATCTACTCAAATAATTCCAATAACTTGTCCAATCTCATAGAAACATAAAGAGAATTGTTAGAGACTCAATATGTTCTACACTTATACAATGCTCAATTACTTTCTCAACTCAATTCAGAATATAGAATAGTTTTTTTTATGGAACTTGAACAATCACTTCACACATCCACTTGACTAGGCTCAACCAACTCTACTCAACCAATCACTCAATGAAATAATCCTTGCTCACAAACCCTAGTCCAAGTATATGATCACTTACTCAAAATATTTCCAACAATTCTCAACAACAAATCTCACATAACAATGATACTCATGTTCTTTTCAAACCCTAGTTCAAGTTCTTCACTCAACAACTCACTTCAACAACAATGCTTATAAAACAATCTCTCACATAACAATGATACAAACCCTAGTTCAAGTTCTTCACTCAACCAATGGCTTCAACAACAATGCTTATAAAACAAGGTTTTAACCACACTTATTTATTCCAAAAAACCTTGAAGCAATCACTCAACACACTCAATAGGAAACCCTAATCAAGTCCTTTTCACTCCAAACTTATTTTCCAGAAAACCAATCAATCAATTCAACTATGGAAGAATATGCTCATACCTTTTTCTTGATGATGAAGGGATCTTATAAATCTGCCACAACCATAAATACTTCTATACCAAGCTCAAAGAGGTTAGAAGATAAATATTTCTCACAATATAATGTAAAACTCAATTCATAATACACCTTATATCTCCATCTCAATAGCAATATTTGATAATAATGTCTTCATAGAAATTTTCTTTTCAAAAACACACCTTCAATTTCTCAATCTCACAAAATTGATATTCCAACTTAATTTCTATCTCCTAAGGTAAAATAATATTTACCTTAATAAAGCACCTATTTACCACTTAGGTAAATAAATCAATATCACCTTATAACTCCCTAACCTTAGCACAATTAATCAAATATCATAAACACCCTTAAAACCTTATCACAATGATCAAATTCCACAAATATTCCCTTATTCCTCCTAAACCTTAGTATTATGCAAAAATTAAAATTAAATTATAAAAACCTTTGGTGAAACCCCCTTCCGTGATTTTGGAGTTTCGAACCTATGCCTTCTCCCTCGGTTGGCGCCTTAGCTGTGGCTTGCTAGCCGTGTGAGCTAAGCGCTCCACATGCTTAGCTTAAGCCCTAAGGTAGCTTAAGCCTTTCACAAAGGCTTCAAAGCCTTTGACCTTCTCTTACGTCTAGCACCAAGCTAGACCACGAGTGCTGTACCTCTACCTTGATCCTTGCTCGAACATGATGTGCTTCTTCAAACACGATGCGTTGCCTTGCTCTGCAATATCTCTCTTTCACGTTTTTAGGAGGCTTCAGATTTTTTACCATTTTTCAAATTCGAATGATGCACTTCCCTAAGGTTCGTCTTAGGGTTTAAATACCCTTCATTTGCTTTGCATACAATGTCGATGGATGATTCGATTTGATGATGTCAGCTTGTATAAATTATAATTTATAATTAATTTAAATTCAAAAGAATTTAAATATTATAAATTTAATTTATAAACTTTAGACTTTAATAAAATATTAAAGCCCTCTTTGAGTTAATATCAACTTATCACTTGCACTTCACTGGGTTGATGAAAAATAATTTCATCACCTTGGTTTTAATAAAAACCTTAATTCTGCCATCACAATATTAGAGAACTATCATTATGGTTTTAATAAAAAACCTTTTAATGTGCCACCATGGTTTTAACAAAAACCCTTATAAAAACATATTTGGATAACTTTTCTCCATCTCTTTGCATTGCTTCCTGGTGTTAATGATGATGTACTCCATGGTATTAATGATAGCTTCATGTGTTCACTTTGGCATCAATGACAACTTTTCACCTTGACATCAATGACAACTAAATGAGCTCAAAATGTCCAACAATCTCCCCCTTTGTCATTGATGGCAACCCAACTTATTTTTATCAAAAATTTGACCTTTCCTTTGTTCTTCTCCCCGGGACAATGCTCCCCCTGGCTCAATGCTCTCTCCTCTTTTCTCAAATACCAAATCTCTCCCCCTACTCAAATCTCTCCCCCTTTGACATCAATGGCAAAGGGTCACCTTTGGGGCTCGGGGCTAAGAATGAGCCTCTTAGCTTAGCCCCTCCCCCACCTCCTCTTGAGGTGGTTAATTCCGGGGTGGGAGTATTTCTACTCCTAGAAAGCACTATTCTTTACCTTTATCCTCTCTTCTTCTTATCTGATCCTTTTGATTCCTCTGACTATTTCTTTCAATATTTATGTCCATGTCTATATTTCTATCCATGTTCCTATTCCTATTCCTGTTCATGTTCCTATTCTAGTTCATATCCATGTTCTTGTTCTTGTTCATATTTGTTTCTGGAATATCTGCTCTACACCACTTTGTTGTGTGACCATCATTATTGCACTTATAACACTTAATGTTATTATTCCTTGGAGGTGCAAATGTCTTAGGATTTCTCCTAGTGAAGCCATACCTTCTTCTGTCATGAACCCTGCAATTTATTGCCTTGTGACCAAACTGATTACATGAGTAGCAATACCCATGGAAAAGTTGTATGTTCCCATATTCCTATCTTTCCTGTGTCCTGCACTATGAAGCCATGTGCCCAAACCTGTGACATGAAAAACATCTTCCATTGAAGTTTCCTTGTCTTGACCTCATTGGTCTCCTAGTCTCTCTTGACCTATTCTGATTGTTGTTCCATCTGTATCTTCTTTGTGCATTGTTCCTATTCTTGTTGAACTCTCTATTGTCCAACTCATCCTCAGATGTCTCACTCTCTTTTACACTATCTTCTTCTGAAGTATCTTCATCTGAAGTATCTTCTCCTCCAAAACTTGAGGTTGACTCTCCTTCCCATTTCTTTTGAACCTATTCAAATCCAAGACCTATTTTGCTTGATGTAGGCTTTTGTATCTTGATGAACTTATCCAAGTTCTTTGAGCTATTTTTAAACCCTTTCATCTTGACTTTGGAGTCTTCTAAATATTCTCTTAGTAGTGCCACTTCTTGTGCTAACTTCTCACATTCTAAGATCTTTGCTTCTAACTTATCCTTGAACCTTTTTGCCTTAGCCTTTGATTTTTCTAAATCCTCTATAAGCAATCTTCTCTCTTCATCACATTATTGAAACTGAATTTCAAGTTTAGAGTGTTGCTTTCTTACCTTCTTTACCATGTCAAGGGCATAAATAAGTTCTCCCTTGAGATCATATCCATCTTTCTCTGAATATTCCTCTATTTGTTTACCTTTGTCCATATATTTATTTTCTATTGGCTTGTCTTCTATAGGATCACCTTCTTCTTCTTCTAATGCCATTAGAATATTTTCTTCTAGTCCTTCAAGTGTATCTTCATATTCATCATCACTGAAACTATAACCATCCCTTGTACAATTATCTTCAAGATGTCCAAAGTTACCACATCTAAAACACTTGAGAATTACTAGAGTCCTTTTCTTAACTTGTTCTTTTTCTTCAATCATAAATAGAACTTCATCTCTATCATTATCTGAAAAACTAGCATCACTATCACTTGAGTACTTACTTGCCTTATCCGCATAGTAGCTCCTCTTTTTCCTTTGAAAGAACTTATTTCCTTGTCTGCTTTGTCCATCCTTGCTTTTATTTTGATGCCTATATCTTTCTGATTCCTTGTTCCTGTGATCCTATTTTTCTTCACCATTGTTATTCTTAGCTTCTTGACAATCTATTGCAAAATGTCCATACTTTCCACAATTGAAACATTTAACAAATTTTATATCTCTAGATCTTCTATAATCCTTATCTCTTCTACCATAATTTGCTTCTTCATCACTGGATGACTCATCGCTTGATTCTGACTTCTTACCCTTTGTCTTCTTGATTGCTTTGAATGTTGCTTCCTTCTGAGGAATAGGATCTTTTGTTCTTATCTCAAATGCTGTAAGAATACCAAGCAACATATCTCTTGTCAAAGTATCACCATCCATTGACACTTCTATAGCAGAAACCTTTTCATTGAATCTTTTTGGAAGAGTTCTTAAGACTTTATCACAAACATCTGATTCATCAATCTTCATTCCAAGTCCTTGCATAGCATTAACAACCTCATCAATTCGAAGTAGATAAGTACTAATGTTTTCCTCATCCTTCATTCTTAATTCTTCAAATTGTCCTTTGAGATTTTACATCTTTGCTTTCTTGACACTTTTATCTCCTTCATAAATATTTTTCAATTTATCCCACATTTCTTTTGTAGTTTGACAATGCATAACTTTCATAGACTTTGTTCTATGCAAACCTCTCAAAAGTGCATTCATTGCTTTTGAATTGTAATGTTGTAGAAGCTTACCTTCCTTATCTGTAGGAGGATTAATTAAGGGATCATATCCAAATTCAACTACTTCCCAAATTTCATTGCCAAGTGCCATCAGGTAGATCTTCATTCTCAAACTCCAATATATATAGTCACTTCCATAAAATATTGGTGCTGAATTATCTGAGGACACATTCTTAGAATCCATTGTGTTCTTGTTAGCTTTTCCTTCAAGCTATTAAACTCTTCTGAAGGAACCCGCTCTAATACCAATTGAAGAACACAAGCTTATACTGAGAGGGGGGTGAACAATATAAGACCACTTTTTACTTTTCTTTCCAAATCAATATTATGCAATGTATAGATAGCAATATCAATAGTAGTAATCAAAGCAATGCACAAATCACCACACACAATAGAGACACCAAATTTAACGTGGTTCACCCAATGTGGGCTACTCCACAGAGAAAATATTTCACTAAAATTTTCTCAATCAATCTCTTGGGAATCCTTTCCCTATTACAATGTTTATGGACCTCTATCCAAAGGAGACACCAATCCCCTAAATCAAGTTCATGGATCTCTATCCATAGGAGAACTCCTTCTCCTCTGCTCTGGTTGGTGATCCTCTTGAAGACTACTCCCTCCACTACACTGGCTTGTGGATCTCTCTCCACTGAAGACTCTTGTCCCCACTCAGAAGACCTATCCTCACTACCCTAGCTGATGGATCTCTATCCACTAGAGACTACTATCCTCTCTACTCTATCACCTCCAAATATCTATCTCAAATCTACACTAAACATAGTCCTTCGATCTAGCACAAATCTTCTCAATCTCTATCTCTGGTCTGGTACAAATTTATCCTCAAATCTACACCAAAATTTCTCTACTCAACAAGTCCATATAGAACTTGCTCAAATATGCTCAACAAGTCCACTTAGAACTTGCTAAAATTTGCTCAACAAGTCCACACAAAACTTGCTCAAATATGCTCAACAAGTCCACATAGAACTTGCTCAAATCTTCTCAACAAGTCCACACAAAACTTGCTCAAATATTCTCAACAAGTCCACATAAAACTTGCTCAAATATTCTCAACAAGTCCACACAGAACTTGCTCAAATATGCTCAACAAGTCCACATAGAACTTGCTCAAATTTTCAATCTAAATTTAAATCAATCTTACTCAATCTATCAACAAGTCTTCTAAAAGACTTACCTCAAATCTGCTCAAATACTTGTCCAATCTCTTAGAAACATAAGGAGAATTGTTAGAGACTCAATATGCTTCTAACTCCAATGCTCAATTACTTTCTCAACTCATCTTAGAAATATAATAGTTTGTTTGATGGAATCAATAATTTCACACATCTATGCTCACTCAAAATGTTTCCAACAATGCTCAACAAACAATCTCACATAACAATGATACTCATGTTCTTTTCAAACCCTAGTTCAAGTTCTTTACTCAACAATCACTTCAACAACAATGCTTATAAAACAACTCTCACATAACAATGATACCAGTTCTTTTCAAACCCTAGTTCAAGTTCTTTCACTCAACACTCAATGCTTCAACAACAATGCTTATAAAACAACTCTCACATAACAATGATACTCAAGCTCTAGTTCAATTTCTTCACTCAACCAATGGCTTCAACAACAATGCTTATAAAACAAGGTTTTAACCACACTTCTTTATTCCAGAAAACCTTGAAGCATTCACTCAACACACTCAATAGGAAACCCTAATCAAGTCCTTTTCACTCCAAACTTATTTTTCCAGAAAACCAATCAATCAATTCAACTATGGAAGAATATGCTCATACCTTTTTCTTGATGATGAAGGGATCTTCATAAATCTTCCACAACCACAAATACTTCTATGCCAAGCTCAAAGAGGTTAGAAGATAAATATTTCTCACAATATAATGTAAAACTCAATTACACCTTATCACTCCATCTCAATAGCAATATTTGACAATAATATCTTCACAAAAATTTCCTTTTCAAAACACACCTTCAATTTCTCAATTTCACAAAAATTGATATTCCAACTTAATTTCTATCTCCTAAGGTAAAATAATATTTACCTTAATAAAGCACCTATTTACCACTTAGGTAAATAAACCAATATCACCTTATAACTCCCTAACCTTAGCACAATTAATCAAATATCATAAACACCCTTAAAACCTTAGCACAATGATCAAATTCCACAAACATTCCCTTATTCCTCCTAAACCTTAGTAATATGCAAAAATTAAAATTAAATTATAAAAACCTTTGGTGAAACCCCCTTCCACGATTTTGGAGTTTCGAACCTGCGCCTTCTCCCTCGACTGGCGCCTTAGTTGCGGCTTGCTAGCCGTGTGAGCTAAGCGCTCCACGTGCTTAGCTTAAGCACTAAGGTAGCTTAAGCCTTTCACAAAGGCTTCAAAGCCTTTGACCTTCTCTTACGTCTAGCACCAAGCTAGACCACGAGTGCTGTACCCTCTACCTTGATCCTTGCTTGAACACGATGTGCTTCTTCAAACACGATGCGTTGCCTTGCTCTGCAATATCTCTCTTTCACATTTTTTGGAGGCTTCAGATTTTTTGCCATTTTTCAAATTCGAATGATGCACTTCCCTAAGGTTCGTCTTAGGGTTTAAATACCCTTCATTTGCTTTGCATACAACGTCGGTGGATGATTCGACTTGATGATGTCGACTTGTATAAATTATAATTTATAATTAATTTAAATTCAAAAGAATTTAAATATTATAAATTTAATTTATAAACTTTAGACTTTAATAAAATATTAAAGCCCTCTTTGAGTTAATATCAAATTATCACTTGCACTTCACTAGGTTGATGAAAAATAATTTCGTCACCTTGGTTTTAATAAAAACCTTAATTCTGCCATCACAATATTAGAGAACTATCATTATGGTTTTAATAAAAAACCTTTTAATGTGCCACCATGGTTTTAACAAAAACCCTTATAAAAACATATTTGGACAACTTTTCTCCATCTCTTTGCATTGCTTCCTGGTGTTAATGATGATGTACTCCATGGTATTAATGATAGCTTCATGTGTTCACTTTGGCATCAATGACAACTTTTTACCTTGACATCAATGACAACTAAATGATCTCAAAATGTCCAACAATCTCCCCCTTTGTCATTGATGGCAACCCAACTTATTTTTACCAAAAACTTGACCTTTCCTTTGTTCTTCTCCCCCTGGGACAATGCTCTCCCTGGCTCAATGCTCTCTCCTCTTTTCTCAAATACCAAATCTCTCCCCCTTACTCAAATCTCTCCCCCTTTGACATCAATGGCAAAGGGTCACCTTTGGGGCTCGGGGCTAAGAATGAGCCTCTTAGCTTAGCCCCTCCCCCACCTCCTCTTGAGGTGGTTAATTCTGGGGTGGGAGTATTTCTACTCCTAGAAAGCATTGTTCTTTACCTTTATCCTCTTTCCTTTTTATCTGATCCTTCTAATTCCTCTGACTATTTATTTCAATATTTCTTTCCATGTCTACATTTCTATCCATGTTCCTGTTCCTGTTCTTGTTCCTATTCCTATTCATGTTCCTATTCCTGTTCATATCCCTATTCTTTTTCTTGTTCATATTTATTTCTGGAATATCTGCTCTACACCACTTTGTTATGTGACCATCATTATTGCACTTATAACACTTAATGTTATTATTCCTTGGAGGTGCAAATATCTTAGGATTTCTCCTAGTGAAGCCATACCTTCTTCTGTCATGAACCTTGCAATTTATTGCCTTGTGACCAAATTGATTACATGAGTAGCAATACCCATGGAAAAGTTGTATGTTCCCATATTCCTGTCTTTCATGTGTCCTACACTGTGAAGCCATGTGCCCAAACCTGTGACATGAAAAGCATCTTCCATTGAAGTTTCCTTGTCTTGACCTCATTGGTCTCCTAGTCTCTCTTGACCTATTCTGATTGTTGTTCCATCTGTATCTTCTTTGTGCATTGTTCCTATTCTTGTTGAACTCTCTATTTTCCAACTCATCCTCAGATGTCTCACTCTCTCTTACATTGTCTTCTTCTGAAGTATCTTCATCTGAAGTATCTTCTCCTCCAAAACTTGAGGTTGACTCTCCTTCCCATTTCTTTTGAACCTGTTCAAATCCAAGACCTGTTTTGCTTGATGTAGGCTTTTGTATCTTGATGAACTTATCCAAGTTCTTTGAGCTATTTTTAAACCCTTTCATCTTGACTTTGGAGTCTTCTAAATATTCTCTTAGTAGTGCCACTTCTTGTGCTAACTTTTCACATTCTAAGATCTTTGCTTCTAACTTATCCTTGAACCTTTTTGCCTTAGCCTTTGATTTTTCTAAATCCTCTATAAGCAATCTTCTCTCTTCATCACATTCTTGAAACTGAATTTCAAGTTTAGAGTGTTGCTTTCTTACCTTCTTTACCATTTCAAGGGCATAAATAAGTTCTCCCTTGAGATCATATCCATCTTTCTCTGAATATTCCTCTATTTTTTTACCTTTGTCCATATCTTTATTTTCTATTGGCTTGTCTTCTATAGGATCACCTTCTTCTTCTTCTAGTGCCATTAGAATATTCCATCTAGTCCTTCAAGTGTATCTTCATATTCATCATCACTGAAACTATAACCATCCCTTGTACAACTATCTTCAAGATGTCCAAAGTTACCACATCTAAAACACTTGAGAATTACTAGAGTCCTTTTCTTAACTTGTTCTTTTTCTTCAATCATAAATAGGACTTCATCTCTATCATTATCTGAAAAACTAGCATCACTATCACTTGAGTACTTACTTGCCTTATCCGCATAGTAGCTCCTCTTTTGTCTTTGAAAGAACTTATTTCCTTGTCTGCTTTGTCCATCCTTTCTTTTATTTTGGTGCCTATATCTTTCTGATTCCATGTTCCTGTGATCCTATTTTTCTTCACCATTGTTATTCTTAGCTTCTTGACAATCTATTGCAAAATGACCATACTTTCCATAATTGAAATATTTAATAGATTTTATATCTTTAGATCTTCTAGAATCCTTAGTTCTTCTACCATAATTTGCTTCTTCATCACTGGATGACTCATCCCTTGAATCTGACTTCTTACCCTTTGTCTTCTTGATTGCTTTGAATGTTGCTTCCTTCTGGGAATATGGATCTTTTGTTCTTATCTCATATGTTGTAAGAATACCAAGCAACATATCTCTTGTCAAAGTATCACCATCCATTGACACTTCTATAGCAGAAACCTTTTCATTGAATCTCTTTGGAAGAGTTCTTAAGACTTTATCACAAACATCTGATTCATCAATATTCATTCCAAGTCCTTGCATAGCATTAACAACCTCATCAATTCGAAGTAGATAAGTACTAATGGTTTCCTCATCCTTCATTCTTAATTCTTCAAATTGTCCTTTGAGATTTTGCATCTTTGCTTTCTTGACACTTTTATCTCCTTCATAAATATTTTTCAATTTATCCCACATTTCTTTTGTAGTTTGACAATGCATAACTTTCATAGACTTTGTTCTATGCAAACCTCTCAAAAGTGCATTCATTGCTTTTGAATTGTAATGTTGTAGGAGCTTACCTTCCTTATCTGTAGGAGGATTAATTAATGGATCATATCCAAATTCAACTGCTTCCCAAATTTCATTGCCAAGTGCCATCAGGTAGATCTTCATTCTCAAACTCCAATATATATAGTCACTTCCATCAAATACTAGTGCTGAATTATCTGAGGACACATTCTTAGAATCCATTATGTTCTTGTTAGCTTTTCCTTCAAGTTGTTAAACTCTTCTAAAGGAACCCGCTCTAATACCAATTGAAGAACACAAGCTTATACTGAGAGGGGGGTTGAACAATATAAGACCACTTTTTACTTTTTCTTTCCAAATAAATATTATGCAATGTATAGATAGCAATATCAATAGTAGTAATCAAATCAATGCATAAATCACCACACACAATAGAGACACCACATTTTATGTGGTTCACCCAATGTGGGTTACTCCATGAAGAAAATATTTCACTAAAATTTTCTCAATCAATCTCTTGGGAATCCTTTCCCTATTACAATGTTTATGGACCTCTGTCCAAAGGAGATACCAATCCCCTAAATCAAGTTTATGGATCTCTATCCATAGGAGAACTCCTTCTCCTCTGCTCTGGTTGGTGATCCTCTTGAAGACTACTACCTCCACTACACTGGCTTGTGGATCTCTCTCCACTGAAGACTCTTGTCCCCATTCAGAAGACCTATCCTCACTACCCTAGCTGATGGATCTCTATCCACTTGAGACTACTATCCTCTCTACTCTATCACCTCCAAATATCTATCTCAAATCTACACTAAACATAGTCCTTTGGTCTAGCACAAATATGCTCAATCTCTATCTCTGGTCTGGTATAAATCTATCCTCAAATATGCACCAAAATTTTCAAATAATTTAATTTAACAAGTTAGAACTTGCTCAATATGTTCAACAAGTCCACATATAACTTGCTCAAATATTCTCAACAAGTCCACATAGAACTTGCTCAAATATTCTCAACAAGTCCACATAGAACTTGCTCAAATCTGCTCAACAAGTCCACATAGAACTTGCTCAAATCTGCTCAACAAGTCCACATAGAACTTGCTCAAATATGCTCAACAAGTCCACATAGAACTTGCTCAAATCCTCTCAACAAGTCTACATAGAACTTGCTCAAATATGCTCAACAAGTCCACATAGAACTTGCTCAAATATGCTCAATAAGTCCACATAGAAATTTCTCAAATTGTAATAATTCCACATAAACTTGCTCAAATCTATCCACAAGTCTCACAAAGACTTCCTCAAATCTGCTAAAAGTCCACAAGAACTTGTCCAATCTATAGAAACATAAAAAATTATTCTATTATAAATCTCAAATACTTTCAATCACTCTCTTAGAAACATAAGGAGAATTGTTAGAGACTCAATATGCTTCAACTCAATGCTCAATTACTTTCTCAACTCAATTTAGAATATAGAATAGTTTGTTTTATGGAACTTGAACAATCACTTCACACATCCACTTGACTAGGCTCAACCAACTCTACTCAACCAATCACTCAATGAAATAATCCTTGCTCACAAACCCTAGTCCAAGTATATGATCACTTACTCAAAATGTTTCCAACAATGCTCAACAACAAATCTCACATAACAATGATACTCATGTTCTTTTCAAACCCTAGTTCAAGTTCTTCACTCATTCAACTCACTTCAACAATAATGCTTATAAAATAATTCTCACATAACAATGATACTCATGTTCTTTTCAAACCCTAGTTCAAGTTCTTTCACTCAACCAATGGCTTCAACAACAATGCTTCACATAACAATGATACTCAAGCTCTAGTTCAAGTTCTTCACTCATAACCAATGGCTTCAACAACAATGCTTATAAAACAAGGTTTTAACCACACTTATTTATTCCAGAAAACCTTGAAGCAATCACTCAACACACTCAATAGGAAACCCTAATCAAGTCCTTTTCACTCCAAACTTATTTTCCAGAAAACCAATCAATCAATTCAACTATGGAAGAATATGCTCATACCTTTTTCTTGATGATGGAGGATGATCTTCATAAATCTGCCATAACGAGAAATACTTCTTTGCCAAGCTCAAAGAGGTTAGAAGATAAGTGTTATACTTCACAATATACATGAATAACTCAATTATACACCTTATATCTCCTTCTCAATAGCAATATTTGATAATAATATCTTCACAAAAATTTTCTTTTCAAAACACACCTTCAATTTCTCAATCTCAAAAAAATTGATATTCCAACTTAATTTCTATCTCCTAATGTAAAATAATATTTACCTTAATAAAGCACCTATTTACCACTTAGGTAAATAAACCAATATCACCTTATAACTCCCTAACCTTAGCACAATTAATCAAATATCATAAACACCCTTAAAACCTTAGCACAATGATCAAATTCCACAAACATTCCCTTATTCCTCCTAAACCTTAGTAATATGCAAAAATTAAAATTAAATTATAAAAACCTTTGGTGAAACCCCCTTCCGCGATTTTGGAGTTTCGAACCTGCGCCTTCTCCCTCGGCTGGCGCCTTAGCTGCGACTTGCTAGCCGTGTGAGCTAAGCGCTCCACATGCTTAGCTTAAGCACTAAGGTAGCTTAAGCCTTTCACAAAGGCTTCAAAGCCTTTGACCTTCTCTTACGTCTAGCGCCAAGCTAGACCACAAGCGTTATACCCTCTGCCTTGATCCTTGCTCGAACACGAAACACGATGTGCTGCCTTGCTCTGCAATATCTCTCTTTCACATTTTTAGAGGCTTCAAATTTTTTATCGTTTTTCGAATTCGAATGATGCACTTCCCTAAGGTTCATCTTAGGGTTTAAATACCCTTCATTTGCTTTGCATACAACGTCGATGGATGATTCGATTTGATGACGTCGACTTGTATAAATTATAATTTATAATTAATTTAAATTCAAAAGAATTTAAATATTATAAATTTAATTTATAAACTTTAGACTTTAATAAAATATTAAAGCCCTCTTTGAGTTAATATCAACTTATCACTTGCACTTCATTGGGTTGATGAAAAATAATTTCGTCACCTTGGTTTTAACAAAAACCTTAATTCTGCCATCACAATATTAGAGAACTATCATTATGGTTTTAATAAAAAACCTTTTAATGTGCCACCATGGTTTTAACAAAAACCCTTATAAAAATATATTTGGACAACTTTTCTCCATCTCTTTGCATTGCTTCCTGGTGTTAATGATGATGTACTCCATGGTGTTAATGATAGCTTCATGTGTTCACTTTGGCATCAATGACAACTTTTCACCTTGACATCAATGACAACTAAATGAGCTCAAAATGTCCAACACTCTTTTGTATGAATTGTAAGTTGAAGATGTTTTTGGAATGCAAATGATGAATGGATGACTTTTGAGTGAAGGTTGCACTGGTTAAAGTCAAAGCAAAATTAACGAAAGTGCTTTCCAAGGTAATTTCACCCCATTTTGAGCAAAAAAAATTGATTTCACCCAAGTTCAAAGTGAAATTCCAGGAAAATCATCCTCATGCACTAGTCAAAGTCAAATTCACTTCAACTTGGGGTAAAAATCAAAATTTCCCTCCTTTGGGGGTGAAAATCATTTTTTTGCCCATAATTCAAGGCAGTGTTTTGGATGAAATCCCTAAGAGAATACAATTTCAGGGTGAAAACAACTGAACAAATTGTAAACCACCATGTTTAAGTGCAAATATCAGTGAAGTTACTATTGGAAGGTGCCATTATTGTAGATATTTATCGAAAAGGGCTAGAAATTGATGTTGGAAATTTTGAGTATATTATTGTCATTGATGTCAAAGGATTAATTTCATAAGTTGATGATATTAGTTGTAATTTATGTCAAGGAAAATAAAGGGATAATGGTATTACCATGGTGGAACTCACAAAATAAATAGGAAGATATTTTATGGTGGAAAAGACTATATCCAAATAAAATGCCTAAAGGAGAAGAGGAAATTATAATATTTAAATCTATGCAGATTTAAATAATTATAATAATTAAAAATTAAAAGGTCCCAAAGGTTCAAATTTAAATTATAATATTTAAATCTACTTTAAATTTAAATTATTATAATAATTTTAAAAGGTTTAATATTGGGAATCAATGTTGATATTTAAAATTCCTCCCCAAGCATTGACATGAAGGATCATAAGGGCATTTACATATTTATAACATAAATTTTAGTGCAAAGAAGTGGCGGTAATTGTTATGCGAAAATTCCATATACTACATGTGTAAAATTTGTGAGAGGGTATTTATGGACAAAGTGGAAGCGCATTTCCAATGATCAATTTCAGAATAAAGAGTAGCAAAGTCAAAAAATAATCCCATATAGGTAGCTAGCCCAAACGGTAGATTCCTTGGCACTAAGTCGTAGCAGCAGGGAGGTCTTAGGTTTGACACATGGTGGAGGTAGAGAGTAAAGGTTTTGTTGCAAAAACTTTTTCACGCTGAAGATAGGGAACAAAGTGCAGTAAGTGCAAAGTTATTTTCATGTGGGCGGCTAACCCACGTGGTGGCCTAGCTAAAGCTAGGATGTGGGCCAGCAAGCAGTTCTAGTTCGAATTGCAACAACAACAACAAGGGGGCAATAATTTTGTTGAATAAATTAATTGCAAATGCTAAGGTATGCTTGCTTAGGGAGTCATAAGATGTTCATTTTAATTTTAATTTTTGAATTAAAAGGGGACAATGTGGAGTAATTAAGATTGAATTAAAAAGGAGTTTTTGCTAAGTGTTTTGTATGGTAAATGAAATCAATGATGCTATGGTCTTGTTGGAAAAATTAAGGTGCATTAAATATTTTATTTCAAGTAGGAGGTATAAGCTGTATAAGGAATTTATATGTGTAATTTGTGGTTTTGTTGAGTTGAATTTTATTTTGCAATATTAGGAGTAATAAGCTGTGATAAGTTGCTTGATATTTTATTATGATTCTTGCATTGTGAAAGGAAGATATGAAAGGTTTTGTTGGATATTAATGCTTCATTTTTTAGGATAAAATAAGTGTGATTGAATATCAATTTTAGATTTCATTGAGCATTTTTGAAAGTGAAAATTCATGTCAATGTTTTGAGAAAGTATCTTGCAATTTAACCCTTGAAGTGGCATTAGAAAAATAGGTTGTTTGTGAGACAGGTTTTGAAGACATATCTCCGTAAGAGCAAATTAAAAGGTATGGGAACATCACTCCTTGGTTAAAGTGTTTTATTGAAGTGAATGTTTTGGAACATAATGTGGAGAGAAAAGGATTGTTTAATAAGAATTGTTGGAAATATTTGAGTTAGAATTTGTGCTTCATTTTTGAATATTTTAGAAACATTTGGGATATAATTTTATCATAATTTGTGCTTCTATTGTTGAAAGAGTTTGAGATATTTGTGCTAGAGATTGTGAACTACTTGTGCTAGAGTTGAAAACATGTTAATGCATATTTGTGAAACCTTTTGAATATTGGTTGAGATGTATTGAAATCAATTGTGAAAGTGTTTGAGATCGATTTTGTGAGGGAAAATTATGCATTGGTGTGATTGATATTTGAGAGAAAATTTTCAAGAAAGATATACCACTTTTGTTATACATTATTTTGATTTGAAAGGGATTTTGCAAGAGATAGAGATTGGTTAATTAAGTATAATATTTGTGAGTGTGAAACATATTGAGTTTTTGATAGAGCATATCATTCTCTATATTTTATAGAGGTTAAAAAAATTCTAAGTAGAATTTATTTGTGTAAAGAAATATTTTTTGAAAGAGATTTAAGTTGTGTTTGTATGCAATACTTGGAAATATTTGAGCAAGTTTTGTGAGCGGTATTGGATGTATATTTGAGCAAGTCTTTGAGAAGGCTTGAGTGCATATTTGAGCAAGTCTTTGAGAAGGCTTGAAGGTAGATTTGAGCAAGTATTTGAGAAGGATTGAAGATATATTTGAGAAAGTATTGAGAGAAGACTTAGGTTAGTTTTGGTGCAGATTTGTGAGTAGAGTTAGAGCAGATTTGTGCTAGACTAGTGGTAATTTTGGTGTATATTTATGAGTATATTTAGAGAAAATTTGTGCTAGAATTGGGATAAATTTTGGTGCATATTTGAGACAAAGTTAAGAGTAGGCTTTGGAGGTGACATATCATAGAGGAAAAAGGTCTCCAGTACATAGAGGTCCATCATCCAATGTAATGAGGACATAGGTCTTCTATGGAAAGATATCTATAAGCCAGAGCAGTGGGGCTAGAAGTCTTCTAGAAGTTCATAAGCCAAAGTAGAGGAGATAGAGTTCTCATGTGGATAGATATCCATGAACCAGAGCAAAGGGAAAAGAGTTCTCTTGTAGAGAGATATCCATGAACCAACTAGGGAGATAGAGTTATTCTATAGAGAGAGATCCAAGAACTAATTGAGGAGATAGAGTTCTCATGGATCAAGTTACACGAACCAGAGTGGGGATAGAGTTATCCTATGGAGAGAGATCTACAAAAAAAAGTAAAGGGATAGAGTTATCCTATGGAGAGATATCCATGAAGCAAACTAAGGGGATAGAGTTCTCCTATGGAGAGAGATCCACAAATCATAGCATAGGGGATTGGTGTCTCCTTTGGACAGAGGTCCATAAATAATGTAATAGGGATTTTTTCCCAAGATATTTGTTGAGAAAATTTAGAAGAAATATTTTCTATGTGGAGTAGCCCACATTGGGTGAACCATGTTAATTCTATGTCTCTCTTACGTGTGATGATTTATGCATTACTTTTATTACTACTATTGATATTTCTATTGATACTAGATAATATTGTTTGAAAAGGAAAAGTAAAATTTGATCTTATATTGTTCACCCCGCCTCTTAGTATAAGCTTGTGTTCTTAAATTATTATCAGAGCGAGTTCCTTTAGAAGAGTCTAACAACTTGAAGATATTATAGGAACACAGATGACATCTTAGAATGGATCTTCAAAAAATATGGTATCATTGTTTGATGGGAACAATTATGATTTTTGGGGCATAAGAATGAAGACTTACTTGATGGCACAAGGATATGAGACATGACAATCAATTGAAGATGGGTTCAAACCTATAGCTAATCCACCAACAAATAAATATGGTAAGGTATTGCATGTGAATAATACCAAGGATATGAATGGAATATTAAGTTGATTATGTGAAGCAAAATTTGTGAAATTTATGCATTGAAAATAAACAAAAGAGGTATCGAATAAATTGAAGCAAACATATTAAGGATATAAAAAGTTCAAGTTGGAAAAGTTGCAAAATCACAAGAAAATATTTGAATATTTGAATATGGAAGATGAGGAAGACATTTCTACATACTTACTTCGTGTATATGAGGTTGTTAATACCATGCATAGACTTGGATTCAAAATTAAAGACTCTAGTGTTGCTCAAAATGTTTTAAGGTCACTTCCTATGAGGTATGATAGAAAGGTTTCAGTTATAGAAGAGATGAGAGATATTGAAAATTTGACTCTGGATGAGTTACATGGAATTCTCATAGCTTATGAGATGAGAATAGTAAAGGATCCCAACTCCAAGAAAGAGGCAGCTTTTAAAGCATCAATGAAGACAAAATATAAGAAACCATAATCAAGTGGTAAGTCAAGCAGTGATGAAGAAGCTAACTATGGGAGAAGAAATAGGAAGGACAAAGGTATGAAAACAATGAAATAATTTAATTGTGGTAATTTTGGTCACTATGCATCTAATTCTCTAGAATTTGGAAGCAGTAGCAAAGAAGAGAAAAAAGATCATAAGAAAAATGAAGTAATAAAAGCCAGGAATGAAAATAAAAATAGATATGGACAAGGCAAGCATGAAAAAAATTGTTTCAAAGGAACAAGAAGAGTTTCTATGTTAACAAGGTAGACAAGGTTTCAAGTGACAGTGATGAAAGACCCTTAGATAGTGAGGAAGAAGAAATTCTATTTTTGGCAATAGAAGAGGAAGAAAATGCTCTTGTTGAAGATAAATCTGAAAAGTATGAAGATGGTCTTGAATACCAAGAAGTACAAAAAAATTCAAAAAATTAAGAGGAAGGTACAATAGATCTGGAAGAAGAACTTGTTATTGCTCTTAGATAATTGAAAAGGTTAGAAAATAGAATTCAAGACTAAAGACTCAAGTTCAAGAATGTGAGGAAGAAAAGGAAAAACTTATACAACACTTGAAAAACTCAAAAGCTAAGGCAAGGAGAATTAAAGAGGTCACGAGTGAAAATTTAGAGGTAAAAGAGTTAGAATGTGAAATATTAGAACATGAGGTAGTTTCACTAAGTATGGAAGTGAAATATTCTAAGGACAAGCTACATAGGTTTGGGAAAAGTTAAAAGACTTTGGATAATATTATCAATGCACAAAGATATTCATCTATCAAAATATGACTTGGTTTTGAAGAAGGACAAGGGAAACAAGAAGGGTCAAGATCAAGCTCAAAAGAAGAGGAAGTTTCATAGGAAGAGAGTGAAGAAGAAATTGAGACTTCTGAGGATAAATTTAAGAATAGAAGCTTCACTAAGAAATGAAACAATTCACAAACATGAAACAAGGATCATCACAAATAAGGAAAAGAAAGGACTAAGAGACCAGTGGACTCAAGACAAGATTTCTTCAAAGGACGTTGTTTTTCATGTAATCGGTTTGGTCACAAGGCTATGCATTGCAGGACTCATGGAAAGGAGTATGGACTCACTAGAAGGAATTTCAACTCTTTCAAATATGAATATTTCTTCCAAAGGTATTGCTACTCTTGTAATCACTTTGGTCATAAAGCTATCCAATGTAAGATTTATGAAAAAAATGAGTATGGCTTCACTAGGAGGAACTTCAAGATATTTGCACCTTCTAAGAACCACAAAATTAAATATTACAAGTACAATAATCTTAGGAATAATACCAAGTGGTGTAGAACATATTTTCTAGAGCTTCCAGATACAAGCAATAATAGGGACACTCAAAAGTATCAAAAGGGTATGTTGAAAAAGAAGGTTGACAAAGAAAAAGAGTATTGTATGCTAGGAGTAGAGATACTACCACCCCAAAATTAATAACCTTAAGGAGAGGAGGTGGGGAGCGGGTTGAGCTAAGAGTCTTATCTTTAGACCCAAATGAGTCCCTTTGCCATTGATTTCAAAGGGAGAGATATTTGAGTAAGGGGAGAGCATTCAGTCAGGGAGGAGAAGATTTGGAATCCAGTGGTTGGAAAAAGAAATTTTTAGAAAGGGTTTCCATCAATGACAAAGGGGGAGATTGTTGAAAATTTTGAGTATATTATTTTCATTGATGTCAAAGGATTAATGTCATAAGTTTATGACATTAGTTATCATTTATGTCAAGGAAAATAAAGGGCTAATGGTTTTACCATGGTGGCACTCACAAAAGAAACATGAAGATATTTTATGGTAGCAAAGAATATATTTAGAGAAAAGGCCCAAAGGAGAAGAGGAAATTATAATATTTAAATATATGTAGATTTAAATAATTATAATAATTAAAAATTAAAAGGGCCCAAAGGTTCAAATTTAAATTATAATATTTAAATCTACTTTAGATTTAAATTATTATAATAATTTTAAAACGATTAATGTTGGGCACCAATGTTGAAATTTAAAATTCCTCCCCAAGCACCGATGTGAAGGATCATACGGGAAAATACATATTTATAACATAAGGTTTAGTGAAAAGAAGTGGTGGTAATTGTTATGCAAAAATACCATATATTGCATGTGCAAAATTTGTGAGAGAGTATTCGTGGACAAAGGGGCAACATATTTTCAGTGATAGATTTTAGAATAAAGAGTGGCAGCATTGAAAACTAATACCAATTGGGTAGCTATCCTAGACAACAGATTCCTTGGCGCTAAGTCATAACAGTAGGGAGATATCAGGTTTGAGACATGGCAGAGGTAGAGAGTAAAGGTTTTGTTGAAAAAATATTTTTGCATAGAATACAGGGAACAAAGTAGAGTAAGTGCAAAGTTATTTTTGTGTGGGCATCTAGCCCATGTGGTGGCCTAGCCAAAGCTAGGGCACAGGCCAACAAGCAACACCATTTCAAATCACGATGGTGAAAAGGGGGAAATAATTTTTTTGAATAAATTAATCACCAAAGCTAAGGTATGCTTGCTTAGGGAGTCATAATGTGTTCATTTTAATTTTAATTTTTGAATTAAAAGAGGATAACATGGAGTAATTAAGGTTGAACAATAGGCTTAGTGGATTCCATTGGATATTTTGGGTGAACAAAGGGTTTATGGGTACCTTTGGGGCTTTTTGGGTGACCAAAGGATTTATGAGTACCTTTGGAGCTTTTTGGGTGACTAAAGGGTTTATGAGTACCTTTGGAGTTTTTTGGTGACCAAAGGATTTACAGATACCTTTGGGCATTTTTGGATGACCAAAGAGTTTATAGGTACCTTTGGGGCTTTTTGGGTGACCAAAAGGTTTATGAGTACCTTTGGAGCTTTTTGGGTGACCAAAGGATTTATAGATACCTTTGGGGATTTTTGGGCGACCAAAAGATTTATGAGTACCTTTGGAGCTTTTTCGTGACCAAAGGATTTACAAATATCTTTGGATATTTTTGGGTGACCAAAGGGTTTATGAGTACCTTTGGAGCTTTTTGGGTGACCAAAGGATTTATAGGTACCTTTGGGACTTTTTGGGTGACCAAAGTATTTATGGATACCTTTGGGGATTTTTGGGTGACCAAAGGGTTTATAGGATACCTTTGGGGCTTTTGGGGTGACTAAAGGGTTTATAAGTACATTTGGGGCTTTTTGGGTGACCAAAGGATTTATAGTTACCTTTGGGTATTTTTAGGTGACCAAATAGTTTATAGATACCTTTGGGTATTTTTGGGTGACCACAGGATTTATGGATACCTTTGGAGATTTTTGGGTGACCAAAGGGTTTATAGGTACCTTTGGAGATTTTTAGGGCATGACACTTCAAACGTGAAAATGTCATAGGTGAAGGACATTCAAGGGTTCAGGTTCTTGGCATCCTTCAATGGAAGATAGGTGATAAGTTCTAGGTCCAATTTGACTAGTGATCATGTATGGACCTAACTAGTCACAAGTTAGAGTTTTGTTGGTTCTCTTTTAAAATGAGATCACCAACCTAAAAGTCTCGAGGATAGAATTTCATGTTATAGGCTCTATTAATCCACTCTTTATAAACACTTAGATGTTCAAGAGTATTAACACGTAGCTCATCAAGAAAAGTTAATTTATCCTAGCGCACCTACCGCATGGTGTCATCATCGATGAACTCTTGCATGGATATGCGTAGTGATGGGATTTCTAACTATAAATGTATGATGGCCTCAACACCATACATTAGTGAAAATGAAGTTTTCCTAGTGGGTATTATTATACTAGTGCAGTAGGCCCAAAGGGCAAGAGGCAATTTAGTATACCAATATTTGTGATTATCCTTAATGGTTTTCTTTAAAATTGTAATTAAATTTTTGTTTTATGCCTCAGCTTACCTGTTGGCTTATGGATAATAGGGTGTAGAAACATTGTGTTGGATGTTATATTTAGATATTAAAGTGTGCACATATTTATTCTTAAAAGGTGGCCCATTATCTAAAATTATTTTGCATGGGATACCAAAATGACAAATGATATTATGTAACATGAACTCCACAATGCGAGGTCTAGTCGTAGCGGTAAGGGGAATCACTTCCACACATTTAGTAAAATATTTTGTGGTTGTAATGATGAATGTATGATGGCCTAAGGAAGTGTTGAGCAAGGTGCAACAATAGTATTGTCATTTTTTTCAACACAGTCAGATAGATCTATTGATGTAGTGGACAGGAAGTTCAAAAGCTATTTAGATGCAGAAGACATGAGTTCAAAGGTTATTCAGAGTATGTACAGTGATTTTCCAAGAAGACCAAAGTGGCCCATATGCAAAATATCAAAAAAAAAGACAAGTAAAAAAAGTTTCACGATATCGTGACATATACAACAGGCAAGAAAAACTGTCACAATTTCGCGACATGTTGGAAGAGAGAAAAAACAAGAAAAACTGTCGTGATTTCGTGACATGTTGGAAGAGAGAGAAAAAGCAAGAAAAACTGTCGTGATTTTGTGACATGTTGGAAGAGAGAGAAAAAGCAGGAAAACCTGTCACGGTTTCGTGACATGTTGGAAGAGAGAGAAAAAGCAGGAAAAATTGTCGTGATTTCACGACATGTTGGAAGAGAAAAAGGCAAGTGGAAAAACTATCGTGATTTTGCGACATGTTGGAAGAGAGAAAAAGCAAGAAAAACTGTTGCAATTTCGCGACATGTTGGAAGAGAGAGAAAAAGCAGGAAAAACTGTTGCAATTTCATGACATGTTGGAAGAGAAAAAGGCAAGTGGAAAAACTGTCACGATTTTGCAACATGTTGGAAGAGAAAGAGAAAGCAAGAAAAAGTGTCACGATTTCATGACAAGTTTAAAGAAAGAGAACAAGTAAGAAAAGTGTCGCGATTTCACAACATGTCACATTTTCACGACTAAATCAGGAGAGAGAAAGTAAGTTTGAAATGTGTCACGATTTTGCAACATGTCACATTTTCATGACTAAAATAGAAGAGAGAAAGTAAGTTTGAAAAGTGTCACGATATCGCGACATGTCACATTTTCATGACAAAAGAAAGAGAGGAAGCATACGAAAGCAGAACTATCGTGATTTCATGACAAAAGCAGAAAGCAAGACTTTGGAAGCAAAAGTGTCGTGATTTTGTGACAAAAGAAAAGAAGTAAAGTATGGAAGTAAAAGTGTCGCAATTTCGTGACAAAAGTAGAGAAGACTTCGAAGGTAGAAGTGTCACGATTTCGCGACAAAAGCAAAGAAGTAAAGTACAGAAGCAAAAGTGTCACGATTTCATGACAAAAGCATAGAAGAAGACTTCGAAGGCAGAAGTGTCATGATTTCATGACAAAAGCAAAGAAGCTAAGTACAAAAGCATAAGTGTCACGATTTCATGAAAAAAGCTAAGTTGAAGACGATGGAGGCAGAAGTGTCATGATATTGCGACAAAAATAAAGTTGAAGTCTATGGAAGCAGAAGTGTCGCGATATCACGAAAAAAGCAAATACAAAGTATACGAAGGCAAAAATGTCGAGATATCATGACAAAAGAAAATACGAAGTCTGCAAAGGCAGAAATGTCACAATATCATGACAAAATAATAGAGAGCGTATGGAGGCGAAAGTGTCGAGATATCGTGACATGTTATATTTTCACGGCAACAGCAACAAAAGAAGCTACAGAGGCAAAAATGTCACGATTTTGTGATAGGTCATAAATGCACAAGTCAAGAAGGAGAACCTAACTAAAATGAGAAGTATGACAGTGGACCGAAATCACTACAACATTTATAGAGGTAGTTACAGAGTGATTTCATACTGCTAAAATACGAAGAGTGATCAAAAGTCAGTATGGTGGTTATAGGGTCTGTCTAGAATGAAATCATCAAGCGATGGATAAATCGAACATCTTCTTGAGTTGAAGTCGACGAAGACCGATGACAGCCGACTAAAATTAGGGTTTATAGTTGTTATGAAAGCCGACTAAGATTAGGATTTATAGCTGACTAATATTAGGGTTTTCATCATAAAAAATATTGTTATAAAAGGAGGGTTGTTTGGATAATTGAGAAGATAGTGGAATGCATGTGAAATACGATCGTTGTACGCAGAGAGCGAGTCATGTCGAATCATGCTAAGTGAAAAATTTGCAAAGAGAGAGGAGTGCGCAAAAGGGAGAAGACAATCGTGAAGTTTGACTGTAATGAAGTAGAGTGTGCGAAGTGATTGCGCAGAGAGAGCAGAGTGCATAGAGAACACAAAGGTGAAGAAGACCAATTAGGGTATTACAAAAGCAAAGGTATCTTACTATCAAACTTATAGATTTAAATTGAAGTCCAGGTTGTAGCTTGGCATCAGGGGTTGGTGCTCCTTTTTGTTGGTGCAGATAAATCAGGGGTTGGTGCTCCTTTCTGTTAGTACAGATAAATTAGGGGTTGGTGCTCCTTCTAGTGGGTGATGGTAAATTGATTATAAAGTTATTGCTTTGCAAAGGCTGGATTTGCATGGTAGTCCAAGCAATCCATTTTTGAGAAGTAGCCACATTGGTGAACCTCGTTAAATCTTGTGTTGTGTGATGCTCGTTTGTTAAATTCGTTGTATCTAGTAATAAGTTTTAATTGTTGCAATATTAAGAGCTATAATTTTAAGTTTATAGATCTATACTAATTCACCCCCCCTCTCAGTGTCATTGTAATACTAACAAATGGTATCAGAGCTAAGTTCCTGTACAAGCTTAACCGGCTAGGGTGATATTGGAAGTAACACAATGGTAGGTGGTGAAGCTCTTTTCATGGCATTTGAAGAAGTAAAATTAGAAAATGAAGGAGTGAACTCTGAAGTATGTGGTGAAAACCCTAAGGCTGAAGTAGATCTAGAAGGTGAGTTGATCTCTGCACTTGAAGAGTGGAAAATAGAGAGGAAAAAGAATAAGAAAAATTCTAAAAATCTTGAGGATGCAAACGAAATCATAACCAGTCTGAAAGTATAGACAAAAGAATACAAGAAAATATCTAAAGATCTTGAAGTATAAATTACCATGAAAATAGATTATTGTTGCAAACTAGAAGAAGAGAATGTTGGTTTACGGACGCAGATAGAAGAGATGAATCATAAAATTAGTTTCTATCACAAACGCAAAGAAAGTTCTATGAAGCTGGATAAGATTATAAATGACCAAAGGCCTGTAGGCATCAAATTTGGTCTGGGTTTCATCGAAGGAGAATCATCAAATGGATCAAAGGCCAGAAATGTAGAATCCATAAAGAATGAAGATAAGAAATAGGTTGATCAAGGAAAAATGTCTCATGCAAAAAAAAGTAATAATGCCAGGCACGAAAGGAGAATTGACAATGATGGATTCACCAATGTCACACATCAAAGAAGAATAAGACCTATGGCTCCTACGACATGGCAAAGACCATCACCCAGGTTCAATTATTCCTTTTCTAGTTTCTGTTTTAAATGCAATGGCTATGGAAATAAAATCTCAGACTGCAAATATAATGTAAGACCAAGGAATTTCACTGATAGAAATGCTTTTTCTCCTCTGATGAATTATACAGTAAAATGTTATAACTGTCATAATTTTGGGCACATTGCAAGAAACTATAGAAGTACATTTGCATCAAAACAGTTTTAAGGAAGAAAATTTCAACCAAATAGGATGAGACAAAATAGAAAACTTCTCAAAAAACATGCACAAGCCATTGATAAGGGAAAGGCAAAACAAGAGCCCAAAACTACTATCAAAATAGTGTGGAAAGAAAAAGAGTGACTTAAGGAAGAAAAGGAATCCTTAATCGTACAAACAACATTTAAAGCATAGAATAAATATGTACCATGGTTACTTGATAGTGGATGATCCAGTCATATGACAGGTGACAAACAAAAATTTGAGAATTTACAGAAATTTGAAGATGGTTCAGTAAAGTTTGGAAATAATGATGGATCTAAGATAGTTGGCAAAGGTTCAGTTAAAAATTAAGTCAGAAGAAGTCTTGTTTGTGGATGGTTTGAAACATAAATTGTTGAGCGTAAGTCATATTTGTGATAAAGGTCATGAAGTAGTTTTTAAGAAGCAGGGTTGTGAAGTCAGAAAAATAAACAGTGGAAAATTGATAGCAACTAGATCAAGGACATCTGGAAACCTGTACATGCTCTCAAAGACTTCAAAAGGATCTTGTTTTATTGTATAGGAAGAAGAAAATTGGTTGTGGCACAAGAGACTCGGTCATATCAGTTTTGATAATATAGTAAAAATCAACTCAAAAAGGGCAGTGAGAGATATTCCCACCATTAGCAAACCTGCAAATAGTATTTGTGCTTCATGCCAAAAGGGGAAGCAAACTAGAGTCACATTCAAAATAAAAGAGTACTACACAAGAAAAACTTTGGAACTAATACACACTAATTTATGTGGACCCATGAGAACACAAAGCATAAATGGTGACAAATATTTTATGTTGTGCATTGATGACTATTCCAGAATGACATGGATATTTTTCTTGAAGCATAAATCAGAAGCTTTTAAAATGTTCAAGACTTTCAAAAACCAAGTTGAGAATGAAACATGAAAGAGGATCAAATGTTTAAGATCAGATAGAGGAGGAGAATTCATTTTAGAGGAGTTTACAGAGTACTATGAAAAATATGGTATTAGGAGATAGTTTTCAGCAACCAGGACACCTCAGTAGAATGGAGTGGTAGAAAGAAAGAACAAGACAGTGCAAAAAATTACACGGACTATGTTGGCTGAAAGCAGAGTAGCAGACGGATTTTGGAAAGAAGTAGTCCATACTACGGTGTATATCCAAAATAGGTACATGCTGAGAACACATGAAAGCAAAACTCCTTATGATTTGTGGTTCGATAAAAGGGCAACAACAAAATACCTCAAAGTTTTTGGCAGCAAGTGCTACATCAAAAGAACTAAAGATAATCTTGGTAAGTTTGAAGATAGAGCGGATGAAGGTATTTTTATTGGTTATTCGTCAAAAAGAAAATCTTACAAATGCTACAACAAGAGGCTAAATAAAATTGTGGACAATGTCAATGTTAAATTTGATGAAGGTAGAGAACGAGTAATTAGCTATGAAAAGAACTACCCAATTTATGAAGAGGTTATTGAAGGAGATGAGGAAAACGAAACGAAAAAGATACAGAAAATTGACTCAGATGATTTAAGTTGTGATTCGGGAGTGGAAGAAAATAAGAAATTCAAAACAGGCAGCTGACAGAAAAATCATCCTAGAGAGCAAATAATTGGAGATCCCAAAGTTGGTGTTCAGACAAGAAGAAGAGTAGTAAGTAACTACTCTCTATTATCCAAAATTAAGCCGAAAAATGTTTTTGACACAAGCAAAGATGAAAGTTGGATGAAGGCAATAAATGAAGAATTATATCAGATCAAGAAAAATAAAACTTGGGAGTTAGTACCTAGACCTACAAATAAAAATATAATCGGGACTAAATGGATTTTTCAAAACAAATTGAATGAAGACGGACAGGTAGTTAGAAATAAAGCAAGATTGGTATGTAAGGGTTATGCACAAGTTGAAGGCATTGAATTTGAGGAATCTTTGGCACCAGTAGCTAGACTAGAGGCAATTAGAATGTTTCTAGCTTTAGCAGTCTACAAGAATTTCAAATTTTATCAAATGGATGTGAAATCAGTGTTTTTGAATGGGAAACTTGAAGAAGAGGTTTATATTGAGCAACCAGATGGTTTCCAACTTGGTGATGATCCCAACTTGATTTGCAAGTTGAAGAAAGCATTATATGTCTTAAAATAGGCACCCCAAGCATGGTATGCAAGGCTAGACAACTATCTCACTCAACAAGGGTTTAAGAAAGGTATGGTGGATAGTAATTTGTATGTCAAAACAGAAAATGGGCATCTTATTGTTCTTATTGTATACATAGATGATATCATATTTGGCAGCAGCAAAGATGAGTCGTGTAAAGATTTAAAAAATAAGATGCAGAAAGAATTTGAAATTTCAATGATTGGTGAACTTTCGTATTTCCTCGAGTTGCAAGTTAATCAAAATAAAAAGGGCATATTTATTTCTCAAGTTAAATATGTGAAAGAGATGTTAAAAAAGTTCATAATGGAGGATTGTAAGCCAGTTAGCACTCCCATGATGACAGGTTGCAAGTTGAGCAAGGATGACAAATCTCCACCTGTTGATCAAACCATGTACAAATCTATGATTGTGAGCTTACTGTACTGACAGCTACCAGACCAGATATTTTGTAGGCAGTATGGATGGTAGCATGATTTTAGGCTAGTCCCAAGGAGACTCATGTGACAGTAGTGAAGAGGATTCTTCGGTACCTCAAGGGTACTATGGAGTATGGGTTATGGTATCCGAAAGGTAAAGACTTCACCCTTATTTTGTATTTAGATGTAGATTGGGCAGGATGTGTCGATGATAGAAAGAGTACCAGTGGAGGTGCATTCTATCTTGGAGATAGATTGGTTGCATGGCATAGTAAGAAACAAGAGTCAGTTTCTTTATCGAAAGCAGAGGCAAAATATATTGCAACGACAACATGTTGTACGCAGGTATTGTGGATGAAACAAACCCTAAAAGATCTTGGTATTAGCTTCAGTGAGCCAATATCAATTAAGTGTGATAACACCAGTGCCATTAACATCTCCAAGAATCCGGTTATGCATTCATGCACAAAACACATTGCTATCAGGTATCACTTTTTGAATGAGAAAGTTGCGAAAGGTGAGTTTAAGTTGGATTTTGTTCCAACTATAGAGAAAGTAGCAGATATCTTCACAAAACCATTGCCCAAGGAATTTTTTGAGTACCTTCGTAATAAATTAGGAGTGGTCACACTTCCCAAGAATTGACTAGCTACAGGGATCACATTCTCAAGGGGAGCATCTAAGTATTTGATTATCTTTTTTCTCATGTTCATGAATTTTTCTAAGTGTAATAAATTTTGCCTGAGAATGTTGTGCATGGACTCGAGGGAAGTCTACAGATAAATTTTGCCTGAGAATGTTGTGCATGGACTCAGGGGGAGTCTGCAGTAGCCCTTTGGTATTATTGTCAAAGGGGGAGAAGAGTTACAGGAAATTGCACATGTGTTGCCAAAAATTCCAAAGGGGGAGATTGTTGAGCAAGGTATAGCAACAATATTGTCATTTTTGTCAACATGGTCAGATAAAGCTGTTGATGTAGTGGACAGGAAGTTCAAAAGCTATTCAAATGTAGAATACAGGAGTTCAAAGGTTATTCAGAGTATGTACAGTAATTTTCCAAGAAGACCAAAGTGGCCCATATGCAAAAGATCAAAAAAAAAATACAAGTAAGAAAAGTGTCACGATATCGCGACATATACAACAGGAAAGAAAAACTATCGTGATTTCACATGTTGGAAGAGAGAGAAAAAGCAAGAAAAACTGTCATGATTTCATGACATGTTGGAAGAGAGAGAAAAAGCAAGAAAAACTGTCACAATTTCGTGACATGTTGGAAGATAGAGAAAAAGCAGGAAAAACTATCACGATTCCGTGACATGTTGGAAGAGAGAGAAAAAGTAGGAAAAACTGTCACGATTTTGCGACATGTTGGAAGAGAGAAAAAGCAGGAAAAACTATAGCAATTTCGTGACATGTTGGAAGAGAAAAATGCAAGTGGAAAAACTGTTATGATTTCACGACATGTTGGAAGAGAGATAAAAAGTTGGAAAAACTATCACGATTTCATGACATGTTGAAAGAGAGAGAAAAAGCAAGAAAAACTATCACGATTTTGCGACATGTTGGAAGAGAGAAAAAACAAGAAAAACTATCATGATTTCACGACATGTTGGAAGAGAAAAAGGCAAGTGGAAAAACTGTCGTGATTTCGTGACATGTTGGAAGAGAAAGAGAAAGTAGGAAAAAGTATCACGATTTCATGACAAATTCGAAGAAAGAGAACAAGTAAAAAAAGTGTCGCGATTTCGTGACATGTCGCATTTTTACGACTAAAACAAGAGAGAGAAAGTAAGTTTGAAAAGTGTCACGATTTCGTGACATGTCGCATTTTCATGACTAAAACAAGAGAGAGAAAGTAAGTTTGAAAAGTGTCACGATATCGCGACATGTCACATTTTCACGACAAAAGAAAGAGAGGAAGCATACGGAAGCAGAACTATCGTGATTTCATGACAAAAGTAGAAAGCAAGACTTCGGAAACAGAAGTGTCACGATTTTGTGATAAAATCAAAGAAGTAAAGTACAAAAGCAGAAGTGTCACTATTTCATGACAAAAGCAGAGAAGAAGACTTCGAAGGCAAAAGTTTCGTGATTTCACGACAAAAGCAAAGAAGTAAAGTACAAAAGCAGAAGTGTCACGATTTCACGACAAAAGAAGAGAAGAAGACTTCGAAGGCAGAAGTGTCATGATTTCACGACAAAAGCAAAGAAGCTAAGTAAGGAAGCATAAGTGTCACGATTTTATGACAAAAGCTAAGTTGAAGATGACGAAGGTAGAAGTGTCGTGATATCATGACAAAAACAAAGTCGAAGTCTATGGAAGCAAAAGTGTCGTGATATCATGACAAAAATAAAGATTCATGTCAGCATGTGCTTTAGGATCTTCAAGATCAGGTGATTTTGACACTTGAAATATTCCATCATCGGGAATCTCTACACTAAGAGGTTGGTTATCCTAAAGGGGAGCCTTTGCAAGTTGATCTGTGATGACCTAACCTTTAATTAATTTTTATTTGATAATTCGAGGTCAAATTGTATCAAGAACATCATCCATTTCACCATGCAACGGTTATGGTAAGTATGACTCATTATATATCACAATGGATTCTCTTTGGATACTACATACACTATATGATTGAGCATATAATGGTATAGCTTTTTAGTGGTGAAAACCACTGCTAAGCATAGCTTGTCAATGTATGCGTAATTTATTTCATAACTGATTAGGGTGTGGCTAATATAGTATGTAGCATGTTCTTTGTGTAATTCATTCTTTTGGTCCAGCATGGTTCCCAATACCAAATCAGTAGCTGAGATGTATAGATACAATGACACTCTTAGTTGGGTAGGAGCTAATACTAGTGGTGAATCCAGATATTGTTTAATCTCATCAAAGGTGACTTGACACTCATCATCCCACTTAAATGCGACCTCCTTGTATAAAATTTTTTTCATAGGTCGACACTTATCCGATAATTGTGCTATGAAGCGTTTGATAGAGGTGAAATTTCCTTGAAAACTACATAGTTGCTTAATAGTAGTGGGGGGGGGCATTTCAAGGATTACCTTTACATTATTTGGATCAACCTCTATGCCTCATTTAAAGACTATGAATCCTAATATTTTTCTAGATGTGATGCCAAATATGTACTTCTTGGGATTTAGTCTGAGGCAACCGAGGACTTTACATAGTACATCAATGTGCTCATGGTGAAGTAAAGATTTGGCTAGTAAGTCATCTATGTAATCTTCCAAAATTTTATGCATGTAGTCATGGAAGATGTAATTTATAGCTCACTAGTAGGTAGAACCAACATTTTTGAGACTGAAAGGCATGACCTTATAATAAATTATCCCCCAAGGTGTTGTGAATGTTTTTTTGAGTTGGTCATCTAGATTAATGCAAATTTTATTGTATCTAGAGAAATTGTCCATTAGGGATAACATCTCATGGATTTTTTTGGCATCCTCCAGTGCATAAATATTTAGAAAAGTGAATTCATCCTTAGGACTCACTTTATTTAGATCTCAAAAATCAGTCCAAATGTGAATCCTTTCATCAGGTTTCTTGATAGGTACCATATTGGAAACCCATGGTAGATAATCAACTGATATAATGAAGTTGGCATCTAACAGTTTTTTCAATTCATCTTTCACCATTAATGATACTATTGGATGCATTTTGTGCAGCTTTTTATTTATTAGTTTTGCATTTGTATCAATCATAATATTATGTATGACTAAATTGGGATCTAGTCCTGGCATATCTTTATAGGACCATCCAAAAGTTTCCCTTTTATATTTTATAAGAGTTGTATAATTATATTTCTCAATAGGGGATAATCCTTCCCCTAACTTGATGAATTGGGGGTTCTCAAGATCTGTGCTAATATCCCTATCAATTTTTGGCTCAACTGACATATGAGATCCATATTCCAACTAGTGTGGAGTAGGGATCAAATGAATATCGTTAGCTGAGTTTATATCCTCAATTGGAAACTCATGCTCAACCTCAATGTGAAAGACATTTGAGTAGATCTTGGATAAAAATGAAATGGTTGTTATATTTCATCACAAGGCCAATACTCTTATGGATATGAGGGAGATTATCCTCGATCAAAGTTAATTACCTCAATGTTGAGGTGCAATAGTTTTAATGGATTATTCAGATCATGTAAGGGTGTAGTAAGATCTATGGAAATCATATTAATTGATGGATGATTTGTATTAGATGTCCAACTGGGTCTATTGATAAGAGGTTGTCTCAAGACTCGTAGGGGTGGTTACGGTGGAGGTGGAATGACTGGTGGTGGTCTATGTGGAAGACAGTGAGCTTGCTCTTCGAGTGGTAAAAGATGTCTCCAAATGGGATTTTGCACTGGGAATATACATAAACAGGACTATTTTTCATCAACCAATGGGATGACTTGCTCATGTTCCTCATCTAAACTAGGGTAGTTAATAGGTGCTACATCGTAATCTGATTCATCATTAGTTGTCCATTCTTAAGGAGGACATTGATCCTCTTCCTAATTTTTGAATGGAAGAGTATGTGAACCTTCACCTTCTTCATAGAATTTGATGAGATCATGAGATATCCCTTGATATATCATATTTAAGGAAAAATAATCCCCCAAAGAGTGGACATGATTAGTATTAGCATAAGGATCATGTGCAAACTCATACCTATAGTTCAAACCTAGGGGTTCTAAACTCTCTGTGAGAATATCGAGAGGCACAGGCTTGTTGTGTCCTAATCCAGATTTATCATATGGTAATTGATATTGTGGTTAGAAATAAATGTGAGTAGCTTATTCATACAACCTCAAACCATATCCATGCCAATGGTAGTGATGGATATATCACAAGACATAGTCGAGATTGGACATATAATTGATGTCCTCAGAAAAGGGTTCTTCATCCTCTTTTTGTTGAGGAGATGGTTTCATGCAATATTCAACATCCCCATATATAAATTTTGTTTTATTGGGAGGTATACCTGGAGGTACAATGGTACCTATAGGAAAACAAAGTCATCCCATATTAGGTATTGTCTCAATGGCTAGAATTGTTGTGTTGTTCCCCACTAGGTATTCTCCTAAACTTGTATTAGCCAAATGGATTGTGACCTAGGATGGCAAGGATAGAGGATATGTAAGCGAGGTTTGAGATAATTCAATGCTTACCTCATGATATGGTTCCTCATCTGCTAGACTAGGAATATCTTCCATGGAAATTGTAGATATGATTGGAGGGATCTCATCAATAGGTCTCTTTGATGTGTTCCTCTACGGAGAATTTGACTATGACGAAGGTGTATTTGAAGGTGTCAATGATGAGGATGATGTAGAAGAATATGGTAATGAATCAATGAAAGGTGATGGTGAAGGAGTCAGACCTTTAATGGACGTATTCAATTGAAAGTCCACATGATTTGATGGAAAGGTCAACTCGAGGACTTTCTACACCAAGTTGTAGTATTTAAAGAGCTCAAGGTCTATGGATACAATATGTACTTGTCCTTCGTGAGTGTACTTCAAAAATTGGTGAGATATGGATAGCACACACTTCATGTCCCTAATCCAAGGTCTACCTAGTAAGATATTGATATTCTCACAATGACACTGAGAGGGGGGGGTGAATCAGTGTAGCTATTTAAATTCAGATCTACAACTCTTTAAAACTTAAGCAGAGAGAACTTAAAAATAGATAAAGCAATTAAACAAGAGAGCATTCCACAACACACGATTTAACGAGGTTCACCAGATTTGGCTACTCCTCAAAAATTAGACTGCTTGGACTCCCATCCAAATCCAGCCTTTGCAAAGCACCAACTTTACAAACAATTTTCCAGTACCCACAGGAAGGAGCACCAACCCCTTATTTATCCGCACCAACAGAAAGGAGCACCAACCCCCTAATGCCAAGCACCAACTTGGACTTCAGTTACGAATAGATTTAATGACATAAAAATGCCTTCTCTTCTACAAGACCCTCAATGGTCTAATGCCTTTTAACAAGAACTGCATATACTTACAACTCTGTTATATTTTTCTCTTTCAGCTCTGCTATTCTCTCTTGCAACTCTCTCTTCTGTATCTTTTTCAGCACTATACACTTCTCTTATTTTCACAGCTCCTTTTTCCTTTTATTCGGAAAATCACAACACTCATGCCTCGTGCAGAGCTCAACCCTAACCCTAACTTCTTGTACATGAAAATATTCTTTCGGCTCTGCTTACTGTGCTCTTAAATGCTTACTTATGCCTCTGACAACCTTATCTACCCACTTTACGGCTCTGATAGCCTTTTTGGTGCTCTAATAGTATATCCGTCATTCTGACAGATTTATCTTCTCATTTATGACTCTGATCGTCTTATCTGCTTATTTATGGCTCTGACAACCTTTTTTGTTCTCTTACAGCTCTGACAGAAGAACCGTCGCTCTGATAGTAGAACTGTCGCTTTGACATCCTTTTGTCTTCTTCTCGGCCTACATGCATGAAAACACATGTCATGAAATCGTGACACTTTTCGCTTCCTTACACTCTACTTGGCTTGCACCAATGAAAACATGACATGTCATGAAATCGTGACACTTTTTGCTTCCTTGCACTCTTCTCTGCATGCACCAATGAAAACATGACATGTCACAAAATCATGACACTTTTTGCTTTCGTACACTCTTCTCTGCATGCACCAATGAAAACATGACATGTCATGAAATCATGACACTTTTCTTGTCGTACACTCTTCTTTGCATGCACCAGTGAAAACATGACATGTCACGAAATCATGACACTTTTCACTGTCGTACACTCTTCTTTGCATGCACCAACGAAAATGACATGTCACGAAATCGTGACACTTTTTCTGCCTTATGCTTTTCTCTGCTTTCACCCGCAAAAATGAAACATGTCATGAAATCGTGACGCTTTCACCTTTGAGCTCTTCCTCCTTGAATTTGTCATGAAATCATGACGCTTCTACTTCCATGCTCTTTCATTTTGCTTCTGTCACGAAATCGTGACACTTCATCCTTCAGAGTCTTCCTCTCTGCTGTTGTCATGATATCATGACATTTCTATCTCCGTACATTCTCTCTCCTCTCTTAGTCACGAAAATGTGACATGTCACGATATCGTGACATTTTTCCTCCTTAGCACTTTTCTTCTCATCGGGTCATGAAAACCCGACATGTCACGAAATCGTGACACTTTTTCTCCTTAGCGCTTCCTCTTGCAAATTGTCATGAAATCGTGACACTTTTCTTTGTGAGCTCCTTCTCTCAAACATGTCACGAAATCGTGACACATTTTCGTCTGTACTGCCTCTCTTGCAAATTGTCGTGAAATCGTGACACTTTTCTTTGTAAGCTCCTTCTCCCCGAACATGTCAGAAATCATGACAGTTTTCTTTGCTTGCCCTTCTCTCCAAACATGTCATGAAATCGTGATAATTTTATTTTCCTGCGCCTTCTCTCAAACATGTCATGAAATCGTGACAGTTTTTCTTGCGCTTTCTCTCTTCCAACATGTCACGAAATCATGACTTTTTTCTTTCTCTGTCCTTTTCTTTTTTCATGTCAGATATCACGATAGTTTTCCTTGTGCTGGCCAAACATGTCATGATATCATGATAGTTTTTTTTTCCTTCTTTCTTCTCAACATGTCATGATATCGCGACAGTTTTTCTACTTGGCTTCTTTTCCTCCGTTATGTCGCGATATCGCGACAGTTTTCTTGTCGCGATATCGCGACAGTTTTCTTACTTGCCTTTTTCTTTGATCTTTTGAAACTGGGCCACTTCTGTCTTCTTGGAAATTCATTGTACATGCTCTGACTGACCTCTGAACTCCTATCCACTGCATCATCAATTGATCTATCTATCTGTGTTGACAACAATGACAATACTATTTCTGCACCTTGCTCAACAATCTCCCCTTTGGAATTGTTGGCAACACATGTGCAATTTCCTGTAATTCTTCTCCCCCTTTGACAATAATACCAAAGGGCTGCTGCAGACTCCCCCTGAGTCCATGCACAACATTCTCGGGCACACAATATTACGAGTTAGCAAAAATTACAAACATGAGCAAACAGATAATCAAATATATAAATGCTCCCCCTGAGAATGTGTTCCCGATAGCTAGTCAGTTCTTGGGTAGTGTGACCACTCCCAACTTACTACGAAGGTATTCAAAAACTTCCTTGGGCAACGGTTTAGTGAAGATATCCGCTACTTGCTCTGTAGTTGGAACAAAATCCAATTTAACCTCACCTTCTGCAACTTTATCCTTCAAAAAGTGATACCGGATTGCAATATGTTTGGTGCGAGAATGCATAACCGGATTCTTTGAGATGTTAATAGCACTGGTATTATCACATTTAACTAAAATTGGCTCTTTGAAGTTAATACCAAGATCTTTCAGGGTTTGTCTCATCCATAAAATCTGCGTACAACATGTTGTTGCTGCAATGTATTCTGCCTCTGCTGTGGATAGAGAGACTGATTCTTGTTTCTTGTTGTGCCATGCTACCAACCTGTCTCCAAGATAGAATGCACCTCCACCGGTACTATTTCTGTCATCTATACATCCTGCCCAATCTGTAATAGAATATGCAATAAGAGTGAAGTCCTTACCTTTTGGGTACCATAACCCATACTCCATAGTACCCTTGAGGTACCTAAAGATCCTCTTCACAGCTGTCACATGAGTCTCTTTGGGACTAGCCTGAAATCTTGCTACCATGCATACTACCTGTAAGATATCTGGTCTTGTAGCTGTTAAATACAACAGGCTCCCAATCATAGATCTGTACATGGTTTGATCAACATCTGGAGATTTGTCATCCTTGCTCAATTTGCAACTTGTTGTCATGGGAGTGCTAACAGGTTTACAATCCTCCATTGTGAACTTTTTCAGCATTTCTTTCACATATTTAACTTGAGAAATAAAAATGCCCTTTTCATTTTGGTTAACTTGCAATCGAGGAAATATGAAAGTTCACCAATCATAGACATTTCAAATTCTTTCTGCATTTTATTTGCTATGTCTCTACATGACTCATCATTGTTGCTGCCAAAAATTATATCATCAACATAAACAACAAGGACAATAAGTTGGCCATTGTCTGTTTTGACATACAAGTTACTATCCACCATACCTTTCTTGAACCCTTGTTCAGTGAGATAGTTGTCTAGTCTTGCATACCATGCTCTGGGTGCCTGTTTCAAGCCATACAAAGCTTTCTTCAACTTGCAAACAAAGTTGGGATTATCACCGAGTTGAAAACCATCCGGCTGCTCAATATAAACTTCTTCTTCAAGATTTCCATTCAGAAATGCTGATTTCACGTCCATCTGATAAACTTTGAAATTCTTGTGGATTGCTAAAGCCAGAAACATTCTGATTGCCTCGAGTCTAGCCACCGGTGCAAAAGTTTCCTCAAAATCAATACCTTCAACTTGAGCATAGCCTTTATAGACCAATCTTGCTTTATTCCTTACAACCTCGTCCGTCTTCATTCAATTTGTTTCGAAAAATCCATTTAGTACCGATTATGTTTTTATTTGCAGGCCTTGGTACTAACTCCCAGGTTTTGTTTTTCTCAATCTGATCTAGTTCTTCGTTTATTGCCTTCATCCAACTTTCATCTGTGCTTGCTTCAACAATATTTTTGGGCTCAATGTTGGATAATAGGGAGTAGTTACTTACTACTCTTCTTCTTGTCTTAACACCAACTGTGGGGTCCCCAATAATTTGCTCTCTGGGATGATTTTTCTGCCGACTTCCTATTTTGAATTTATTGTTTTCTTCTACTTCTGAATCAATACTTAAATCATCTAGGTCAATTTTTTGATTCTCTTCTGTTTCCTTTTCTTCATCTCCTTCAATAACTTCTTCATAAATAGGGTAGTTCTCTTCACAATTGATCGCTCGTTTCCTATCTTCATCAAATTTAACATCGACACCTGTCTACAATTTTCTTTAGCCTTTTGTTGTAGCATTTGTAAGCTTTGCTTTTTGATGAATAGCCAACGAAAATACCTTCATCAGCTCTATCTTCAAACTTACCAAGATTATCTTTAGTTCTTTTGATGTAACACTTGCTGCCAAAGACTTTGAAGTATTTTGCTGTTGCCTTCTTGCCGAACCATAGCTCATAAGGGGTTTTGCTTTCATGCGTCCTCAACATGCACCTGTTTTGGATATAAACTACAGTATGGACTGCCTCTTTCCAAAATCTGTCTGCAATTTTGCTCTCAGTCAACATCGTCCGTGCCATTTCCTGCATAGTTCTGTTCTTTCTTTCTACAACACCATTCTGCTGAGGTGTCCTTGCTGCTGAAAACTATCTTCTGATCCCATATTTTTGATAGTATTCTGCAAACTCCTCTGAGATGAACTCTCCTCCTCTATCTGATCTTAAGCATTTGATCCTCTTTCCTGTTTCATTCTCAACTTGGTTTTTGAAAGTCTTGAACATTTCAAAAGCTTTAGATTTTTGCTTCAAAAAGAATATCCAGGTCATTCTGGAATAGTCATCTATGCACAACATAAAGTATTTGTCACCATTTATACTTTGTGTTCTCATGGGTCCACATAAATCAGTATGTATTAGTTCTAAAGGTTTGTTGGTAAAGTACTCCTTTGATTTAAATGTGGCTCTAGTTTGCTTCCCCTTTTGGCATGAAGCACAAATACTATTTAGTGGTTTGCCAATGGAGGGTATATCTCTTACTGCCCTTTTTGAGCTTATTTTTACCAAATTGTCAAAGCTGATATGACCGAGCCTCTTGTGCCACAACCAATTTTCATCTTCCTGTCCAATCAAGCATGCTCCTTCTGAAGTCTCTGAGAGAGTATACAGGTTTCAAAAGTCCTTGATCCAAGTAGCAATCAACTTCCCACTGTTAGCTTTTCTCACTTCACAACCCTGCTTCTTAAAAATTACTTCATGACCTCTATCATAGATTTGACTTACGTTGAGCAAGTTATGCTTCGGACCAATCACAAACAAGACTTCTTTTGAATTGATCTTTCCGTCACTGATCTTGACTGATCCTTTGCCAACTATCTTTGCTCCATCATTATTTCCAAATTTCACAGAACCTCCTTCGTAATTCTGTAACTTCTCAAATTTTTGCTTGTCACCTGTCATGTGACTGGAGCATCCACTATCAAGTATCCATGGTGCAGATTTGTTCTGTGCTTTAAAAGTAGTCTGAACAATCAAAGATTCCTTTTCTTCCTGGAGTTTTTCCTTTTCTTTCCATTCTGGTTTGATAGCAGTTTTGGCTACTTGTTTTGCCTTTCCCCTTTCATTAGCTTGTGCCTATTTTTCAAGAAATTTTTTGTTTTGTTTCAATCCATTTGGTTGAGATTTTCTACCCTGATATTTATTTGCTGCAAAAGTGCTTCTACAGTTTCTTGCAATGTGTCCAAAATTATGATAGTTATAACATTCTACTGCATAATCCATCAATGGAGAAAAGACATTTCTACTAGTGAAATTCCTTTGTGCTACATTATAACTACAATCTAAAATCTTATGACCATAAGCATTGCATTTAAAACAATAACCAGAAAAGGAATGATTAAACCTGGGTGAAGGTCTTTGCCATTTTGAAGTAGGAGCCATGAATCTTCTCCTTCTTGGATGTGTGACTTTTGTGAATCCATCTTTGTCAGTACTCCTCTTGAGTCTGGCATTATTGCTTTCTTTGGCATGATTTGTTTTTTCTTGATCAACCCTGATCTTATCTTCTTTCTTTATGGGTTCTACATTTATGGCCTTTGATCCCTTTGATGATTCTCCTTCATCGAAGCCCAAACCAAATTTGATGCTCGGAAGGCCTTTGGTTATTTAAAATTTTATCCAGCTTTACGTAACTTTCTTCAAACTTATGATAACAACTCAATTTTCGATTCATCTCCTCTAGCTGCATCCTTAACCTAACAATGTCTTCTTCTAGCTTGCTGCACTCATCTATTTTTATGGTTAATTGTACTTTGAGAACTTCAGACATTTTCTTAAATTCGTCTGTCTGTACTTTCAAGCTGTTTATTATTTCATTGGCATCCTCAAGCTTTCTTGAAACCTTTTTATTCTTTTTCCTTTCTATGCTCAGCTCTTTAAGTGCAGCAACCAACTCACCTTCCAGATATACTTCAGCCTCATCCTCAGGTTTTTCATTACATTCCTATTTTTCCTCTATTATTCTTTCTTCAAATGCCATGAACAGAGCTTCACTGCTTCTTCTTCAGAATCCTCACCGAGCGAGTCTTCGAAGAGCTGACATTCTTGGATATGAAACTTTTCTTCTTGAAGTTGCTTTTTCTAAAATGTGGTTTCTTCTTCCAAGTCACTTCTTTCTTGGTGTGACCCTTCATCATTTTTGTTTTTCTCATTCATTGGACATTTAGCTGCAAAGTGCCCGATGCCTCCACAGTTGAAGCACTTAAACGGTAACTTTCCTCTGTACTTTCCTTTTCCCTTTATTAGTTTCCTAACAAAGTTTGCTTCTGTTTCATCTGAAGACTCTTCTTCTACAGATTCTTGTTTAGCTTTTATATTTTTGTGTGCTTTAAAAGCAGCTTCTCTGTCTGAGGGCTTAGTTTGTCCTATTCTCATTTCATATGCAGTTAAAGAACCATGCATTTCATCCATGCTAAAAGTATTTAGATCTTTAGCTTCTTCTATAGCAGAAACTTTAGAATCAAATCTTTTGTGAAGAGTTCTTAGTACCTTTTTCATGACGACCGCATCTTCCATTTCCTCGTCGAGTCCTCTAATCGCATTAATGATTCCATTGAATCTCAGCATATAGGCCTCTATGTTCTCATCGTCATTCATTTTTAATGCTTCGAACTGAGCTCGATGCGTTTGTAGCTTGGCTTCCTTGATCTTGTCGTCTCCTTCATGAATGCTCTGTAGTTTGTCCCACATGTCTTTTGCCATTTTATAGCTCATGATCCTTATCAGTTCACTGTCTACTAACCCACACATTATAGCATTCTTTGCTTTAGAGTTATTCTCAAACTTTTTCTTCTCGACAACATCTGTTGGAGGAGTAGAGGATATTGTGTATCCACTGTCTACCGACTCCCAAATGTCATATCCCAAAGCACACAGATAAGTCTGCATCCTGAGTCTCCAGAAAGAGTAATTAGTTCCATCGAACAAAGGAGCTTTGTTGGATGAAAATCCTTCACCATCGACCATTGTGTTTCTTCCAAGATCACCTTAGCTGATTGAGCTTGTTCAGGAACCTTGCTCTGATACCAATTGATATTCTCACAATGACACTGAGAGGGGGGTGAATCAGTGTAGCTATTTAAATTCAGATCTACAACTCTTTAAAACTTAAGCAGAGAGAACTTAAAAATAGATAAAGCAATTAAACAAGAGAGCATTCCACAACACATGATTTAACGAGGTTCACCAGATTTGGCTACTCCTCAAAAATTAGATTGCTTGGACTCCCATCCAAATCCAGCCTTTGCAAAGCACCAACTTTACAAACAATTTTCCAGTACCCACAGGAAGGAGCACCAACCCCTTATTTATCTGCACCAACAGAAAGGAGCACCAACCCCCTAATGCCAAGCACCAACTTGGACTTCAGTTCTAAACATATTTAATGACATAAAAATGCCTTCTCTTCTACAAGACCCTCACTGGTCTAATGCCTTTTAACAAGAACTACATATACTTACAACTCTGTTATATTTTTCTCTTTCAGATCTGCTATTCTCTCTTGCAGCTCTCTCTTCTGTATCTTTTTTAGCACTATACACTTGTCTTATTTTCACAGCTCCTTTTTTCCTTTTATTCGACAAATCACAACACTCATGCCTCGTGTAGAGCTCAACCCTAACCCTAACTTCCTATACATGAAAACATTCTTTTGGCTCTGCTTACTATGCTCTTAAATGCTTACTTACGCCTCTGACAACCTTATCTGCCCACTTTACGGCTCTGACAGCCTTTTCGGCGCTCTGATAGTATATCCGCCATTCTGACAGATTTATCTTCTCATTTATGACTCTGACCGTCTTATCTGCTTATTTACTGCTCTGACAACCTTTTTTGTTCTCTTACAGCTCTGACAGTAGAACCGTCGCTCTAACGATAGAACCGCCGCTCTAACAACCTTTTGTCTTCTTCTCGGCCTGCATGCGCGAAAACACATGTCACGATATCGTGACACTTTTCGCCTCCTTGCACTCTTCTCGGCATGCACCAGCGAAAACATGACATGTCACAAAATCATGACACTTTTCGCTTCCTTGCACTCTTCTCTGCATGCACTAGTGAAAACATGACATGTCACAAAATCATGACACTTTTCTTGCCGTACACTCTTCTTTGCATGCACCAGCGAAAACATGACATGTCACGAAATCATGACACTTTTCGTTGTCGTACACTCTTCTTTGCATGCACCAGTGAAAACATGACATGTCACAAAATCATGACACTTTTCGCTGTTGTACACTCTTCTTTGCATGCACCAGTAAAAATGAAACATGTCACAAAATCATGACACTTTCTTGCCTTGTGCTTTTCTCTGCCTTTCACCCATGAAAATGGAACATGTCATGAAATCATGACGCTTTCACCTTTGAGCTCTTCCTCCTTGAATTTGTCATGAAATCGTGACGCTTCTGCTTCCATGCTCTTTCGTTTTGCTTCTGTCACGAAATCGTGACACTTCATCCTTCGAAGTCTTCCTCTCTGCTTGTCATGATATCATGACATTTCTATCTCCGTACATTCTCTCTCCTCTCTTAGTCATGAAAATGTGACATGTCACGATATCGTGACATTTTTCCTCCTTAGCACTTTTCTTCTCATCGGGTCATGAAAACCCGACATGTCACGAAATCATGACACTTTTTCTCCTTAGCGCTTCCTCTTGCAAATTGTCATGAAATCATGACACTTTTCTTTGCGAGCTCCTTCTCTCAAACATGTCACGAAATCGTGACACATTTTCATCTGTACTGCCTCTCTTGCAGATTGTCACGAAATCGTGACACTTTTCTTTGCAAGCTCCTTCTCCTCGAACATGTCACGAAATCGTGACAGTTTTCTTTGCTTGCGCCTTCTCTCCAAACATGTCATGAAATCATGACAGTTTTCTTTGCCTGCACCTTCTCTCCAAACATGTCACGAAATCATGACAGTTTTTCTTGCGCTTTCTCTCTCTTCCAACATGTCACAAAATCGTGACAGTTTTCCTTGCGCTTTCTAAACATGTCACAAAATCGCGATAGTTTTCCTTGCGCTTTCTAAACATGTCGCGATATCACGACAGTTTTCCTTGCACTGGCCAAACATGTCACGATATCGCGACAATTTTTCTTTCTGCCTTCTTTCTTCTCAACATGTCGTGATATCGCGATAGTTTTTCTACTTGGCTTCTTTTCCTCCGTTATGTCACGATATCGCGATAGTTTTCTTGTCGCGATATCGCGACAGTTTTCTTACTTGCCTTTTTCTTTGATCTTTTGAAACTGGGCCACTTTTGTCTTCTTGGAAATTCACTGTACATGCTCTGACTGACCTTCAAACTCCTGTCCACTGCATCATCAATTGATCTATCTGTCTGTGTTGACAACAATGACAAAACTATTTCTGCACCTTGCTCAACAGATATTATATGCCATTACACCCTCTAGAATGTGACACAACATTGGTATGGTTTTGCATCCTATATGAATAAGTAATACTAAAGTGCCAACCATTGAGCCTATAACATTGTTGAATTCTCTAAGGGTATATGTGGATGCAACAATGTGAAATGCTGGTAGACCTATATGTTTGAGAGCATTTGTAGTGATGACGTTGTTTGAAGAACCAGTGTCAACCTGAACTCTTTTATAAGGTGTTCCATTTACACATGCAATTATGTGTAAGGGAGGATCAACCACGTCACTTGCTATTGGTTTGAGTTCATGTTCATGGAATATAATTACTGGTTCCTTACACTATTGAATATGCCCCATAAAATTGATAAAGGAGTTAGACTCTTGGGGTTGTAGTTCAATAAACTTGAGGATATCCATAAGAGCTTCTCGATGAGGTGGATATTATTGAATAAGCTTATATATAGAGAGTCAAGCTGATGTTGTTTGCAAGTTTTACACAAGCTTACTTTTTATGGTGACCATTAGATGATGTGGAAGGCTTTGCACTGGAGGTGGTAGTGACTGTGATGTTGAGGAAATGTTGTTTGAAGCTACGGGTGGCATACCTTGATTTGTATAATGTCTATTCCTTGTCACAATGCTAACCATTCCGATGAACCCTTGTTGAGGGGGTGTTGTATGGAACTCATTTACCTTCTTGGCTTGATTTACCTATACCTCGTGCATGGGCAATGGGTCTTTAAAGACACCAATTTTTTGATTGTTTATCATGAGAGGGTTATCAAATTGAAGGTAATTCCTATCAATCATGTCTTGTACTAGGTTTTTGAACCCATAGCACATTTGTATGTCATTCTCATTTTGCCTATGGTACTATTGTGACTGTCGCACAATCTAACCCAAAGCTTGGGAACCCATATTTTGAATTTTAGTAGTTGGATGTTTTGTGTGTCTTTATGTGATAGTTTGATAGGCGGTTGTTGGTAGGTGTCTCCTATTTGCCTTCTTCATGTTTTGGTTGTTGCGGTTTAAAGTATGTTTCAAAGGTCCTTTTTTAGTTCATTTTTATTTTTATTTTAATGTCTTTAGTAGGATTTTGTTTCTAATGATAAGTATTAATTTTAGGATCCTCTTGTTAGTTTTAAATTAAAACAATAAAAATAAAAATAAAAAATACTAGTAAACTATATATATCATTTCTAAACCAATAAAAAAAACAAAATAAATAAATAAATACTTAGATGTGAAGAATGAGCTTCAATATTTCATCCGAAATAAATTCGAACGCATTCCAAAGTCATTTCGATTTTATAATAATTATTGAAAATTGTTGTTTTTATGAGGTTTTTATAATTTCAGAATTTTATTTTTTCACATTGTGAAGGCAAATCAGTTTTTTTCAGCTTTACATTTTTATTTTTAAAACATAAATGAACTTCCCTTTATAAAAATTTTAATTTCATAAAAGGGGGATTTATTTTTATGGTATTCCATAAGCTATCATTTTGGAGCAATAAATGCGCCTCTCTTTATGAAAAATCTGATTTCATTAAAGAGAGGTAATTCATACATTACATCAAAGGTTATTGTTTTAAAGCATTAAATTATTTCTCTCTATGAAAATTGTGATTTCATTAAAGAGAGATAATTTGTAATGACATTTTGAGGCCATTATTTTAAAGCAATCTCTTTATGAAATTAATTTCATTAAAGAGGGACAATTTATTAATTATATCAAAGGCTATATTTATCTTCATGATAGAAGCTACATTTAATGTATATTTTCATCATTTCAGATTCACATTCATAGATAGGTTTTAATCTTCTACTTCATGTTCAGAGTAGGATTTAATGCAAGATAAAAACTTGTTTAAAATCTACTTAATCAAAAGAAGATAAAATCTAGTTAAAAACATTCAAGATAAAAATAATTAAGGCTCTACATTGTGGTCATATGAGGACCAATTCACATTTAAATTTCTTTAAGTTTCATGAACAATCATTATTATTGCATAAGAAAATAAACCAACACATGCACTTTGTTAACAATTACTTGCAATCGCTAAGGTGTTCCTAGCACTAAATTGATATATCTTAATTGAGATTACTAATACACGTGTAATGCTTACATAGTTGAACCTTGGAGAAGTTATTTTGTTTTTAACTTATTTTCAAGAGAGGGTTTTGTGATCAAAATCCTAGGGTGAGTGTGGTTTTACAATTGGGAAAAATTACCACTCAACATGTACTTATAGTATAGGTCTTTGCGACATCTCATAGGCTTTTGTTTACCCGTACTTGGATCTATAGATCAAACCTCTGGTAGAGTTATTGCTTTGGTAACCCATAGATAATCGAATAGAGAATCCATAGAATCAGCAAAGGGCATAAATTATCGCTTTGAGTAGTGTTGTTAGTTTTACCCTTTATTTTCTCAAGAGTTGTTATTGTAACTTGTAGGAGGAGGTTGGGCCTTATAATTAGCCTTTGGAGGTGGCATTGGTTGCATAGGCCCTGGAGCATTGATCATAACTTGGTTAGCTACTATCAGCTTTGATTGTGCTAGATTGCCCTTTGGGTTCTTATTCCACTCATTTTTGCAGGGTTTTGTGATTTTCCCCTCTTGAATTTTTATTTATTTGTTTGTTCTAGACTGTGCTAGAGAATTTTCAAGAGTTTGATATTGTTGGAGTTGTAACAATAATGAAATTAGATTTAAACAACTCTTAGAAAACATTCAAGTCAAATAAGACACTGGCAGTAGGTATGGTAGCTTAGCAAGAAGTGTTTTCCACTTGTTACCATAGTTTGTGATTGACTCAGCTTCATACTTCTCCAACTATGTGAGGTATATTAAAGTCAACTTTTGCGTAGTGTTAAAGGTGAAACATTCCAAGAATTCATTTGTGACTTATTCGAAGATATGGATGTTATGACTTGGGAGTTGATTGTACCACTCTATGGTTAGGCCAGAGAGGGTAATCAAAACTTTTCTCATAAGTAAGGCATCAGTATCCTGGATACTAAAACACTGGTTCATGAACCTAGTGAAAATCTCCTGTGCATATTCCTCTACTTTAAATCTATCCAACTTGGATATTTTAAAATTCTCTAGGTATGGAGAGGAAGGTATAGATGGGTGAAGCATTTGAATATGAAGCTAGTCAAAAGTGGGCTTTTGAGACTCAAACCCAAAGGTCTTGCTCTTTATGGTTTCCATGCATTCAAGCAATGCTTTATATGCATCAGATAATTTTCTCCTCTTCCTTACTTTGGACATGTGGGGGAGGGCAAGGAATATTAAGCATATGGTGTGGTGGTTGATTGTCATGAACAATACCTCCATAAGGTTCTTCTAGGTATTCCTCTTCTGGTTCTAGATCATCATAGGCTCCATAAGGTGTTTCTTAAAGTGGCCTACAAGGAGGAACCAATGCCTACATAAGGTGGTCTATGTTTGTATTGGGAGGCAAGTCTTGATTAGGCCTAGGAGGTCGAGGAGGCAATATTTGGTTAGTCCTAGGAAGCCTATTTTGATCAAAGTGGGTTTCCTATGATGAACCCCCTATCTATGAGTACTTGGGATAGGGACCCCATTGTGTAAGGTCTCTTGAATCTACTATTGAATTATTTGCTTTTCTAACTAATGGTGGTGATCTAAGCATTGCTTATCTAGCCAAAGCTGATTGAAATAAGCTTGACTATCAACATATATTTTAAGTACTTGGTTTATATGCTCAGTTATGTGAGGTATATGAGACCTAGAACTATTGCCATGACGCCTATATTATTCAAGAGGATCGAAAAGATCAACTATGAGTTTCCCTCGATTGAGAGAGATCACGTTCACTTGAGGCTCACTCCTAAACTAATGTTCTTTATACTCAGTTGGCATAAAAGCACATCGTGCTTGCATCAAAAAATATGATCTAGGATAATAAGGATTCTCCTCAATTATTCCTTCATAAATGAAGAAGGGAAGGGTGAAATTTACTCGTCCATGGTGATGAGTATCATACTCATCTTGGTATTTATACTGTTGAGACCTATAAAGGTGATTTAAGGGCTTTTTTGATCATTTGGCCCTAACCATGGTTAATAGTCTTGATATTGTACATATGTGTGCAAAGTAGACTAAGCAAGCACACAGATGTGTGGTATTTCTTTATTTTTTGGTGCCTCAATGCACAGTTTCCATTCTTGAAAGAAGGCATGTGAATTGTCTATATGTGGAAAGTAAGTTCCCTTATTAGGACCAAAACCTATAGGGATATCCCGAGTAGCGGTTCCTTGTAGTCTAGGTTCCTAATTTGATGTTCTAGGATTTGGGTGAGTAGAAGGCTACCAAGGAGGTATAATCATATCCTTGGGGTCAAATCAGAGATGGTCTACGTTTCCTTACCTACTATCTACAATGCCATTCCTTGAATGGGCTTGGTTGTGGGTGCATACCATAACTACTTTATTTACAACCCTATGTGATTATCTCCTTTACAAATTTTAATGATTCAACACACAATAATACAAGTTTTTTTCTCTTTTAAATATTTATGTGTGTTCCTAAAACTATTTGGTGTGTTTTTGATTGATTGTTTTGCAAATAGATCTCTTTTCACATGTTTGAATATTGTTGATGTAATTCTCAATTTGTCTAAATAATTTCACTTGTATACTCGTAGCTCGACAAGTAGTAATAAAATTCCAATCATGTGAACCAACCAAAGTATGGATATGAAGCCCATACTTGATCAAGGAGCACAGGTCCTACCAGTCCTCACCCATATTTATCATGGGTAGTGATATACCCTCCGAAGAGGAGTGCATGCTATTTTCTATGGCTAATATAGTCCTTGGATCCAGCTTTGGCCAAAATAGGGTTTGTATCATGTGAGCCAACATATGGAGATGAATCCCACCTTCTTTGGTCTTTATTAGTGGTTGGAGATGAAATTCCAACTCACTAATGTTAAAATGTAGTGTGGTGTGTGTGGTTCCTCTTATACTTAAAGAAAGTAAAACAAGAGAGCACTCAATGATACCTCAGTAAATACACAAAGAAAGTTTCAATTTCAAAATAATTTGCATGAATAAGGAACCTACAAAATGCATATCCTATATGGCAACCTAATCATTAGGTAGGTCACAAGTAATCAAACCATACAAATGCACACTTAAGTTGTTTATTTTTTTTGTTTTTCTTCTTTCTGTTGTTTTGAAATTTAGGAAAAGCAAAATGTATGTTTTAATAAATAAGTAAAAGACATAAAAATCTAAATTTAACCTTCTCTAAACAATTTTAATGCAAAGTGAAGGTTTGGATGCATACCTTGAAATCCTAGAATGTTGTTGTTTCTATAAATTTTAGCTGTAAAATCCCTATTTTGTGGTCATCCCAAGGTGGGATGACTACAAATTAGGGGTTGTCCCTAGGTGGGATAACTACTATGGCCATCCCTGGGTGTTCCAATTAGGAATTTAGGGGTTGTTCAAGTATAGAATCGCCAAAACATACAATATTTAATAGAAAAAAACAAGGTAAAAAGTTGCAAAAATAAAATAGGATGGGGGTTCCATCGTGATCACCACTATAGAGCAGAAAAATGGTGCACCTAGAAAAGGGAAATGAAATTCATCTATTGTTCTATTTAAGCATTCAAAAGTGACATTAAAGTAAGAATAAATATGCCAAATAAGTGAAAGAAATTGAGGGTTCTCATTATATTATTTCATATGTCAAATGCATGGCTACAAACATCCCCTTGAGGGCTCTTAATTGATACAATCCATTACAATGTCCAAAGGATCTAATCCTTTCAAAAATTTAAGGTGTGCTTTTAGTGTCTTCCTCACACTCATGATTCAAGAGCAAGATTTTGCTACCACTATGATGATCTATACATATTCGAATCTTTAACTCCTTCCTCATGTGCTAGAATATCTGTATATACACACAAGAAACTGAAATTGATCAATAGCATTTATGGATTAAGATGAAATCATAAAAATGCATGCAACATTGAATACAAAAAGTGCAATAGACGATGCAAAACTACTCCAAATTGTACCAAAACTTAGCATAATTTATATTATCTACTTTAGGAATGATTTATGTAGAAATTGAAATGAAATTACAAGAAGAACCCATGGTCATCCTTAGGTGTTCCAATTGGGATTGTCATCACAAAAACCCTAATCGAAGGTCCAAAACTACTTCAAATCTCACCAAATTCTAGTATGATGTATGTAAACTAATTTAGAAATTATCTACACTAAAATTAACTCAAAATTATATGCCAATTCATGTCCATCCTTGGGTGTTCCAATTGGGACTATTAACCATCCCAGGTGGGGATGACCACCAAATCTGGTGGTTTTTACCACCAATTCCACTAGGATCTAGTTCAAACTACTCCTAAATGTGTTGTCATCAAATTTGGTAATCTAACTCATATATATGGGTGGGCTTTAGAATGGATATGTGTATTTGAGGATGTCTTGGAAAATCCTTTGATTGATGAAAATTCCAAGGGCAAATACATGGGTAAAATGGGAAAGTGAATCTCAATAGTATTTCATGGTGAATTCTTGCAAATACCTCTCTCTCAAATTGGTTGGAATATCTCCAATTTATAGCCCAAGAGGGCCATATATCCAAAGGGGTAATTTTGGGCATGAAATGCAGGTATTGCCACTTTTCAAAACCCTTGCCATGTATTGGGTGGAAGATGCCTCCAATTTGGGCCTTCAATTTGTAGGTTATGATGGCTTTAGCAGGTCCTCAATCTATCATAAGTCATTGGGTAGGATAAATGGTAGAATTTTATTACCATTTATCTCTCCCTCGACTTTTTTAGGAGCCTAGACCATGTTCGTCCCTCCCTAGGATGGTTATTGGTGGTCGTCCCTCGGTGGGACGACCATGAATTATGGTCGTCCTCAGGTGGGATGACCATGGCTACATGGTCCAAAACATCCCAAAAGTGGGGTAAACCTTCCCAAAAGTGGTTAGGACCCATATTTAACCACTAAGGGTTGCCCAATGGGGCCATATGGTATAGATAAGAGTGCATAATTGTAGTCTCATCCGATTGACATGATTTTAGTGTCTACAGAACTATTGCCTTATGCAATATAATATATAAAATTATCACAAAGTTAATGGTCAAGTGGCTAAAATCTCTTCTACATAGCATTAGTTTCTTGGAGCAAGGGGGTTTTATAGAGGGCAAACAGATCTTGGATGGTGTGTTTTTTGCTCAGGAGGCAATTCACTCAATGCAAAAATATGTCAATAGAGGAATGTTCATAAAATTGGATATGTCAAAGGCTTACGATAGGGTGAATTAGAGATTATTTTCAAGGATTATGGTAGCCTTAGATTTCTCTCAATATTGGATACAATTGGTCATGATTTGTATTTCTACTCTGACATACTCAGTGTTAATGAAAGGCCTTCCTTCGCAACCATTTGGAGCTACTCGATGCCTTCATCAAGGAGATCCTTGTTTTCCTTATATTTTTCTCATATTGGATAAAGGCTTAGTTATAATTATCTTGAGGAGAAGACAATAATATTTGCTAATAGATTTCAAGGTGGGTGAGGAATTTTTGACTCATTTATAATTTGTGGATGACATAGGATTAGTGGGAGTGGCCAAATTCAAAGAAGCAAGAATGATTAAAGATACTCTTAATGTTTACCTCAGAGCCACAAACAAGTCATCAATGATAAAAAATCCAAAGTGGTCTTTTTCAATCTTGATCGAAGGCTTTAGGATAGAATTTTAGATATCTTGGGATTCATGAGAAATTCTCTCCCACTAGTATATTTTGGGGTCCCTTTGCATTTTAAAAACTAAAAAAATATCTAGAGGAATATTTTGGATTGTATCAAATAAATAATTAATAATTGGTCTCACAAATAGTTAAGCTATGGGGGTAGACTAACTTTTTGTAGTCAATCATTCAGGCCATGTCAATTTATAAATTTTCTATCCTTGCTGCCCCACATACCATATGAAAATATTTAGATAAGATGGCTAGAAAATTTTTATGGGAAGGAGTAAAACGAGAGAGGAAATGGGCCTTAGTAGGTTGAAATAAAGTAAGTCATCCCAAGGTAAAGGGAGGTTTGAGACTGAGGAGATCAAAGTTAAATAATAAAGCTTTGGCTAGAAAGCTTTACTGGAGGTGGATTTCCCAACCAACTTCTTTATTCAATAGAGTTTTAACTAGTAAATATTTGAGACAAGTGAACTTGGATGAGGTGAGTCATTTCCATTTGGATGGTAATGGGTCCATGGTGTGGTAGGCTGTAAAGTTAGGATCTCAGGTAGTGAAATATGAATTATTTTAGAAAGTGGGAAGAGGGGATAAGGCACAATTTTTGATAGATCCAAGGGATCAATACCCACATATCATCATTAAATTTCTAGAATTACAACTATTAAAAACAACCATGGAAAGTAGGGGATGCATCCATATTGAAAGTTATTTCAACGCTATTCAACTGGGGGATTATAATTTTAAGCAGTTTAAGAAGTTGGATGAGAGGTTAATTCCAATCTCTCCGAAATTGACACTCATCATGACTAAAATATTTCTCACATGTAGATATGAGGAGGATTAATTATATTGGGGCTATGGGATCCTTGGAGTCTACATAGTGAAGTGTGGACATGATAAGATCCTTCTAAAACCTCCTCCTCATGCTTATCAGGTTGAGGATTGGAGAAAGATTTGGTAGTCGAAGGGTTGATCAAAAGTAAAATTCTTTGCTTGGCAGTTCATGCACAATGGAATTCTTACTTTTGATAATATGAGATGTAGGGGAATCATTGGTATATCTCAATGTGTTTTATGCTACAATATCAAGGAAACATTTGACCACTTAATGTTTGAATGGCCATTTACATGCTAGATATGGAAGCGGTGGTTTTTATCTTATAAAATTCAAACCAATGGTGATTTAAATCGAATTAATATTTGGAAAATATGGAAGAGAGGTAGATTTAAATCTAAGATCTTTGTATTGATTAGAATCTTAGATTAAAATTCATTTGGTGGAAAGTGTGGTTAGAAAGAAATGACGGAATTTCTAGAGAGACCTTTTCATCCTTAGATGGCCTTTGGTAAGCCATTTGGAGCAAAGTCAGAGAAACGGTGAAAATATATGATAAATAGGAAATTCAAGCTAATATAGGGATGATGAAGAAGAAAGTTGAAGTGCAAGAGGATATGGAAAAATCTAGTTGAAAACCACCCCTAAAAGGTTGGATTAAAATTAATATTGATGGAGCTACAAAATGTAATCCAAGTAGAGCTGGAACTGGAGTGGTCTGTAGGAATCATGTTGGAAAAATTCTCTATTGTGAACTTTAAGGCCTTGGAAGGGCCACAAATAATGAAGAAAAAGCCTTAGCTATCAAATTTTCTTGTATTTGGGTGGTAAGACAAGGTTAGAGGAGGATAATCCTAGAGTCAGATTCTCAAATATTAGTGGGAGATCTAGATTGCATGAATAATTTTACTTTGAAGACATGGAGGTTAAGGATTCTTATCTTCCAAATTAAGAAATTATGGAGGGAATTATATGTGTGATTCCTTTCTATGTGATTACACAAGGGTATGATTACAATATTGCTTGTTCTCATATTATAATGGGCAAGAGCAGGGAGAAATACCCTTTTTCTCCAAATACAAGTGAGGTTGTCTTTGGTTTTCTCTGTTACAACCAAATGGTGAGTGGGCTTGTGTATCCTACGATGGACCACTCTAGCTTTAGCAACCACTTTAGATGCATGTTTCCTGCATACAAATAGATCAAACAAGGGTTTCAGTAGCACCTGTGGATATGATTAAAAATCAAATGCAAATGAAATCCTCAAGTATACATTTGCAAAAATACAAAAAGATAAATTTGGATGCCTTGCTAAACCAAAATGAAACCAAAACTTACAGATCTAATCTGTACTTTATGTTTTTTTTATGTTTTGGGTAACCACAAGGCTTGCGATTTTGACTAGTTAACCATAGATGGAGCAGTTAGGAAACCACGTATTGTACAATTGTGACTACGTAACCCAATACTGGGCAGTTGAGAGTGAATGGTAGAATATTCTTGAAGAGACCTCTAGGACATCGAATCTTGGATCTTCTTCAAGATGCGTGAGAGCATCTAGCATGATTCTGGTAGCGTGACAATGTATATCCTTGACCTCCTTTTTTTATGGGGTGATGATTCTTTTATAGGAAATTTTATGGCTTTGGATGGAAGGATAGGTGGTAGGCTAGGTTTGTCATGTGGTAGGGAGAGTTGGATTGAGTCACTTGGAGTACCTTACTTAATTGGAGAGATATGGCAAGTGGGTGAGTGCAAGTGGAGTGCAATGTGGAGGATGAGTGAGTGCAATTATGGTGAAGTAGCTAATGAGTGAGTGCAACTATGGTAAAGTGGCTAATGAGTGAGTGCAATGGTGGTAAAATGGCTAATGAGTGAGTACAACTCTGGTGAAGTGACTAATGAGTGAGTGCAGTTGGAGTGATGTTTTGAGGATATCTCATGTGAAGATATAAAGTGTGTGAGATGTGGCATGCGGATGGGTAGTGGTAACTAGGACACATGTCCCATGGGGAAATAAGGTATCCTAGGTGGATTTTCTAGATTTAATAAAATCTAGAAAATATAATTATGTGCAGGATTTTATATACCTAAGTTTGGACTTAGGCATATATTTTATTATGTAAATTAATGTGGTATGATGCAAATGGTGCATTTGTGAATGCCTAAGTTTTTGTGTCTACATATGCCCCTTTGTACCATTTTATCTTAAACACAATGTGGTGCAAAAACCAATGACACCTATCTTTATTGGATGAATGGACTAAAATATTCTCAACACACAAGAATGAATGATTTTTGAAAATTTTGATGATATTTTTTATTTTTTTTGTTACCCTCTCAATTGGTGAATGGATAAAGGATGAAACCCACAAGCTATTTGACCAAGTGTGAATGATAAAAGGATGTGTATGATTGCATGATGTTATTGTGATGTATGCAAATGTATGACATTTTGATCAACTTGATGTCCCAAGTTTGGGATTGTCCGTGTTGTTTCAAATTTACCTTTGGTTTCAATGATATGCAAAATGCTATGGTAAAACCATTAACCATATTTATGAGTTCTATATCCCTACTACTATTTGTTGTCCCTATGTGTTGGAAAAAGCACATGAGGGATTCGATACTTGAGTGATTGTGGTCATTACCAAATTTTGAATGGATTGTTTTTTCTTTTATACCCAACAAAAGAGGGCTTAAGGATAACCTTGTACAAATTTGATTGAACACAACCATTCTCAAATATTAAGGTACGTAACTGATGTAATGCCATAGTGATTTTATTTTAACAAGTATCATTATGATGAGATACCCATTTGATTGGATTGCATGGATTGCTAGTCGCTGCAACCACTAAGTGTATAGGGTAAGTCACTAAGTATGAGGTGCACTCAATGATTTTGTAATGATGATGACATTTGTGATATGCATGATTTGCTAGGAATGATGACATTGATTTTTTTTGGGTGGGGTATCTAAGTTTTGTTTATTTTTTTGTTCTAAATGTGCACTTCGCAGTTAGGTCTACTAGTATTTGTAAGCAAATAAGATAACATACAGTAAATTAAATAACAAACAAATGTGCAATGAAAATTAATTCTTGTATTGATCTTTGAATGGAGCCTTGGTCTCCATTTACAATACTTTTTCTTGGATACACAAGGGTATGATTACAATATTGCTTGTTCTCAGATTACAATGGGTGGAAGCAAGGGGAAATACCTATTTTTACTAAATACAAGTGAGACTAGTGTCTTTGGTCTTCTATTCTACAACCAAGTGGTGAGTGGGATTGCGTATCCTATGATGGACAACTCCAAATTCAAAAATTGCTTCATATGCATGTTTCTTGTGCACAAATAGATCAAACAAAGGTTTCAATAGCACCTGCAGATATGATTAAAAATCAAATGCAAACGAAACCCTAAAATATACATTTGTAGAAAACATAGAAAGATAAATTTGGATGCCTTGCTAAACCAAAATGAAACCAAAAGCTTTCAGATCTGATATGTGCTTTATATTTTTGTTGTGTTCTAGGTAACCATAGGATGTGCAATTTTGACTAGTTAACTGTGGATGGAGAAGATAGAAAACCATGTATTGTGTAGTTACAATTGCATAATCATGGACTGGGTGGTTGAGGTTGAATAACAAAATCTTCCAAAGAGCACTCAAGGGTATTGAATCTCAGATATTCCTTAGGATGCGTGTGAGCTTCTGGCGTGATTCTGAGTGTGACAATGTATATCCTCGACCTCCTTTTTTATGGGGTGATGATTATTTTATATGTAATTTTAGGTCTTTTAAGGGAAGGATAGGTGGTAGGCTAGGGTTGCCATGTGGTAGGGGGAGTTAGAGTGAGTCACTTAGAGTACCTCACTTAAATGGATATATGTAGCAAGTGGGTGAGTGTAAGTGGAGTGTAATGTGGAGGATGAGTGAGTGTAACTGTGGTGAAGTGGATAATGAGTGAGTGCAATTGTGGTGAAGTGGCTAATGAGTGAGTGCAACTGTGGTGAAGTGGCTAATGAGTGAGTGCAGCTAGAGTGATGTGTGGAGGATGTCCCATGTGAAGGGACAAAGTGTGTGAGATATATAATGGTGATGGGCAGTGGTGGTTAGGACACATGTCCCATGAGGAAACACGATATCCTACGTGGATTTTCTAGATATAATAAAATCTAGAAAATATAATTATGTCCATGATTTTATAAGCCTAAGTTTGGACTTAGGCATATATTTTATTATGTAAATTAATGTGGTAGGATGCAAATGGTGTGTTTGTGAATGCCTAAGTTTTGGTGTCCACAAAGACAATACATTCTAATCTAAAAAATATTTTGAGATTGGACACATGAAAAGAGATTGCAAAGGGATAACAATGGAGAAATGGATAAAGACTTTTGGTAATGAAATGAACTTCAAGATGAAGAAAGGATATCATACAATAGAGGAAGCTAGACTAGATCAAGGATATTCCACTTAGAAAAAAGAGACAAAGAAAACCTACTTGTAGCATCAGATGATAAATACCATCATAACTAACTTAGATCATTTGTTGGGAGAAATAAATAAGGATACAAGGGATAAGGAAGTACAATGTGCAATTTCAAATTTATAAGTAATTAGAGGTGCAAAGAAAAATGTGAAGAAAAAATTTAAAAAAAAAGAAGGAAAAGAGGTTAAGTTTATTCGTAAAACATATTTTTATTGCTAAAGTAGTTTAAAAGCCTATCCTTGCATTGAAATGAAAGTAGTGTAGAGGTTATCCCTTACAATTTAAGTTTTCAAGAGAAACATAATAAGAAAATCAAGATGGAGGATTTCCCTAACAATTTAGTGTTTTTAGGACATAATATAAAGAAGAAAGTGTTTTTGAGGTTATTATTTGCACTTGAAAGCCTTCATTGCAAGAAAGACCTATAGAAGATAAGTCTCACTATGAACAACTTCATTGTAGGTATGTTGTCTATCTTTATTATTAGATCAGCCCTAAGTATAGGTTAGTTGATCCTTGAGTATTAGGGTTAGAATTTATCTATTGTTTTAGAATGAAGATAGATGAGATGTGTTAAAACTATTTCATCATTCATAATTATAATTTTTTGCTACCTTTGGTATGCATTAGAGACTTCCCCCTCTCTAAGTGGCTAAAATATTTTTTCCTCGAGGAGTAGCTATGGTTATTATAACACTTGGAATCTAGATCTATTACTTGATATGTGAATTACTATTTAAGAATCTAAATTTATTCATGCAATTTTTTTTTGTTATTACTTTTAAAATATTTACTCTTATTAACACTATCTTTGGAAGTTGTTTTATTACAAGTGGTATTAGAGTGATGATCTTGGATCCTTAGAGTTAGGATGGTTGAAAAAAATGACAAAGAGGTGTATGGGCTATTATAGAAACTCTTTCATATCTATATTTTCTCAATTAGGTAATTTCTATCAATTATTTTGGCTATCAATTTTTGATATGATTTTATTCTATAAGATTCTAGTTTAGGTAAATATTTTGTGTTTCCTGAACTTGAAAAATAATTATCTTAGGAACACAAACCTTTATGGGAGACCAATATTATTTTGACCTCCTTATTGCGCTAATCAAAATATTATGTATTTCTAGTAACACTTTTCATGGTGAGTTGTCCATAGAATGTTCAAGTTTCATCATCCATCCATAGTGTATATGCAAACCCTTGGATTCCTTTGGTTAGGAATAATTCAATGTATGTTTGTAGCATCTAGATCTATATAATGATGATCATGTAAGCTAGAAAAACATTTACTAAGAAACTTAGACAAGCACCATAACATACAAAACTGTGTCAATAACTTTAAACCTCATGTTATTTCTATTTTAGACACCAAGAGTAATATTATCACTTGTATTGAGGGTCCCCATCCCCCTTCCTCCAACCTTTCATCTAACCTTCGTGAGTATTTGGTGGTTGTGCACAAAAGTTGAATGAACAACTCCACAAGATTAATAATTCCCAACAACACTACTATGAGCAACTTGACAACATCAAAACCAAATTAAATCAATACTCCACTAAGTAATGTATTTACATGAGCATCATAACCAACTTGGTTAATCCCACCTTGCCACCTGAATCCTACATGTATCCTTAGAAAATGCCTTGTTCTCCTAACAAAGATAATATGTGTTAGTATAAAAAAAAGGGACAACCTCTCAAACTCTAGACCTCCATCCACTAAAGTACCTACAATATTTCCACTCGCCAAGTTAAAAAAACACTCAAAATGCAATACCAAGCCAAAAAAAAAAAATCTCTTTTATTCTCTTTTATTGACTCTAGATTAATTGAAAAGGTTTAAGAAATAATATCAAGTTTGAAATAAAAACCAATGTTGAAATAAATACCAATTTTGTAGGTGAAGTGAATGATTCAATTTGAAAATTAATCAACACTTCGCATTTCTCCACGCGCTTTCCATGCCCTTTACATCACCAACACTTCGTGGCCGGCGGACGCTACCCAGTTTTCCACGCGCTTTCCGTTAGGGACATTGCTTTTGGTACACCCGCCGACGCTGCCCATTTCTCCACGCGCTCTCCATCACCGACATTCCATATCGGTATTTAATTGTTTCATTTTAAAAAAAATTTAAATAATTTATTTACAATAAAATTTAATTTTATATTATTATTTACTGTAAAACTGACGTATTTTTATTGAAACAAATAATACTTATAAAACACCTTATGAATATTTAAATAATTCAAAACTAATAAAAAAATATGAGGTGTATTTTGGAAAAATTATATTTATAGAGAGGGAACAAAGGTGCGGAACATAAAAATCTGTTTAGAAATTAGCGAATATGGCAATTAAATTTGAGAATTCAAATGTTTAGTCATATGTCTCCATGGAGTTGGAATAGATTATAAGAATTGATAATGAAGCTAGCCTATTTACTTATTGGATCATGGGATGAAGGATTTGAGCACACTAAATTACATTATTGTCTGCAGTTTCTTTATTAATTATGTAAACATTTATTAGTTATATAAACATTGACCACTGCATCAACTATATTAAATAGATAATGAGAAGAATATTATTTCAACTTCTCTATCAACAAGATTAGCCCAGGTTTATTTTTTTTTACTAAGATAATACTCTCTTTCATTGAACTTCTTTTATTTTTTATTTTTTTTTATATATATAATACAAAATTTATCTAAAAATATTAAATTAAATATTGAATTTGATTTGACAAATATTGATCTTATCAACTTCGTTGAATTAAGTTTTTAAAGTACGCCCCCGACTGGTCTAGTTTCACACCACCATTTAAAAAAAAAAATTATCGTCATGTCAAAGCACGTACAATTAGATCTTCTCCCTTCAATCACTGTACTAAATTGCTTGTCCAGAAAGAGCAGAGGAACATGGATGGAATAATGCTCAACCGTTGTTTCTTGGTCACAGCTCTTATTTTCTTCATAATTCCCTCAGGTATTTCTCATTACTCATGCCCATCATTTTGTTGTGGCCGTTATGTATCTTTTCGTTATAGCTGGATTTTGTTTTCAATCATGGTGGTGATAATTAGTAATGGTGGCTTGCAGGAGATCTTGCAAGATGTACAACCCAGAATAAATGGAGCATTCTTTACCATGTAAACGTGGGCAAGGATTTGAAGCAACGGAAATGGCAAGGAGGTGACGAACTACTAAAGATTCCTGATTTATATTCTGTGAGCCGTCCAAGGATATTAAGAGAAATAAAGCCGCCTCCATCACCTGTACCAAATCCTAATTTACACCCTCGCCATGGCTAACATTTTTTTTTTTTTTTTTTGGATGATGTTAGGGCGTGTTAAAATTACAAAGGGTGTTATAAAATATTGAAGGACTGAAACCCTCAATTTTTTTTTAATAAGAAAAACCCCGCTCATGCCTTTCCCAAACCCTTTACTGTTTCTTTGGATTATGTTTTTTTTCAGTTGCTTGGAATGTAAAACGTTCTGTTATACTCAAATAAATGGCGCGGATTTAATAGGTGTTGCGTCAAAGCAACTCATGAATGGAAACGAGATCAAGGAAAGGTCATTGGTATGGGAATTATTTTGGTTGAATCGAGTAATACCTCTAGTTTACTGCTATTCTATTAACGGCTGCCCAACTTCCAGCTTTTGGATATTAAGTCCATTGTTTTATCCTTTTCTATGCATATTCCTTATGTTTGAGAACCATTCATTTTGCTGTGAATGAACCAGTGAAGAAGTTGCTTTTATGAATGTTGTCATGGTTAAATCTGTTAAGACTTGAGTAATGGCGGAAGCATCCTTCTGCCCATAATGAAAGCCTATTAAGTTATATTCTTGAATTCTAAAGACGGTTGAAATAAAACAAGGATTTAAAATAAAACTGGTATAGTGGTCTTCTTGTTTGATTCATTTTAAATTTCAAGGAAATTATAGTGTAGTTGGGGATAATTTCACTTGTAAATTTAAATTTTGAGTGATATTTATTATGCTAGGGTGTAACCAGGAGTGTGACGTATGATTTTCATCTGTTTTTAATTTATGGAGATGTACCGAAGATAAACAGATGCACAGATGATTTGTGACGTATGCTCTTCATCTGTTTTTAATTTATGGAGATGTACCGAAGATAAATAGATGCAAAGATGATTTGGGCATTGCTAAGTTTCATGAAAAGATTTAATATCTCTTTAATATTTCAATTATTCTTGCAGAAAATAAGATGATAAATTGTTAAATGTAAATACCACAACAATTGTTAAAATGATTTGACAAAGGTTGGAAGGTTTCATTGAATAAATTTTTATATTAATTAATTTTGTTTTATTAATAATCATATCCATTCTATACAGATTACCTTAATTGTAAAAGTGATAAAACTCCATGTTCTCTGTTGTTGCTGTGGCCCTGTTGTTGCTGAAAAAAATACAAACACAGCAAAGCAATGAAAGGGAAATAGCAGATTTTAAACCATAAGGATATATGTTAACACATTCAGCACAAAGAAATGTGTAAATATTTTGTATTAGCAAAAACAAACAGTATATATTTTGTATTAGCGCAAATAGGGAGCTGTTGCTCCTGTGATCACAAGTAATATATCTGTCCTCTTCTTCAGGGTAACAGGTTCTCTGTTTTCTTCTATCTGCTATTCTACCAAAAACTGCACTTAATCATTCTGACCCCTTTTAAACAAGAAAGGTGTGAACATTTATTTCCATGTCAGAAACAAATTAGTTTTAAATTTAAAACTAACTACTTATTGAATAAGGTACAAGAAGCATTAAAGCAAGTACTAAAACAAGTATTAATTTCGGTACAGAGAGGCTTGTTGCACGTGAGCAGATGTGTCAGGGAGAGTAAATATGGAGTACCTCCAACACCGTCCCTTGAGCCAAATTTTTCAAAAAACTTTGACATCTAAAATTTCCCTCAACCTTTCAAAATCTTCTTTCTTCCAGGCCTTTGTGAATATGTGTACAACTTCCTCCTTTGACCTGGAAACTCCAACTTAATTTTTTTATTTTTGACCAGTTCTTTGAAGAAGTGAAACCTAATGTCAATGTGCTTACTTCATCCATGAAACACAAGATTCTTGGATAGTGTTATATATGGCAGAATTATGGCCATAAAGTATTTTTATTTTTGCTTCCTGTACTTGATTTAATTCACCTAGAATTATTTTTAAGATATATTGCTTGACATGCAGCTGATGTGATAGCTACATACTTTGCTTCAACAATTGAAAATGCAACAATAGGTTATTTATTTGATGACGAATAGACTACACCTGATCCAAGATGAAATATATATCCTAAAGTGCTCTCTCTATCATAAATGTTTCTAGCCCTATCATTACCTTTATACCCAACAAGTTCAATCTAGTTAGATGTTGTATAAAAGACCCCATGATCATTTGTTTTATTGAAATAACTTCTAATTATTTTTTCTCTTTGCCAATGAGTATTCTTTGGTGATTCCATGAATCTTGAAATTAGGCTAATTGCATACTTATGTCTAGTTTGGTAGTTTCCAAATACATGAGACTTCAAACCAATTTTTATAGAAGCTTGAATCTACATTGATGTTGCAATCATGCTTACTTAATTTCAGACCCGTTGCAATTGGTGTGTTCGTTGGTTTACTATTCTCCATTCTAAATATTTTGATAACATATTTTGTATATTTACCTTTTGATATGGAGATACCATTAGTTGATTGAGAGACATCAATTCCAAGGAAATATTTCATCAAACCTAAATTTGTCATTTCAAATTCATTTTTTATTGCATTTCTAAATTGATCAAACAACATATTGTTGCTACTAGTATAAATCAAATCATCTACATACAAGTAAACTATTATCATTTCTCCTTGTTCATTTATTTTAATATAAAGGGTGTGCTCATATAGACACTTGAACAAGGCATTTTCTTGAAAATAAAAGTCAATATGGTTCTACCAAGCCCTCGATGCTTGTTTGAGTCCATACAAGAATTTCTTCAACTTGTATATTTTACCTTCTTGTCCTTATAGATTAGAACCTAGTGGTTAGTCTACGTAGACGACTTCTTCCAACATCCCATAAATAAAAGCAAATATAACATCCATTTGGTAGACTTTCCATCCTTTTTGGGATGTCAATGCTAGAATCATCCTCATTGCATTAGGCCTTGCTACAAGTGCATAAACTTCCTGATAAATAATTCTTTATTTTGTGAGTATCCTATTGCAATCACCCTTGCTTTATGTATTTCAACTTCACATTTGGCATTAAATTTTGTTTTGTACACCCATTTTACACCTATAGCTTTCTTTCCTATTAGAAGATCCATTAGTTCCCAAGTATGATTTTTCTCTATTGCATGAATTTCATCATCCATAGATTTCACTCATTTATATTTTTAATTCCTTCTTTAAAAAAATAAGGCCACCTTTAGAAAAGAAAGCAAATTTAGCATGCTCTTCATCTTTGATTTAATTTATGGTTACCTTGTATATTTCTTGTAAGCTCCTTATCTTTGATGACATTCTCATGATGGATGAAATGGACCTCATTGTTGCACTTGGTGATCAATTAGATGATGAAGAAGGACTGTTTCACATATGAGTATTGTTGGTTGAAGCCAAAGGATGTTTTGAACTTTCTCCATTCAAATTTTCTAACTCAATATTTGTTATCCTTTATTGGCTTGCTTTGGTGTTCCAACTCCAAGTTTCATCTTCAATAAATTTCACATCTATTCTTACTATTTATTTCTTTGTAATAGGATTATACAACTTATAAGCCTTTGATTGTTCACTATACCCAATAAAAATGCTTTTTTCTCCCTTATAATGTAATGTTCTTCTCTTCTCTTCCAAAATTTGTGAATAGGAAATGCATCCAAAGACTCTTAAGTGACCAACATTTGATTTTTTGTTACTCCATGTTTCTTAGGGAATGATGTTTTTGACACTCTTTATGGGACACTTATTTAGCAAGTAAACTGCATATGTTACAACTTCTATTCAAAATACATTTGGTAATTCTTTTGCTTTTAGCATGCTCCTTGCCATTTCCATTATGGCCCTATTATTTCTTTGTACAATACCATTTTGTTAAGGTGTGTATTTGGTTGTAAATTGTCTCTTAATCCCATGTGTCTTGAAAATATTATAAAATTTATTTGAGATGTTTTCACCTCCTTCGTCTATTCTTAGTGTCTTCACAGAATAACCACTTTGCTTTTCAACTAATGACTTGAGCTCCATAAATATGCCGAATTCTTCTAATTTTTGTTTGAAGGAGAATATCCATATGTTTTTGGCTAAAATCATCTGTGAATGTCAAAACATATTTTTTGTTGCCTAATGAAGTGGTTTGCAAGGCAGATAAATATTTGAATACATAGGCTCCAAAGGATGTGAAGTTTTCCATGACTTTCTTGTAGGAAATGCATCTCTATGTTGCTTCCCTACAATTCAACCTTCACATGCTTGATTGGGTTTCTCTATAAGTGGAAATTATATTGCCATTTATTTTGTGTACAATATATTTAGGCCACTAAAATGCAAATGATAAAATTTGAGATGCCACAACCATGTAGTATTCTTTACAATAGGACTAAAAGAGAGCAATATTTCACTCTAAATTAAAAAAAAAAACATTCTAATCTTTGTCATGGTCATACTTGCTATGATTCTCTTTTCACCATCTCTAATTTTGTAGATTCCATTTTTAAAATGCACTTTGTGACCCCTTTCCACAAGTTTTTCAATGCTTTAAAAGTTGTGTTTTAGCATAGATACATAATAGACATCAAAAATATGTTTTATTTATTATTTTTTTGTGTAAATTATAATGTTCCCTTTGTCCATAATTGAAGCTTTACTAGTGTTTCCCATATTTACCTCAAATTTGATGTTTTCATCTAGTTTTGAGAAACATCTTTGTTTCATGAGATATCATTACAACAATCACTATCTAGATACCATACATTCTTTTGACTCTCTTTATAAACATTGTAATTTACTAACAAGGAACCGCATGCATGTTTGGATTTTTCATTTTCATTTGTGTAGTTTGCTTCTTGCTTGTTTTCTCTAACCAATTTATTCCTATATTCATAATTGTAATGCCCAAATTTCTTACAATAATAGCATTGGATTTTAGATTTGTCATACCTTTGATGTGATATTCCTTGTTGATTTATGCTACTACCTCTTCCTCCTACTTCATAAAATTTATATTTGATTTCTCCTTTTTTGGAGTATTTTGTTATTCCTTCTTTTTCATAGCCTCTACCTCCTCTGCATCTATTGTCATCTCCTCTTCCTCTTTGAGAACTTGAAGTTTTATGCTAGTATTCTCCATTTTTTTTTATCCTTGAGATAAACTTGTATTTTAAATACATCTTCCAAAGAAGATTGAGTTGTCTGGTTCATCCTCTGTCTATGTGTTTGCAAGGATCGCATTAACTCAACCACTAAAAGGGTTGTTAAATCCTTTGATTCTTCAATAGTAATGAAAACCGAGTTAAATCTTGTTTGTAGACTTATCATCGCATTTTTCATAATTCTTTGGTTTTCAAAATGTTCCCCATCCATTCTAATTTGATTGATAATACCTATTGTGCAAGTAAAATATTCACTCATGGACTTAGACTCATTCATCTATAGGTTTTCAAATTCTCTTCTCAACATTTGTAGTCTCACAAATTGTACTTTGTTGGTGCCTTGAAAAGAGTTTGCTAAGATTTCCCATGCCTACTTTAACTTGGTTACTCCTACAATTCTTGGGAAAATAGACTTATTAATTGCCTGCATAATGAAGAATAGAGCTTTCTAGTATTTCTTTTGATTTTTATTTAGCAAATACTTCTTATCTTGAGAAAGTGCATTATATACTTTTGCATTTTTAGGTTCTGCATATCCATTTTCCACTATGTCTCAAAGCTCCTATGACCTAAACAAGATTTTTATCTGTATACTCTAGTAATCATAATGTCTTCCACTAAAAATGTGGAATTAATAGTTAAAATATACTACTACTAAAATTTCTTGTTTAATCTCTATAATTTTTTTTATATCGATGCAAAATATTTAAAACTGACCATACTTCAATAGCATATTCTCTATGCACCCAAAAAAAGATTCAAAAGCTTTCTAGGTATAGACTGTCCACTACTACTGGTATTATATACCATGTCCTTTGTTTTGTTTTAATACCTAGAAGTTTTAAATTTCTTAGAATAAATTAAAAAATTCATTCCACTCTACCACAATTCCTAGCATGTTTACTTCATCGTGCATGTTCGTCAATCCAACTTTAAGATAAATTTTCCCTCTGTGTAATGATGCATCAAACCAATAAGTGTCTAGTAGAGAAAATAAATATTATTTTTAACCATAGTTGTTAAGTAGATAGTTTAAGTAGACAGTTTACTTGGTTCCATAAGATTCATCAAACAATTTACCTCTATATTAAAAAATAAACACACCAAATTTGGCTTCATAGAGAACGAAAAGCTCCTTCACCTTCTTCAACAAGCCAGAGCACTTCAGAAATATGCTCTAATACCAGTTTGAAAGTAATAAAACTCCCCAATTGCTTTTTTTTACCCTTTGTTATTGGTTTTTATCCCTTGTTGTTGCTACAAATAAATACAAACATATCAAACCCAAGAAAAGGAAATAGCAGATTTTAAACCATAAGGAAATATGGTAACACATTCAACACAAGGAAGTGTATATATATTTTGTATTAACACAAACAAGGAGTTGTTGATCCTATAATTATAGAGTAATATATTTTTCGTCTTCTTCATGGGTAATAGGTTCTCCTTCATTTTCTTCTATATACTATTCTACAAATAACTAAAGTTAATCATTTTGACCACTTTCAAACAAGAGAGCTGTGAACATTTACTTCCATGTCAAAAACAAACTACATTTAAATTTAAAATTAGCTACTTCCATATTAAGTCAAATTATTAATTCCAACAAATTATTAAGTCAAATATTAAGTTTATAATTTTATGTATGATTGAGAACATATAAAAATGTATTCTATAATGAGTTCCTCATATTTAGGGGAGCCTATATTTTTAGATAAATATATTCATCATTTATAATATTTATTGAGTAGAATATAAATTTGTATATATTAAAATTATTTAAAAGTAAATATCCATAGTAGTAAAAAAAATGCAAGACTACAATAGTTAGATTAAATCCCTCTAATCATAAGGTCAAATAAATGATAAAAATTATTTGAAAAATTAACTATAAATTTTATTTATGGTTTGTAATATTATGATTTTTTATTAATATTTTAATTTTATTTGAAACAATGTATGACTTTAAAAAATATTGGTATAAATCTAAAGATAATTGAAGGTATATGTTATTTTTTATATTTGTATAATAATATGTATCAAAAACATTAGGATTATAGTTTAAATATTTAATAATTTGAAAATATTGCTATTTAAGATTATGATTTGTTTCATTATAAATTTTATATATAAAATATGTTCTCGTATGTATTTTATGTTTTCTTAATTAAATTGTTTTTTTTATTTATAAACATGGTAACTTTATAGATAATTTATAATATGATAGAATTTGTAATTTTATTATTTTTACTTTTTGAATAAAGACGATATCTTGCTTGAAATATTTTAGCCAAAGAGATATGAACCTCAATATCCGATTGAAAGGTATACTTGAGGGCCTTCCTTCCTCCTATTTAGATGTATATTATCAAACAACCGAGACAAAATACTTTGTATTTCAATTTTGACATTATGCCGCACAACTTGAGTAGAAATTCCAATAGGCATAACGAACCAAATGAGATTTTTCACATAGACTATCTTAATTATTGTTATGACCAATCATGTCTCTAAGAAGATGATCATTCTTAATTATTGTTATGACCAATCATGTCTCTAAGAAGATGATCATTGACCATATTACACGCACTACAACCATTATTACTAGCCAAGGTGATCGTTGACAATATCACACGCACTACAACGATTACTACTAGCGAAGATAATCGTTGACAATATCACCCGCACTACATCCATTATTTGACATTAGCCAAATTTGACTTTGTTGTCATGATCATTACCACATAAATCACCTTAAATATTGCCTCCACTATAACTAACTATAGCATCAACATTTTAAGTATAATTTAGTTGTCATGATCATTACCACATAAATCACCTTAAATATTGCCTCCACTATAACTAACTATAGCATCAACATTTTAAGTATAATTTAGTAGCCGGTAATCACAGCCTCTATTAACATTATTTTTATTTTTATTTTTTTATCGCACTACAACCATTATTACTAGCTTTGACATTAGCCAAAATTGACTTTGTTGTTATGATCATCACCACATAAATCACCTTAAATATTGCTTCCACTATAACTATAGCATCAACATTTTATGTAAGATTTAGTCTCTAGTAATCACACTCTATTAATTTTTTTTAAGTAGTATTTTTATACATGTCTATCATAGGAATTGAACTTAGGTCACATCACCAATAATGTAAATGACATCCTTGTTTTTTTTGTTAAGTAGAGATTTATATACAAAAGGAGTTTTTTTGATGACTGGTTAACAAATGTTTGGGGGAAGAGACTCGGTATAGGTTTTTCTTTCTTCCGGATGGTTCAGAAGGGGCTTTTCATGATTATGTTCAAAACTAGCTAAATGCAAGCTAGAGTTTTGCAAAAACAATTTTGGACTATAGGAAAATTTGTATTTAGAGTTGTACCTTGGACACCAAAGGTTTTGAATGAGAATATTTTTGCTGCTTCTTACCCTAGATGGGTAGTTGTAAAACATATGCATCCTGTTCTTTGGTCTTTTTTACCTCAGTTAATAGCATCTTTTGGCCAGGTCTTGAAAATAGAAGAACCCATAACCGTTTTTCCGCATATGGATGCGTGTTTGCTCGTATCTTTGAACCTGGGGTGGATTTTTCGACAGAAATTGAGTTAGAATGTGGAAATGAAATTGTATCAGTTGCTTGGGGGAATGAATGCTTGCTTTATTTGCAAAACTGAGGGTCATGTAAGAAGAAATTACCCCCTGATTATTAACAGGATTTTTTTTTTTGTTCCTCCTGTAGCCACGACTGTAAATACATCTGGTTCTTCTAATGGTCATAGTAAAAATGATACAGTTGGTTCTAACAATGGGAATAATGTTCATGTTAGTCCTGTAAATCAATGTAATGTTTCTTCTAATAAGAATGATGGTAATAACAAATATGGAGGTTTCTTATAATATTGAGGAGGATAATAATGATAGTGTAATTAAATATGCTTCTGTTATTAATAAGTCTGTAGTGCCTGAATCCAATATGCTACAAAATGACTCTAACTGTAATGTTGGGATTACATCTTCTGTGGTTGATCATAGAAATGTTTCTAATATGGATGGTAATACTATCTGTAAATTGAAATTATTTTATGAGAAGATGGCTAATAGTAAGGAAGTGATTGAGAAAAATGTGGCTTCGAACAAACTGATTCCTCCATCCAATATTGATAATATGAACAATAAATTTCTTAATGATAAAGGTGTTAAATTAAATTCCCAAGAACTGACTTTATAGTCAATTAATCAGAGGGCTTTGGAATATAAAAAGACTATTGATACTAACACAATTGAGCAAGATGGAGCATCTAGGGATATGAATAATAATGATATTTCTGATGTTGAGTCCTTGCCAAGTACGGAGCTTGTTAGCTCTGTTGGGGATAGTGTGGCTGGTGATGACTTAGATCAATCAGGAATTGATTGGTCAATGGTGGAAAAGAAGAAAGGAAGAAGAGTTGTAGATTCAATTACTAAAGGGAAAACTCTTAAAGCTGCCAAAGAGCTTGCTAGGAGCAGGAATAGAATTTCTAATATTGATAATGACAATTAAATGTATAAGTTGGAATGTTAGGGGACTGGAGTCCCCTAACAGGAAATATGTGGTTAAATATTTTCTTCAATCTGTTCATAAATATGATTGTATTCTTCTTCAGGAAGTGAAGGCTACAAATTTTCAGTTATATTCAGCCTTGAAAGTTATTTGGAAAAATGCTTCCTATTATCATACTAATCACGTTCATGATAAAGGAGAAGCTGTGATTATGTTGTCCCCTTTATGGGAATCTAAAGTAATTGATTTTGGACATTCTCCTTGTCAAAGGGTAGCCTGGGTAATTATTGACAAAAAGAATGTTAAGTTTGGTATATGCTCTATATACGTTCCTAATGATTATCAGGATAGGAGTGTTTTGTGGCAATGGTTGTTGGGTTTGCAAAATATTCCTTGGGTGTTTGGAGGAGATTTTAATATGGTGGAGCATCACTATGATAAATGTGGTGGTTTGGGGGTTGAATGGAAAGGTGATGAATTCCATCATTGGTCTAAATTTAAAGCTCGGTTTAGTTTGTTTGACCCTTTGGAAGGTTTTCATGATCAACATCAAGGTTTGTGGTTTACATGGTGCAATATGAAGAAAGGTGCTAATAGAATTTATTCTAGATTGGATAGATTCTATGCTACTAGTTCGTTTTTCCACTTTACTCATATGGCTGATGGTCTTAGAGTTCATACTGTTCCAAATGCTTTATCAGACCATTTTCCTATTATTGTTAATCTAAAATTTTAGAATGAAATCCTTCATCATGTAAGGCCTTCTTGGAAATTTTTGTTGAATCTTTCCTTATTAGACCTAGCTGATTGCAATGATGCTATTTTCACTTTGAGAGAAATTAATAGGTGGTTGTATAAACATGCTAGTCCCATTAATAGATGGAATATGAATGTTAATGGTTGGAGAAGAGTGTTTCAATCCATTAGTACACAACAAGCTTTTAAAAATAAAAAGTTAGAAAATATGCTTCATAGTAACATTTCTCAGCTGGAATGTGTTTTACAATCAGATCCTGGTAATACTCAAGTCCAAAAAGACTTAATTATTATGAAAAATGAGCTTAAAAAACTGCAAATGAAGAAAATCCAAAGGCAAAGAGCTCAGGCTAAACTTAATTGGTTACAGGTTGGTGATAAAGGGTCAAAATTTTTCTTTAAGTACGTTAGAGAAAGAGCCATTTTGGACAGAATTACTAGAATATGGAATGGACAATAGTTGATCTATGATGATAAGGGCATAATGAAGGTGTTTTTCACTATTATCAGGAGCTATTTACATCAGAAGATAACAGTTCAAGATATAATGATAGGTTATATTGTTGTTCCCTAATTCCTAAGAAAATTTCTTTATAGGAAGCTGAATCTTTAGGTGGTCCTATTACTAAAGATGAAATTATTAAGGCCATACAGTCTATTCATAATGATAAGGCTCCTGGAATTGATGGACTTCCTATTGAATTTTATAAAAATAATGTTGAGTGGATAAGTGAAGATCTCTGTCAGGTGTATGAAGAGGCTATTCATAATGGATCCTTGGGTAAAGATATTAATACGAGTATTATAAAATTGCTTCCTAAGGATGGTGATAAGTCTCTAGTCAAGAACTGGAGGCCGATTACCTTACTAAATGTTTCATATAAAATCCTTGCTAAGATTTTGGTGCTGAGAATTACTAATTATCTTCCTAAATTTATAAATCCTTCTCAAATAGGTTTTGTTAAAGGGAGGTATATATTAGAAAATCTTCTTACCAGCTAGGAAGCCATGGATTGGTCTAAGTTTTCAGGTCAGACTGCTGGAATGTTGTTGCTAGATTTTGAGAAGGCTTATGATAGATTTGAGTGGAATTTTGTTATTAAGGTTCTTGAAGCTTTTGGTTTTCCTTCTAAATTTTGTGATATGGTGAAGGTCTTATTATCAGATGCTGTTGCTTATATTGAAATTAATGGCCTTCTTTCTGATCCTATTGTGTTACAAAGGTCAATAAGGCAAGGATGCCCTCTTGCACCTGCTCTTTTTGTTATAGCCAATGGTGCTTTATTTTATCTGCTCAAAGAGAATGTTATTAGTCCTATTATTAAGGGTATTGTGCTCCCAAATGGTCAAGATCTTGTGAACATCCATTTTGCTGATGATACTTCTATATTTGTTAAGCTGATAGAGGAAAATTTTGATTCCTTGTTTACAAAACTTGACTGTTTTTGCAGTGCTTCAGGTGCAAAAATTGCTAGATCCAAGTCAATTTTGTTAATTTGGGACAATGTTGCCCCTCCTTGGTTGGCCAAATTTAATATACAGTGGGGTGGTCCTACGAGACAAATTTGGTATTTGGGCATTCCTTTTGCTCTTGATCCTAATATTAAGAATATGTGGATTTGGGTTAAGGAAATGATATCTACTAAGTTTTCTAAATGGAATAAGAGATTTCTTTCTAATGTCTGGTGAAGCTACAGATATGTCAAAATATTTTGTCATCATATACTATATATTATGCTTCAGCCTAGTTTTTTTCTTCCTATCAGGTTAATGACATTCACAAGCATATCAGGAATTTTTTATGGGCTGGTAATGTTTTTGGTAAAAAGAAACATAGTGTTAAATGGGACTGGTGTGTTATTAATAAGTTAAAAGGAGGTTTGGGCCTTAAAAATCTTCGTTTTCAAGGAATGGCCCTTGCTATTAAATGGATTGTTAATTGTATAGAGGGAGAAGAACCTTGGAAAGTTTTAGTTAGGAACAATATTCTTATGGTTGTTCCTAAACAAGCCCATACTTGGAAGGGCCTCCCCATGAGTGATATCTTGCTAGGTAGATTTCCAGTTGCTCCTTCTGGTTCACTTGTATTTAAAAGTCTTTGGAAAGCCTGGGAGATGATTAGAGGTAGTCATTTTTCTTGGTCTGTTAATGATAATTCAGTCCTCTATTTGAATAGCTCTATATGGTGGAATCTTATGTACAAAAATAAGTTTATTGCTCTTACAAAAGGATTTTCTACTAGAAATTGGGCCAATTTGGGTATAAGAACGTTTGCTGATATTCTTGATAATGGTAGTTTGAGATCTTAGGATTCTCTTAGGACTCAGTATGGTCTTCCTACTTCACAAAAAAATACATATTATTTCTTAAGAACTTTTTTGCAGCTGAATTCTCCTAATTTTGTTTCAGATGAACAATTTTTGTTTGATAATGTGCGTTGGAAAGGTAATGTTCAGTTTTATAAAATCACTTCTAGGCAGTTATATAATATTTTGGCTGATACTAATGATATCATTATGCATATCAATAGAGTTTGGCAAATGGATCTTTCAGCGTCTTATGGTCAGGTCATTTTGCAGCATATTTGGTCTAGTCACTTGGAACCTAAGAAATCTTGGTTTAGATGGCTTCTTTTACTTCAGAGACTACCTATTTTGAATGATTCTAATAATATTATGAGTTGTTCTATTTGTAGAGTTCCTATTTTTATTGAGCATATCTTTTTTGACTACTTATTTGTTCATGAAATTTGGTACATGTTCTTGTATAATATGTAGGTATGGAACATTCATGATACTATGACTAGACAACATATTTTACTGGGTTTTATTCCTCATATGCAAAAACATTTGAATAATTTTTGGCTTATATTATCATCAAAGATATTATGGATTATATGGGTGTATAGAAATAAGGAGATTTTTCAGAATTTGCAGAGATCACTTACTGGGTCTTTTAGAAGACTCACAAGTTTTAAAATTTCATTATAAGTTGCTCAAAATATGAGAAGCTATAGGGAAAAGTACAGGTTCTTCTTTGATAGACTTCATGATGTTGGAAGACAAGAAGATTATTGCTCCAGACTTGAGTATTTTGATTATCAGTTAGCTATGATTCAGCATTTTATAGCTCTTTTCTATGACAGTTATAGAATGGTTTATGACATTACTTGAGTCTATTTTAACTCAACATAAGTAGTTGTATCTGGTGTTTTTATGTGTTGGTTTATTTTGAACTTGACATGATGTAACTTTTGTTTTCTTAATATATGAGTATATGTTCTTCCTTCAAAAAATAAGTTTTTTAATAGGATCCCAAAACCTTATGACAATAGGGGCATACCAGCCTATCCTTGAAACCAAAAATAGCCATAAGCACTACAGACATAGACCAAAAAAAGATAGATCCTTTGGACTATCCAGGAAATCGGGAACCTGGTGGAACCATAACAAAATAAAAACTCTGCACCATGAGAGGACATCGTAGTAGCAAGAAATCCAAAGCAGAAGAAACACCAATGCATTATGGAATAGAAAAAACCTTCATCAATTATCGTTGAGATCCTCCCTGTCGGACCCCACTCCATACCTATGACATAGCCATTTGAATATGCGAATGAAGGAGGAAGCCGAGTTTGCCACCAAGGTCATAGTGTTGATTGCCATATCCAGAAGAAGCTTTGTGGGGAGGGCCTCAAGGTCACTGTCATTGTATGAGATGACCTGAGGAGAGGCCTTCCTCTCTAGCTTCGGCTTATTGAGATAGGATTGAGGCTCTGGAATCATCAGGACCGCTGGGGTGTCTTCAGAGACTCATCGCTTTCAGGTGGGGTTGTACTTTCGGCTTTGGGATGGGGCGTCCTGTTTGAGACCTCAGGGCTTCCATCCTTGTCTTTCGAATTGAGATTTTTAGAGGAGACTGAGGATTTGGGGGGGTGATTCGATGATTTGGGGGGACTTCCTAGGTAGGGAGACGATTGGTAATCACATGATAGTAAATAACAGCCAGAAGCCCCTGGTGCATGGGCTTGGAATGAGTTTTATTGACTTTATCGATTGAGAGGGTGAGGGAATACAAGAGGTATTTGGGAATGCAAATCTAGGTGGCATCGCGAAGATGATTCAACCTATCCTTGTTGATAAACCATACATATATTATTAAAATTAATTTGAACATAAGAATTTATTCTACCACTTCAATATTAACCATGACATTGTTGGACATGTCTCATTTATATTATTTTCATATCTCCAAGTAAACCAACTCTACTAAATGATATAATCTCTAGTAGAATTACCTTAAATAACCTTTGTAAGAATTAGAAGCACACAACCATAAAATTTCTATATATGTATCCATTAGGAATTGAAAGTGACTCTCCCATGTGAGATTCCAATAACTTAGTTTAACTTAGTTCATCTTAGGAAAATGTAATGTTGGTATAGTAATATAGACAAATATATTATGTAGTTATATATATGATCTTAATACTTAAGAGTACAACCTATAGATTTACGTATCTCATTTTCAACATTTTCAAAGTACATTGAAGCAATATTTGTTGATTCAAAAAACAAAAAATATTTAATAAATATATAAAGGCTTAGAATAATTAGTTTTAGATATTTATTATTGAGTTATATTTCATTAATATAATAGAAGAAAATAAAACATATTTTACACATATAACTATGCATCAAGTTCTATTATACCTTTGGTTCCATAATATCCAAAAAAATATTATATCTAGCCACTAAAAATATGTTTAGTAATTTATAGTACTATACAATAAAACTTATTTGTAACACAAAATATTCCATGACAATACTAGTAACCACTCAAAATATTAGTTAGATATTTACACCATATTTAATATTTTCTTTTTATATCAATACACATTTTGAATTTGTCAAATTTAATTTTTTTTTCCTAGTTCTTCAAATGTTACAATTTTATTTAAGTGTCTAATCTTGAAAATATAGTACGATGAAGCTACCTATGAGCGTACTATAAATCTACAAGACAAGTTATAAAAATTCTTAAAAATAGATATTTTTTGAAGATTCTTGAAGCTTCAAAATTACATTCTATCATGCTTTAACATAGTTATTAATATAAGAATGTGAAATTCATATAGTAATTCAATATTAACATATCTATGGTAAAGGAATAACTTCTAAGAATTAATTCAAGATTAACCTTTCTAGATATTAAAATAATTTATATAAAAAAATAATTAATTTCATCTATTAATCTTACATTGCTAAAATTATGTATCATTATTCAAATACTTCTATTCTATAAAATTAAGAACACAAGCTTATACTGAGAGGGAGGAGGGGGAACAATATAAGACCCCTTTTTACTTTTTCTTTCAATTCAATATTATGCAGTGTATAGATAGCAGTATCAATAGCAGTAATCAAAGCAATGCAAAAAAAACCATACACAATAGAGACACCATAATTTATGTGGTTCACCCAATGTGGGCTACTCCACAAAGAAAATCTTTTACTAAATTTTTCTCAATCAATCTCTTTAGGAATCCTTCCCAATTACAATGTTTATGGACCTCTGTCCAAAGGAGACGTTGATACCCTAATCTCAAGTTCGTGGATCTCTTTCCCAAGATAACTCTTTTCCCTTCTCCTTTGGCTAGTGATATTCTAGAAGATTGTATTTCTACTGCATTAACTGGTGGATCTCTCTCCACTTGAAGAATCCTCACTCAGATCTATCTTCAATTGTCCTGGCTATTGGATCTATATCCACTAAGACTCTGTCCTCTATACTCTATCACCTCCAAAGCTCTGTCAATAGGTTCACTCCGAACCTTCACAAATATTCTCAACAGGTCCACTCAGAACTTGCTCAAATATGCTCAAGCTCACTCAAAACTTGCTCAAATATCTGATACAAATTTACAAAGATTTTGAACTGCCCCAAATGTTTTTGGGGCAATGTAACAATGTTTTATCTGCCTCTATTTTGAAATACAATGATTTTGTTGGCAATTTTGGGTTTGAGATCCTAGCTTCTTGTCTATGAGTTGTCATTGATGTCAAAAGGAAATGGCATTAATGTTAAGAGGATGTGTTGGCTTCAAAGGTGGAAGATTCCAAGAGAATCTTTTTAAGAGAATCCGGAGAGATTCCATTGGCAAGGGTTTTTCATTAAAACCAAACCGGTTTTTATTAAAACCAAGTTGGATAGGGTTTTTATTAAAACCAAGTTAAATGGTTTTTATTAAAACCAATGGAGGTTCTCTTTATTATTTATTTAATTATTATTTAAAACCCTTCAAGGTTTTAATTAATTAATTATTTAATTAATTAAGGGAGAAATTATTTTTAATTTATTAAAAATACTTAAAGGTTTTTAAACCTTTTTTTATTCTTAATTTATTAAAATTATTTAAGGGTTTTTAAACCCTTTTTGAAAAGACTTTTGATTAATTTCGAAATGGTATTTATTTTCGCTGACGTCAAGGTGTCTTCGAAGAGACTATTTATTCTCCAACTCCTAAGGTTGGAAGGCTAATTAATTCGAAATTCCCTGAATGCAATTTGCGGTTTTTGTGCTTTGTATTCGCTGCGATCGAAGGAAGACTTAGAAGCACATGCGGTTGAAAAGTCTTCGGGAGTTTTTTTCGAGGGTGAAGTGGAGGGAAGTTCACTTGTGAACTTCGTAGCCCGCATGGGCTAGTGGTAGCGAAGGCTGCTGTTGGGCGTTGCATTGGCGGAGGTTGCCGTTTCGAGTCTCGCGAGGGTGTTTTGCTAGAGTAACACACATTTTTATTAAAATGTCTTTATGCCACAAAATTCGGAGTTTCTTGGACAGCGATTTATAAGGTGTGATTAAATTTTATGAGTTTTGGCTTTTGTGATTAGCATTGAATAAAAGCTTAGGGGAAATAAGGGCATATTTCTTTGGATGTATTTTTAAGATTATTCTTTGCTATGCTAAAATTAAAAATGGAGGTATAAGGTGTGAGTCTTGTGATTGTTGATTTATTGGCATGTTATGGTGGTTGTGTTTAAAGAAGTGGAGCTAAAAGGTGTAATAAAGGAAGTTTATAGTATTGCTCATTTCTTTTTATTCTAACCCTAACTTGGTTGGAAGTTTGAGAGTTGTGTGTGGTGACAACTTGAAGGTTCAATTATCTTCTACTCCAATAAGGTATGGGCACATTCTTCTTATGAGTATGATTGGTGTATGTTTTCTGAAATAAGGTTGGAGTGAAAAGGTATTCTACTAGGTATCCTTTGGCTAGGTGTAAATCCTATTTTCTGGTTTGTTGAAGACTACTTATGCATTGTTATCCTTAAGGAGAGTTTTTGGTGAATGCATAATTTTTGGTTTGAGATAGTGGAAGCTTTGTGCACTAGGGTTTATATTTGTGAGTCTAGCTACTTGCATTGAGTTGGTGGAACCCTTGGTTGGTCTGTTTTGAGTTTGATGGTTGAGTTGCTTCCATAGAGGTTGTTTGATCAAGTTATTGCTTTACTTGATTCATGATATTGGGCTTACTCCATTGAGTTGATTTGAGCAACTTATTCTTTGCATTTGGTGATATTGTGTTGGTGGTCTGTTTTGTTCAAATATCTTTGGAGGGAAAAAGATTTCTACTTGTTTCCTTTTCTTGTGATGATTGGTTGAATGCTTCAAGGTTGATGTTGAGTTGAATGGTGTTGGTTGACTAAACCTTGTTTGATGAGCATTGTTGTTGAAACCCTAATTGATGGTGAAAAGAACATGAGTATCATTGTTATGTGATTCTTTGCATAGTTGGCAATTGTTGGGGTTTCATGTTATTGAAAGAAAATATTCTATCCTATCCATTTCAGATATTGAGTTGAATTTTCAAATTTGAGATTGAGATTGAGCTAAGTCGATTTGAGTTGAGTTTTGAGATTGGGATTTGAGTATAGAACATATTGAGTCTCTAACAATTCTCTTTATGCTTCTATGAGTTTGACAAATCACATTGGGTCTCTAACAATTCACTTCGTGATTTCCTACTAAGAAAGTTTTTCTTGGTGAGATTGCTGAGTTTTTGGATAGGTTCCAGTGGGGACTTGTGAGCAGTTCTTAGGCAGGTTCCAGTGGGGACTGTGAGCAGTTTTTGGACAGGTTCCAGTGGGAACTTGTTAGTAGTTTTGGACAGGTTACAATGGGGACTTGTGAGCAGATTTGGATAGGTCCTAGCAGAGGACTTGTGAGCTAAGTTTGATAGTTCTATCAGAGAACTTAAGGATAGAGGTGCATTGGTTCTATGAGAAGAACCTGAGGATAGATTTGGCAAGTCTTTGAGAAGGCTTGTATGCAGAGGATTGATTTGTTCAAGAGTTGGATAGATCTAACAGATAGAGGAAGACTTGTACTAGACCGACTGACTATTTTTGGTACAGGTTGCTGAGCTACTGTGGATGTGATCATAGAAGGCAGAGGTATCTTAGGCTAAGCATTGAGGATATGAGGTCTTCGGTGGAAAGGAGTTCCACGTGCTGGCAAGAGGTAGAGGTAGTTTTTCTTCTGAGGGATCATTTCCAGAGCAGAGGGGAATGTATCTCCTTTGAGCAGAGGCTCATAAATTTTGATTGGGGGAAGATATCTCCTTTGGGCCAAGGCTCATAAACATTGTAATTGGGAAGGATTCTCAAAGAAATTTGAGATAACTTTTAGCGAAAAGTTTTGTGGACATAGCCTAGCCATTATGGGTGAACCACGTTAAAATTGGTGTCACTTTGTGGATGATATTGTGCATTGCTTTGATATTGCTTTGGGTATATTGCTTTACTATTTTGAAGTATAAATAAAAAAGTAAAAAGAGGTCTTATACTGTCCACCCCCCCTCTCAGTATAAGCTTGTGTTCTTCAATTGGTATCAAAGCAGGTGCCTTCAGAAAGTTTAACAGCTTAAAGGAAAAGCTAGTAAAGAACACAATGGATCATTCAAGTGGCAATGCAAGCACCTATTCTTGATGGGTCAGATTTTGGTATTTGGAGTGCAAGGATGAAGGTTCATCTAATGGCACTTGGGAATGAGGTTTGGGAAGTGATTGAAGATGAGTACACTATTCCTGAACATGGTCCTAATACTAAAGAAGAAAGGCTCCTACATCACAGCGATTCAAAAGCAATGAATGCAATCTTGAAAGGCTTATAGAAAGCAGATCTCACCAAAGTGATTCACTGCAAGACAGCTAGTGAAATGTGGAAACAGTTGAAGGTGGTTCATACAGGTGATACAAATGTCAGAAAGGCCAAGTTGAGACACTTCAAAGGTATTTTTGAACAACTCAAGATGAATTATGATGAAAATATTAGTGACTACATGCTTCGTATGGATGAGGTTGTTAACTCCATGAAAGACTTAGGTCTTGAGCTTACTGAAAATGATGTTTGTGATAAGATTTTAAGATCTCTTCCTAATAGATTTAGTGAAAATATTTCTGCTATTGAGGAAGCTAAAGATTTGGATAAGTTGAAAAAGGATGAGCTCCATAGTATACTTGCAGCATTTGAGTTGAGAACTCAAGTGAAGGTTGATGTCAAGAAAGAGGCAACTTTCAAGGCTACCAAGAATTCCAAGGGTAAACAACTTCAAGATAGTGATGAGTCTTCTAGTGATGAAGAGGCATATTATAGCAAGAAAGGCAAGTTCTCTAGAAAGCACAAAAGTATGAAAAATATAAGATGTTTCAATTGTGGAAAGTTTGGTCATTATGCTACTGATCGTACTGTTCCCAATAATGAAAGTGATGAAGATAAACATGATTCTCAGAGCAAGGATTCTGAAAAGCACAAGCATCACAGGAAAAACAAATATGAGCACAACAATCAAGGAAAGAGGTATTCTCACAAGCACAAGAAGAGTTTCTACCTAGACAAAGCAAGTAAGTGTTCTAGTAGTGATAGTGAAAGTTCTTCAAGTGATAATGAAAATGAGATGTTGTTCATATAAGAAAAAGAGGAAGAACCGAAACATATATTCATTATCATGAAATGTCTTAGATGTGAAAATTTTGGTCACCTTGAGGATGATTGCACAAATAATGATTTGGTTTCTAGTATGTATGAGGATGCTTCAGAAAACTATAAGGAAGATGCATGTATGGTTTTTGAAAAGGGTAGCACCTCTAGTGATAAGAAATCTGAAAAAGGCTTTGATGATTCAAAAAGCAAACAAATAGAGGAAGATATAGAGGAAGGTGAAGTAGATCTTGAAGGTGAACTTATTAGTGCTCTTAGTGCTTTGAAAAATGAAAGAAAGAAGAATGCTAGACTCAAGGATAAGTTATATGAATGTTGTATGGAGAGAGATGATCTTATAGAAAGTCTTGACTTCTCTATGGCTAAGACACAAGAACTCAAGGATGAGTTAGAGTCTAAGGTTCTTGAGTATAGTGAGTTAGAACAGAAAATGGCTTCTTTGAAAGAGGAAACTAAAGAGTACAAGGATAAGCTTTACAGGTTTCAAGATAGCTCCAAAAAGGTTAAGTCACTCATCAAAGGTCAAAGAAAGACAACAGATAAAACAGGCCTTGGTTTTGTTAAGCCACACAAGGAACAAGTTGGAGAGTCTAGTAAGAGACTCCAAAAGGAAGAGAGTTCTGATGAGGAAAGTATTTCAGAAAAGGAGTCCTTGAATGATAGATGCACAGAAACAGAAAATAAAATTCATAATGAGAAGTTTTCAGAACCTAAGAGGTCAATTAAAAGAAAGTTTCAAGGCAGATGTTTTGCTTGTCACAGGTTTGGTCACATGGCTTCACATTGCATGGCTCAAGTGAAGGAGGTAAATGACAGTTTCATAAGTGCTAGTTAAATTGCTACTCTTGTTAACAGTTTGGGCACAAGGTAGTTTATTGCAAGGCAAATAACAGGAACAGGTTTGGTCAGAACAGGTTTGGCCAGAACAGGTTTGGTTAGAACAGGTTTGGTCAGAATAGGTTTGGCCAGAACAGGTTTGGTCAGAACAGATTTGGTCAGAACTAGTGGATTTAAAGATCAGGTTTACCTCAGAGAAACAACATCGTCAAGTATTTCAAGTGCAACAATGAAGGTCACACAATCAGACAGTGTAGAGCTAAAATTCTAGAATACAGGAATAGGAACAGTGGCATGATCAGGTCCAAGGATCAAGGCATGGACAAGAACAGGGATGAGAACAAGAACAAGAATAGTGACGGGAACATGAATATGGACAAAGATTTCAAGAGAAGGCTCGACAAGGAAGTTATAGACGCTGATGATGATCAGTGCCTAATGGGAGTTTTACTCCCACCCAAGAATTAATCACCTCATCAGGAGGTGGGGGAGGGACTAAGCTAAGAGGCTCATTCTTAGTCCCGAGCCCCAAAGGTGACCCTTTGCCATTGATGACAAAGGGGGAGATATTTGAGTAAGGGGGAGAGCCTCAAGACATGGGGAGTTGTTTATGTTGAGTTTCTGTGTTGTTGAGAAGCATGGTTTGCCATCAATGACAAAGGGGGAGATTGTTGGCAATTTTGGGTTTGAGATCCTAGATTCTTGTCTATGAGTTGTCATTGATGTCAAAAGGAAATGGCATTAATGTTAAGAGGATATGTTGGCTTCAAAGGTGGAATATTCCAAGAGAATATTTTTAAGAGAATCCGGAGAGATTCCATTGGCAAGGGTTTTTCATTAAAACCAAACCGGTTTTTATTAAAACCAAGTTGGATAGGGTTTTTATTAAAACCAATGGAGGTTCTATTTATTATTTATTTAATTATTATTTAAAACCCTTCAAGGTTTTAATTAATTAATTATTTAATTAATTAAGGGAGAAATTATTTTTAATTTATTAAAAATACTTAAAGGTTTTTAAACCTTTTTTTATTCTTAATTTATTAAAATTATTTAAGGGTTTTTAAACCCCTTTTGAAAAGACTTTTGATTAATTTCGAAATGGTCTTTATTTTCGCTGACGTCAAGGTGTCTTCAAAGAGACTATTTATTCTCCAACTCCTAAGGTTGGAAGGCTAATTAATTCGAAATTCCCCGAATGCAATTTGCGGTGTTTGTGCTCTGTATTCGTTGTGATCGAAGGAAGACTTAGAAGCACGTGCGGTTGAAAAGTCTTCGAGAGTTTTTTTTCGATGGTGAAGTGGAGGTAAGTTCACTTGTGAACTTCGTGGCCTGTGTGGGCTAGTGGCAGCGAAGGTTGCTATTGGGCACTACATTGGAGGAGGTCACAATTTCAAGTCTCGCGGGGGTGCTTTGCTAGAGTAACACACGTTTTTATTAAATTCAGAGTTTCTTGGACAGTGATTTATAAGGTGTGATTAAATTTTATGAGTTTTAGCTTTTGTGATTAGCATTGAATAAAAGCTTAGGAGAAATAAGGGCATATTTATTTGGATGTATTTTTAAGATTATTCTTTGCTATGCTAAAATTAAAAATGGAGGTATAAGGTGTGAGTCTGTGATTGTTGATTTATTGGCATGTTATGGTGGTTGTGTTTAAAGAAGTGGAGCTAAAAGGTGTAATAAAGGAAGTTTATATCATTGCTCATTTATTTTTATTCTAATCCTAACTTGGTTGGAAGTTTGAAAGTTGTGTGTGGTGACAACTTGAAGGTTCAATTATCTTCTACTCCAATAAGGTATGGGCACATTCTTCTTATGAGTATGATTGGTGTATGTTTTCTGAAATAAGGTTGGAGTGAAAAGGTATTCTACTAGGTATCCTTTGGCTAGATGTAAATCCTATTTTCTGGTTTGTTGAAGACTACTTATGCATTGTTATCCTTAAGGAGAGTTTTTGGTGAATGCATAATTTCTGGTTTGAGATAGTGGAAGCTTTGTGCACTAGGGTTTATATTTGTGAGTCTAGCTACTTGCATTGAGTTTGTGGAACCCTTGGTTGGCTGTTTTGAGTTTGATGGTTGAGTTGCTTCCATAGAGGTTGTTTGATCAAGTTATTGCTTTACTTGATTCATGATATTGGGCTTACTCCATTGAGTTGATTTGAGCAACTTATTCTTTGCATTTGGTGATATTGTGTTGGTGGCTGTTTTGTTCAAATATCTTTGGAGGGAAAAGGATTTCTACTTGTTTCCTTTTCTTGTGATGATTGGTTGAATGCTTCAAGGTTGATGTTGAGTTGAATGGTGTTGGTTGACTAAACCTTGTTTGATGAGCATTGTTGTTGAAACCCTAATTGATGGTGAAAAGAACATGAGTATCATTGTTATGTGATTCTTTGCATAGTTGGTAATTGTTGGGGTTTCATGTTCTTGAAATAAAACATTCTATCCTATCCATTTTAGATATTGAGTTGAGTTTTCAGATTTGAGATTGAGATTGAGCTGAGTTTATTTGAGTTGAGTTTTAAGATTGGGGTTTGAGTATAGAACATATTGAGTCTCTAACAATTCTCTTTATGCTTCTATGAGTTTGAAAAATCACATTGGGTCTCTAACAATTCACTTTGTGATTTCCTACTAAGAAAGTTTTTCTTGGTGAGCTTGCTGAGTTTTTGGACAGGTTCCAGTGGGGAATTGTGAGCAGTTCTTGGAAAGGTTCTAGTGGGGACTTGTGAGCAGTTTTTGGACAGGTTCCAGTGGGAACTTGTGAGCAGTTTTGGATAGGTTCCTATGGGGACTTGTGAGCAGATTTGGATAGGTCCTAGCAGAGGACTTGTGAGCTAAGTTTGATAGTTCTATCAGAGAACTTGAGGACAGAGGTGCATTGGTTCTATGAGAAGAACCTGAGGACAGATTTGGCAAGTCTTTGAGAAGGCTTGTATGCAGAGGATTGATTTGTTCAAGAGTTGGACAGATTTGACAGACAGAGGAAGACTTGTACTAGACCGACTGACCGTGTTTGGTACAGAGTTGTTGAGCTGCTCGTGGACGTGATCATAGAAGGCGGAGGTCTCTTAGGCTAAGCATTGAGGACAGGAGGTCTTCGGTGGAAAGGAGTTCCACGTGCTGGCAAGAGGTAGAGGTAGTTGATCTTCTGAGGGATATTTTCCAGAGCATAGGGGAAGGTATTTCCTTTGAGCAGAGGCTCATAAATTCTGATTGGGGGAAGGTATCTCCTTTGAGCAAAGGCTCATAAATTCTGATTGGGGGAAGGTATCTCCTTTGGGTCGAGGCTCATAAACATTGTAATTGGGAAGGATTCCCAAAGAACTTTGAGATAAATTTTAGAGAAAATTTTTGTGGACGTAGCCTAGCCATTTTGGGTGAACCACGTTAAAATTGGTGTCACTTTGTGGATGATATTGTGCATTGCTTTGATATTGCTTTGGGTATATTGCTTTACTGTTTTGAAGTATAAAGGAAAAAGTAAAAATAGGTCTTATACTATTCACCCCCCCTCTTAGTATAATCTTGTGTTCTTTAGATTTTGATAGGAAAGGGGCCTTCCAAATATTCAATGAGCTTGTGTGTTCTCCATTCCTCAGCTACAGCTTCAAGGGGTGAGCGGGCTTTGGTATCCAATGTAGGGACCAGTCCAGCTTCAATAAATATTCAAATACCTATATCCTATGCACATGGAAATTAAACAAGGGTTAATAGCACCTGTATAAATGATTGCAAAATAATGCAAATGAAAACCCTTGAAAGGAATGCTTGCAAGAAACATAGAAATACTAATTAAAAATGCCTTGCTAACAAATGAATAACTTACTAATCTTTGCTACTCCAAATGTAGTAATAAGTTACTAATCTTGAGGATGTTAGAAACATACCCTCAAAATTTTAGCTCAATTCGAGTCCAAATGAGCAAGATATGACCAAAACAAGTTTGGTAGTTTTTACAAAACTACGGGTCTGTGGTTGTGACTGTGTAACTGTAGGTGCATGATTTAGAAACCATGGGACTGCAATTGTGACTGTGTAACCATGATTGTGCAGTTTAGGAACCACGGGACTACGGTTGTGACTGTGTAACCATGGGTGTGCGATTTAGACACCGCAAGACTACGGTTGGGACTGTGTAACCATGGATGCACGGTTGTGCAAAGATGGAAGAAAACCTTGAAACTCTGATTAGGGACTTCGATGGCTCGAACTCCATGATTTTTGATGATTCCCATCAGTGATTTTGATAGTGTAATGATGTATTTTCTAGCCCTCCCTTTCTTGATGGAATGGTGTTGCTTTTATAGGCATTTTTGGTTTTGGAGGAAAATGAGAGGTGGCAAGCCAAGGCTGCCAAGTGGCAATCCTGGGCTGCCAAATGGAGGGGGGGCAGTTAGAGTGAGTCACCTAGGGTGTCTCACTTAACTGGGGTGATGTGGGTGCAAGTGGAGTGATGTGTAAGGGTTGTCCCATGTGAAGGGACAAAGGGGACAACGGTGTATGAGATGTGGCAAGGTGGGGTAGTGAGATGGCTAGGACACATGTCTAATGGGTAGGTAGGGTATCCTAAGGAGATTTTCTAGATTTATTAAAATCTGGAAAATAGAATAATGTGTAGGATTTTTATGCCTAAGTTTAGACTTAGGCATATATTATTATGTAGAATTGTGGTGTGCAATGTAGATGAAGTGTACATGAATTAATATACCTAAGTTTAGACCTAGGCATATATTTTATCATGCAGAATTATGCAGTGAATTGTAAATGTCTATATTTTGGTGTCTACAAATGCCCCTTTTTTTACCGTGTTGCATGAAATACAATGCGGTGTAAAAACTAATGACACTTGTATTTATTGGATGAATGGACTCAAATCTTCTCGATGCACAAGAATGAATGACTTGTATATTTATTTAAAGCCATTTATGTAACCAAAGAACTGAATACAATTTGTTTAAACAAAAATAGAGAGAGAGAGAGAGAGAAGTAATTTTACCAAAATGCCCCTTTTTGTATTAATGGTGATACAGTGTGTTACAAAAATGATTTTTGAATTGCCCCAAGCGTGTTGGGAGCAATGTTACAATGCTTCTTCTTGTCTATCTGATATCCAATGCTTTCATGGAGGAGGGGAGATCTTCCGACTCTTCCGCAGGGTGTGGTGTTCTTCATTCCTCTGTTACAGCTTCAAAGGGGTGAGTGGGCTTTGGTATCCAACAAGGGACCACTCCAACTTTAGCATCTTATCCAAGGTACCTATTACCTGCGCACATACAAAACCAGTAAAGAGGATTAATAACACCTGTATAGTAAAGCGATAAACCCAATGCTACACATAAACCTATCACTGATATGTATATATATGAAAAGCAGATAACATAAAATGTTTAATAAATACAAGCCTTGCTCAAAATTTTCAATTGCTTATCTTTGTCAATAAAAACCTATTCAGGACTGTAGAACCATAGAAATGCGGTTATCAACTAGAAATCACGGACATGCAGTTGTGAAACCACGAATGCATGTTTTTGACTGTAGAACCATGGGTGGGCAGTTTCGGCTAAGATGACAGGTCACCTCAAGATGCGTTCCAATGATCACAATCGAGCTCATGCTCTCAATTTCTTGTTGGGTCTGGGTGTATTTCGGTAGCCTATCGGTACGTAAATTCAACTCCCTTTATTTGGTGGATTGATGGTGCCTTTATAGGCTTCCTAGAGCTTTGGAGGGGAATGTGAGGTGGCAAGATTGACTTGCCAAGTGGCAAATTTGGACTGCCAGGTGGAAGGGACAGTTATAGTGAGTCACTCAGTGTGGCTCACTTAACTAGGGTGATGTGGCTCCAAGTGGAGTGGGATGTGGGATGTTGTTTTATGTGAAGGGACAAGGGGACAACAACAAAGGAGTTGTGGCATGGGTGTTGGAAATATGTCTCATGTGCAAGGACAAAGGGGACAAAAGTGGGTGAGATGTGGTAGGGATGTTGGGTGAGATATCCAGGACACATGTCCAATGGGTAGACAGGGTATCCTAGGGTGATTTTCTTAATTAAGTAAATTAGGAAAATATAATTATGTGCAAGATTTTATATCCCTAATTTAGAACTTAGGCATATATCTTTATTATGCAGGATTTTATGGTGAGGTGGTGTATGTGAACTAAAGAGTGCTATATTTTGGTGTCTACAGTTGCCCATTTTTATACCATGTTGTGTACAACACAATGCGGTGCAAAAACTAATGACATATAACTTTATTGGACAAATGGGTTCATTTCTATTTGACACACAAAATGAATGAATTTAATTTCTTTGATTTGTTTGCTTATCCCCTCAATTGACGATTGGGTAAAGGTTGACACCCATAAGTCAATTGACGAAATATAAATGTTGAAAGTAGGTTGTTTATTTAATGATGTTGATATTGTTAATGAATTTTGTCTTGATTTCTTTGTGCCCCAAGCTTGGGATTATTTGTGTTCTTGCAATTTTGCTTTTGGTTTCATTAATGTGTAGAATACATGGTAAAAATCTGACCACTCTTTGAGTTTTTGTCCACTATGACTTTAGCAATTCCTTCCAAATGATGGGTTTAAGGAATCAGTCGTCGAGGATTTGATGCTCAAGCGGTTTTTTATTATTACCAAATTGTTGTTTGTTGTCCCGCTTTTGACCCAACGGAAGGTGTTGTAGGATTACCTTGTCAAATTTGTTTTTGAACACATTTAAGCTCATAGATCTAGGGACCTATCATCTTGATTCATTGTTGCTTGTTGCAAAATCTGAATGAGCTTCCTTATGGTGATTTACCCATCCAACCAAATTGCATGGATTGCTAGTCGCTGCAACCGCTAGGTGTATAGGATAATCCACTGGATACGAGTTTCACTCCAGATGATTAGGTGGATTGCATTATTTTTTATTTATTTATTTTTATTTTAATTTTTTTTAAACCGCTGACTTGTGGTTATTTTGGCAAAAAATGTGGATTTGCATTTTCCTTTATGAAACCACGTTTTTGTGTTTTGCACCTCAAAACATGGTTTTGCATTTTCGTGCACCGCAGAAAACGCGGGCGTGCATTTTTCACCACTAAAAGCAGCTATTTATATGTTGTCGTTTTCAAAATAATTCTGCCAGTTGTCATTGGTTTATTGGTTAAAGTGATGAGTGAGATGGAGGTTGGCGAGGGGAGTGGTGGTGGTGGCTTGGCTAGAGCGGAAGTTGGCGGCCGGTTTGCAGAGGTAGGCGATTTGGCATTTATTTTTTTGTTTTGTGTTTGTTTTGCTTGTTTGATAATTAAGTGGGGCTGGCAATGAACTTGTTTTTTTTTTTGTTTTTATTATTTATGGTAGGTAGAAATTTTTCATTTTTGTTTTTATTACCTAGTGTAGGTTAGAAAATTTTCGTTTTTGCTTTTATTACCTAGGGTAGGTAAAATTTTTCTTTTTTTGTGTTTATTACCATGCATAGGTAAAAAAATTTTCTTTTTGCTTTTATTACCTAGGGTAGGTAAAAAATTTTCGTTTTTGTTTTTATTACCTAGGGTAGGTAAAATTTTTCCTTTTTTTTTGTTTATTACCATGCATAGGTAAAAAAATTTCGTTTTTGCTTTTATTACCTAGGGTAGGTAAAAGTTTTTCTTTTTTTGTTTATTACCATGCATAGGTAAAAAAATTTCGTTTTTGCTTTTATTACCTAGGGTAGGTAAATATTTTTCTTTTTTTGTTTATTACCATGCATAGGTAAAAAAATTTCATTTTTGCTTTTATTACCTAGGGTAGGTAAAAAAAATTTGTTTTTGTTTTTATTACCTAGGGTAGGTAATTTTTTTCCCTTTTTATTGTTTATTACCATGCATAGATAAAAAAATTCGTTTTTGCTTTTATTACCTAGGGTAGGTAAAAAATTTTCGTTTTTTTTTTTATTACCTAGGGTAGGTAAAATTTTTCCCTTTTTTTGGTTTATTACCATGCATAGGTAAAAAAAATTCGTTTTTGCTTTTATTACCTAGGGTAGGTTAATTTTTTTCTTTTTTTTTATTTATTACCATGCATAGGTAAAAAAAAATTGTTTTTGCTTTTATTACCTAGGTTAGGTAATAATTTTTTGTTTTTGCTTTTATTTATAGCATGTTGTGCTAATTTTTGTTTTTTTATATGTTTTCTTTTCAAGTTAAGCTTCTTCATGCTCGGCATAGGTGGCCGAAGAACATTCAGAAAGTGCAGAAAACACTTTTTGATGATGATTGGACTCTAATTCAAACCATCGGTTTAGATGGTTATGGGTGGTTAGGCAACATCCGAGATGATGAGGATCTCCTTTTGGAACTTGTTGAGCATTGGAATCCAGACAGGGGCACATTTTAGCTCCCAACAGGGGAGATGACTATCACTCTCAAGGATATCTACCGTATCTTTCGTGTTCCTATCGAGGGTCCTGCCGTTCGAGTTGGGCTCAACAAAAAGGAGGCTCTATTCCCTTAGTTCAATGAGATGTGGGACATTGATTACAGCAAGGGCGACATTGCATATTTGGATCTATTTACAGCTGGTAGCTTGGGTGCATTACCTATCTTCATGATGTACATATTGAGCAACATGTTGTTGCCCAATTCCATGGGATCGAGGATCCCGTGGAACCAGGTGCCTATTATTATGGATTTGATAGCTGATCCTCATCGGTTAGCCTTGGCTCCTGATCTTCTTTGCGAGGTTTACAATGAGCTCTATGAGGTGAAGAGGCATGGGCGTAAGGGTCTGGTCTGTAGTTTGTTGCTCAAGATTTGGTGTTGGGAGCATATCATCATTGGTCGCCCTATTGGTTTACCTTGTCGCATGGATTCCACCTCTCCCCGGGCATACAGATGGTTACTTAGTGAGGAGGTTAGTCAATCTATTACGATTATTTCAAAGTTCAAAGATATCTTGAGTTCTCTGACTAGGAACTTGATGTGCTAACAGCCTTGGAGGGGTTTTGATTAGGCGAAAGATGTAGTAGATCTTCATCACATTAGGCGAGGACGATGGGTTATTGGTGCCCATTTGAGGGATATGGAGTTTATCCAGTTCTCTTGTGTACTACGATAGTTTGGGCTTGCTAAAGATGTTCTTGATGCACCTATTATGTACAAGCAACGGGGTGATGAGTTGGGGTTGCCTGTTGCTCCTGACTTTTGGCAAGTCGATGATCCTATTGACGACTCTGACTTGGAGGTGCTTGACTTAGATGATGTTGGCACGATTGCTGAGTATGATGCATGGTTTGTGAGTCAGCCCCTGTGGACTCCTATTGTCATCATAGACGATGATGGGAGTGGTGACGATGTAGATATGGGTGGATGGGTTCCTTGGTCAACGAAGCATCGATTGTGGTAGCTCTTTGAGAGCTGACACGGGTATGGATGTTCAACAACTTGAGAAGGGTGGTGGCAATGATGATGAGGGTGCACCTCCTCAACGGTCAGATGAGGAGTGGGGAATTCTCTAGGATGAGCGAGATAGCTTGTATTTGGAGCTGGGTTGAGTGAATGCCAAGTTAGCATGGTATCAGGGTGACGTGACTCATATTCAGGTTGAGGTGAATGGGTTATGGGTTGGACCTAGCAGCGCTGCTCTGTCTTCTAAGGATGCATAGATCACCAGACTTGGCAGTGAGATTACCCATTTACAGGGTGAACTTTATCAATTGCACTCAAGTTCTAGAGGTGATGATTCTAATTCGACTATTGCATCTCTACGAGCAGAGATTTCTCAGAGGGTCGCTCGCCAAAGTGCTGATTTGAGGAGCCTATGTAAGCAGGTTGTCTACATCAAGATGTTGGAGAACATTCTTCATGAGCGTTAGATTCCTTTACCTATTCCTCCTTCATCATCTGCTACCACTACTACCTGAGGTACTAAGACGAGTCATAGGACTCATCGTACTTATAGCTCTCACGGGGCTTCTATAGCATAGGGTCCACGGAGGAATCCTGCTGGCACTAGCTAGTTGTTGTATTGCCTTATTTTTTTTTACATATTTTATCTTAGTATGAGCCTTAGTGCTCCGATGTATACTATCTTCAAGCATTTTGTACTTTGCAGACTTTCGTATATATATATATATATACATGGCATTTATTTCGGTATTCACATGTGTTATTTGTATATGTATTCTTCTTGTTTATGCTTTGCAATGTTTATATAATGCAATCTAATATTTCTATGTTATTGCTATGATAACGAATGCAAATGAACTTGTAAAATAAATTTGATTTTTATTCATGTAACTAAATGAAGGTATGCATGTTACTCGTGTAATATTTTTTAGCTCAGAGTATTTGACCTTTTACTCTTTTATATTTGCAATTGGGGATATCCCACTTGATTATTTTTTGTGGTGATTATGTGGTATGTATACATGGTATATGGATGGTGATATGGATTATGATTTGGTTTTTGATATGTAACTGAAAGTATTCTCAAATATTCAAAGAAGCTAGTAATGTTAACCATTTTTCTTGATGTTATCTTACTTTCTTTAGGACCATACTGTGTGCAAGTGAATTTCATTTACTAAATCTTGCGTGTTGATGACCCTAAGCAATCCAAAACCAGTACATGTGATTGTGACATTTATTGTCCCATATTGAGTAATTTTGGATGGCACCTTTTTGGGTTTCCATTTTGGCTAGCTTACCCATATGTGCGTTCAGAGGTCTCTTTCTTGAGAGAGAGACATGTCGCCCTGCATGAGTTTACTCCACTGCCAGTCAAGCGTCTATAGCCCCGATGGAGGCTCACTCCATAGTCCAATGATTTGATCTTTAAGCCTTTGTGATGACTACATAACTTTCTAAGGGGAACATAGTACGATCTTTTCAACTTTAGAGATTTGTGGTGTGTGTTGTTAATTATTTTTGTATAGAGTTTTAGGGAATCGGATTCTCAACCGAAGTATGATGAGAATGTGACCCTATCCTTACTACTCTACATTTATTTATATTTTTTGTTTCACTGTGGTAGTGGTGATAACCACTATTTTTGTTTTTGGACTATGTTGCGTGATAGGGTAAGTGAAGAATTTTACTTTTTTCGCTTTGAGGTTTACCCAAATTGGTGTTATCTTCTATCATTCAAGATGCTTTAATATTTGTAAAAGTGTATTTGGTTCCAGATTGCTTGTGGGTCAATCTACCATACTCAATATTTTCTTAATGTGGTGAAAGTGCTTTGGTCCTAAAGAAAATTAGATACTTCATGAAGTTTGGTTTTTCACTAGACATTTTTGAGTGATTGCAAATTGTATGATGTATCATATATGATGTGTATGATTTGTGAGTTGTAAAGAATCTTTAGTTGAATACCCCCAACTCTTGGAACTTGTTTTCTTGGTCTTATCATCACCACTATTAAATATTACTAAGCAAAGGATGGGATGGATGCAACTATATATTTTTTTTTTTTTTTTTATGAACATATAATTGAAGTGCAAATGCAATATGAAAAATGCAATTAAAAATATGTCTATTTACAATGTGAATGCATGCAATGTAATGAAATCTGTTGTTTATTATTATTATAGCCATGTACATATATATACATATATTGCAAGTCGTTTTATGCATAAAATGCCTTTAGGTGCATAATGTTCAGTGGTTCTGGCTCCAATTTCCCTTCTAAATTGGAAATTTTGTACGTTCCTTGTCCCAAATTTTGCTTTACTATATATGGGACCAACCAATTTGCTACAAATTTATCACTTAAGTGCGGTAAAGCATTGGTATTTTGTTTATTTTCTTTGAGCACTAGGTCCTCCACTTGAAATTCACGAGGATGGACTTTTGCGTTGTAAGCGTGCTTGACTCTGTCTTGATATACTTGTAAATTTTCTACAACATTGATACCTTTCTCATCAATAATTTTCAATTGGTCAAGACGTGCCTGTCTAGTTGTATCATCATCCATGAATTCCTGTATCTCGACTCGCAAGGATGGTATCTCAAGCTCTAATGGTAATATTTCTTCTACATCGTAAACTAGTGAAAATGGCGTTGCTCCTGTTGGCATTCTTATGCTTGTTCTGTAAGCCCATAGTGCTAAAGGGAGGTGAGTATGCTTCCAACCATAGTTGTCTTTGGAATTGTTTCCACCCATAGTTGTCTTTGGAATTGCTTCCACCCATTTTGTAAAGTATTCTGTAGCGGTTATGATGAATTTATGCTGTCCTGATGAAGCAGGTGTTATTTTACCGATCAAGTCAAGGCCCCATTGTGAAAAGGGCAACAAAATTTGAATGGGTTGAAAATTTTGTGATGGCACATGGGTCAAGTTTACATTATGTTGGCACTTTTGGCATCTTTTGACATATTTGCAACAATCATTATCCATTGTCGGCCAATAGTATCCCATGCACAATATTCTTTTTGCAATTTCCATTCCATTGAAGTGACCACCTCAAGTACCATCGTGGGCTTCTGATATTGTTATTTTTGCTTCAATTGGATTTAATCATCATAGTAATATTCCATCATAACCACGTTTATATAAAACATCTCCAAGTAAATTGAAACAAATGGCTCTTTGTTTGAATGTTCTTTTTGCAGTTCATGTCATTTCTATTGCTAGTGTGCTTGACTTGAGAAAGTATTTTATCTCATCAAGGTAAGAATTGTAAGGTTCAACATGTATCAAACAAACATTCTTATCACCTATAGATTCTGCTCTTTTAATTGATGGTTTAGACACTATAATTATGATTAACGGTTGCAATTATCCATGTTCATTTTTAGAAATGAGAGATCCCAAGGAATCCATTGTGTCCGCAAATCTATTTGTCGATCGTGGCAAGTTACTAATTTTGTACCAGTAAAATTTTCCTAGCAAATGTATTGGTACTTCATGGTATTTCTTTAAGACTGGTTCTTTACATTGGTATTCTCCTTTTATTTGGTAGACAACCAATTGAGAATCACAAAAAATGCTTAATATTTTTATTCCCATTGCTATGGCTGAATGAAGACCTAGTATTAAGGCTTCATACTCTGCATTATTGTTAGTGCATGTGAAGTCGAGTTTGAATGATAAGGGAATGGGTATTCCATCAGGTGTGTAAAACACAACTCCTACACCTTGCCCTTTTTCACCCTTGGATCCATCAAAGAACATTTTCATATCTGCTTCATCTTAGGTGAAACCACTTATTCTTGTTCTATGACAGAAAATACTGAATTGTCGGGAAGCTCAATTATTAATGGTCTATCATTGTGTAGTGGAAATTTCGCTAATTTATCAACTATCACTTGCCCTTTTATAGATTTTTGACTTGTGAATTCAAGGTCGAATTCTGTTAAAAGCATTATCCATTTAGCAGTGCGGGTGTTGTTGCAAGTACGAGTCATCATGTATCACAGAGTGTTTTCTCTAGCTGTAACATAGGTGGTATTTCTTAGCATGTAATGTCTAAGTTCTTAGTGGCAAAAACCACTGCTAAACATAAATTTTTTACATAAGCATATATTGTTTCGTAACTTACCAATGTTAGACTAATGTAATAAACTACTTGCTCTTTATTTTTCTCATTCTTTTGTGCGAGCATTGTCCCTAAAGCAAAATATATTGCAAAAATGTATAGGTGAAATGGGAATCTTGTTTTAGGTGGCGTAAGAACTGGCGGTGAGGCCAGATATTTCTTTATATCATCGAATACCTCTTGACATTCAGTTGTCCAAGAAAATATCACTCCTTTTTGTAATAGACGGTTAAAAGGCCTGCATTTATCTAATATTTGCACGATGAATCACCGAATAGATTGAAATTTTCCTTGCAAGCTTCGCAACTCTTTCAAGTTTTTGGGAGGTGAAATTTCTAATATTTCTTTTACCTTACCTGGGTCTACTTCAATGCCTCGCTTGGAAACAATTAATCCTAGAAGTTTTCCTAATGTGACATCCAATACACACTTCTTAGGATTTAACCTTACCTTATGTTCTATCAATCGATCAAATGCTTTTTCTAGCACATCTATGTGTTCAAGACGCATTTTTGATTTAGCAATAATATCATCTACATAATATTCGATTATATTATGCATATAATCATGAAATATGTACGTCATGGCACGCTGATATGTAGCTCCTGCATTCTTTAACCCAAAAGGCATCACTTTCTAGCAGAATGTCCCCCAAGGTGTTGTAAATGTTATTTTATGTTGATCTTCATGATTAATCTGAATTTGGTTGTATCTAGAGAAACCATCCATTAAGGACATCATTTCATGACCAGAATAAGAGTCTACTAATTGATCAATATTCGACAAAGGAAAATCATCCTTGGGACACGCTTTGTTTAAATCTCAAAAATTAGTGCATACGCATATCCTCCCATTTTATTTACAAACGGGTACCATGTTTGAAAGCCATTCAGGATAATCGATTGGTACTATGAAGTGTACATCCAATAACTTTTGCAGTTCTTCTTTCACAATCAATGCGACTGTTGGATGAACCTTCCTAAGATTCTACTTGAATGGCTTGGCATCATGTGCTAGCGTAAGGTTGTGAACTACCAATTCCGGATCTAAGCCATACATGTCTTTGTAGGACCATGCGAACACTTCCTTCTTTTTGATAAGCATGTTTATGATGTTCTCTTTTTATTTTGTAGATAATTATTTTGCTATTTTGACAATATGGGGATTATTCATGTCTTCACTAAGGTTCATGTCTATATAATCTTCTATTAGCATGTGAGAACCTTCCTCTAGCTGATGTGGAGTTGGGATGAGGTGGATATAATCAGCCACATTTTCAAATGTATCTAGGGTTTCCCCCTCTATCTCAATTTGAAAAACTGAATTGATTGATGATGAAGGTTGTTGTGGAATATAAGCATTTGAAGTGCGCAATAAATCTTCGGATAGGAAGAATCTTATGTAACCATTCATTCATTCATGGTTATCTTCAGGATGAATCTTCTTGTATTTCTATAACCAAAAGAACTAAACACAAACAAAGATATAATACAAAAAAGAGAGATTGCCACAAATGAATCTTTATATTGATATTTGATACAATTTTACAAAGATTTTGAATTGCCCCAAATGTGTTGGGGGTAATGTAACAATGCTTTATCTGCCTCTCTTCTGAAATACAATGATTTTTATAGGAAAGGGGTCTTCCAAATATTTAATGAGCTTGTGTGTTCTCCATTCCTCAGCTACAACTTCAAGGGGTGAGTGGGCTTTGGTATCCAATGTAGGGACCACTCCTAGCTTCAATAGCTCTTCAAATACCTATATCCTACACACATGGAAGTCAAACAAGGGTCAATAGCACTTGTATACATGATTAGAAACAAGTGCAAATAAAAACCCTTGAAGGAATGCTTGCAGGAAACATAGAAATAGTAATTAAAAATGCCTTGCTAAAAAATGAATAACTTACTAATCTCTGCTACTCCAAATGGCCTAAAAATTGGTGGAGATGTTCTAGGGGATGTCAGGAACCTACCCTCAAAATTTTAGCTCGATCTGAGTCCGGATGAGGGAGATATGGCCAAAACAAGTTTGGTAGTTTCTACAGAACCGCGGGTCCGCGGTTGTGACTGTGTAACCATGGGTTTGCGGTTTAGAAACCATGGGATTGCGGTTGTGACTGTGTAACGCGGGTATGCGGTTTAGAAAATGTGGGCCTACAGTTGGTACTATGTAACCGTGGATGCGCGGTTGTGTAGAGATGGCAGAAAACCTCGAAACTCAGATCCGGGACCTCGATGTCTCGAACTCCATGATCGTTGACGATTCCCTGCAATGATTTTGATAGCGTAACGATGTATTTTCCAGCCCCCTTGCTTGATGGAATGGTGTTGCTTTTATAGGTAATTTTGGGTTTTGGAGGGAAATGAGAGGTGGCAAGCCAGGGCTGCCAAGTGGCAATCCTGGGCTGCCAAATGGAGGGGGGCAGTTAGAGTGAGTCACCCAGGGTGTCTCACTTAACTGGGGTGATGTGGGTGCAAGTGGAGTGAGGTGTAAGGGTTGTCCCATGTGAAGGGACAAAGGGGACAAGGGTGTGTGAGATGTGGCAAGGTGGGGTAGTGAGGTGGCTAGGACACATGTCTAGTGGGTAGGCAAGGTATCCTAGGGGGATTTTCTAGATTTATTAAAATCTAGAAAATAGGATAATGTGCAGGATTTTTATGCCTAAGTTTAGACTTAGGCATATATTATTATGTAGAATTGTGGTGTGCAATGTGGGTGAAGTGTACATGAATTAATATACCTAAGTTTAGACCTAGGCATATATTTTATTATGTAGAATTATGTGGTGAATTGTAAATGCCTAGATTTTGGTGTCTACAGATGCCCCTTTTTGTACCGTGTTGTATGAAATACAATGCGGTGCAAAAACAAATGACACCTGTCTTTATTGGATGAATGGACTCAAATCTTCTCGATACACAAGAATGGATGATTTTTTTAAATTTTGATTTTTTTTTTCTTACCCCCTCAATTGGAGAATGGGTAAAGGATGAAACCCATGAGCCAATTGACCAAATGTGGATGAAGAAAGGTTGTGGTTGATTGAATGATGTGGATTTGATGCAAATGTATGTCATTTTGATCAACTTGATGCCCCAAGTTTGGGATTATTTGTGTTCTTACAAATTTACCTTTGGTTTCGTTGATGTGCAAAATATATGGTAAAATATTTGACCACATTTGGAGTTCTTGTTCCACTTTGACTTTAGCAATTCCTTCCAAATGATGGGTTCAAGGAACCAGTCGTTTGGGAATTTGATACTCAAGTGATTTCTGATTATTACCAAATTGTGTTTGGTTGTTTTCCACTTTTGACCCAATGGAAGGGGTTGAAGGATAACCTTGTGCAAATCTATTTTGAACACATCTAAGCTCAAATATTTAGGGATCTAGCTGATTTAATGTCATAGTGATTTGATGTTGAATGTTTGAATGAGTTTCCTTATGGTGAACTACCCATCCGACCGGATTGCATGGATTGCTAGTCACTGCAACCGCTAGGTGTATAGGGTAATCCACTAGATACAAGGTTCACTATATGATGTGATGATGATGATTTTTTTGGAAATGCATGATGTGATTGATATAAATATTGTAAATCAATATCAAGTTGGATGCCCCAAGTTTGAGGTGGACTTATGTTGTTTAAATTTACCTTTTGGTTTGATTGACATGCAAGATGATGAAGTAAAGGAACCAATCACCTAGGAGCTCTTTTCCTAGTGACTTTAGCAATTCCTTAATGCAAATGATGAAGTATAAGTTTTCCATGTTTTGTAACCCCACGGAGTAGGCGTCAATGACAACCTTGGACAAATCTGCTTGAATGCAAGTCACTCAAAAATTGAAGGATCAACTTGATTTGATTTCAAACGTGATGATATGAAATGATTTTGAATAAGTGTCCTTATGGTAATTTATTCATCCTACCGGATTGCATGGACAACCAATCACTGCAACCGCTGGTGTCTAGAGTAAATCACTAGGTAGAAGGTTCACTTGAGATGATGATGATGTGAGATGATGATTTGGAGGGTTTTACAATATTTTTGTAGCCATTTGCATTTGAAGAGGAGTTGTGTAAGATGATCATAAATAAAATTCAACTTGTGTTGCCCCAATCATGGAAAAGATGCTCATTTTAATGAGCGTAATTTGCATAATTGAGTGTTTTGAGTGTTGACTTTGATTATGAAACTCAATTTTGTTGATTTTGTCTATCCCTTCAAGCGATGAGTCGATGGAGAAGATATGAAATGATGAAAGCAATGAAACAAATGATAATGGTTGGAATGAAATAAATGTTTTTGTTTTTGTTTCAACTGTGATTTTGACCTTTGTTGATAATTGTGCACTTCTATCCCTTGGAGCAGTCTAGCCGTATGGCTTTTTTAGGGAATTGAGATGATAACAATTCAATTTTTGCATGAGGTGAATCACTTTTCAAGGGCCTTATGGTAACCTATCCATCCTACCGAATTGCATGGATTGCTAGTCGCTACAACCGCCAGGTATATAGGATAAGTTACTGTATACAAGGATCACTTGAGGCTAAGTGGAAGAAGGAAATGTACACCTCTATCCCTTGGAGCAGTCCAGCCGTATGGCCTTCTTAGGGAGTTGAGATGAGGGCACTTCTATTCTTTCAGAAGCCTGTTGAATTTGTTTTTGAACAAAGGAATTGAGGTACCTTTGGATTTTTTTTTTTTTTGTTTTTTGGAATGCATGATTGTTTTGTGTTTTGTGTTTTTTTTTTAAGACAAAAGGTGCATGGAAATATTTTTGGTGTTTTATGTTTTTGTATGACAAAATATTCATGGCAATGTTTTTGGTGTTTTTTTGGTGTTCTATGTTTTTGGTGTTTGGTATTTTTGGTGTTTTTTTTTTTATCAAAGGAATTTCAATTTGGGTATCTTTGAAGCTTTTTGGATTGATTTGACCAAAGGGTAGGTGCCTTTGGAGCCTTTTGAATTGAATTGACCAAAGGAGTTTGTTTCTCTTGGATTTATTATTATTTTTTTTTAGTGTGACCAAAGGGTTTGATTCCTTTGGAGCTTTTTGAATTGAATGTGACCAAAGGAGTTTGATTCCTTTGGAGCTTTTTGAATTGAATGTGACCAAATGAGTTTGATTCCTTTGGAGCTTTTTGAATTGAATGTGACCAAAGGAGTTTGATTCCTTTGGAGCTTTTTGAATTGAATGTGACCAAAGGACTTTGTTTCCTTTGGAGCCTTTTGGTTTGATTGTGACCAAAGGAGTTTTGGTTCCTTCGGGGCCTTTTGAATTAAAATCTTGACCAAAGGGTATGGGTTCCTTTGGAGTTCCTTTGGATCCTTTTGAATTGACGTAATTGCAAGTGTCCTTATGGTAATCTACTCATCCTACCGGATTGCATGGATAACCAGTCATTGCAACCGCTAGTTGACTAGAGTATATCACTAGATACGAGGTTCACTTGGGGATCTGAGCTAGTGAATTGAATTGATGAATGCATGAAACTGAATTGAATTGGATGTGTTGTGTTCATGAATGGGAGGCAAAGGGTGCAACCTTTGACAAAAGGGTGCAACCTTTTGAACCTAACATATGATTTGAAATGTGAATGTTTAATGTGATTGTTAGGGTAGCTTGATTGATTGTTTGATGTTATTGATGGGGAAGGTGTAAGACCTTGAACTCCCCCAAGTTGCTTGATTGTTTGTTTGATGTGATTGATGGGGAAGGTGTAAGACCTTAAAATTTCCCAAGTTGGTGTTTTTGTTATTGTTTATGTACATGTGTAATGATGGTTTGTTCAAATTTTTTTTTAGTGCATGTGATGAAATGAGTGTGTTATGAATGAATGTGTTATGAACGAATGTGTTATGAATGTGTTATGAATGCATGTGTTATGAATGAATGCAATTGATGGTGATGTATGCAAATGAATGAATGGTTTTACCTTATTAATTGTCATGCAAATAAGTTATGTACCATTGTTAAGCAAACTTTACCTTTATTGCTTAATCAGGGGCACCAATACGATACTATGGTTTGACCACAATTTGTAGGATGAAATGGACTATGATATATGTGTGGCAATATGATGGTGGTATGGAATGGAAACTTGCTTATGAATTTGTTTGCCTTAAGGATAAAGGATCTAGAATTGTTTTGCAAAGACTCAAACATCCTAGTATATCAAACAAACTCTCTCAAATTATCTAATTCTTCTAGGACCAAATGTGTGTGCAGTGAATTCATTTATCGAATCAAGAGCATGGTAATGACTCTAAACCATAAAGAACCAGTGTGTGTGTAATTGAGTTCATTAACTCATCTTGAGTAAATTGGGTAGACCTGTTATGGTTGGAACCAAGAAGCTAGCTTGTCCGTATGAGCGGTCAGAGGTCTCTTTTAAAAGAGACATGTCACCATGCATGAGCGTACTCCACTGCCAGTCAAGCGTCTATAGCTCCGGTGGAGGCTAACTCCATAGTCCATGATTTTTATTTTTGATTTCTTGAATTTTGGGGATGACTACTTAACCGTCTGATTGGAAATGTAGTACGATCCTTACAACCCATTTAATCAGTGGTGTGTGATGTAAAAGTTTTAGAGCTTTGGGGAATCGGATTCTCAACCTAAGTGTGATGAGAATTGTACCTTATCCTTACTACTCTACCTTTTGAATTTAGAAGCAATTGTGATAGTAGTGAAAACCACTGTTGTCATGGACTATGTTGCATAATGGGACAAGCAAGGATGCCCCTTTTCACCTCAAGGTTCCTACCAAGTATGGTGTTATCCCTATTTGACACAAGATGTTTTTAAGATGTGAAGTTGTGTTTGGTTCAAGAATGTTTTTGAAATCAATTCCCATTACTCAAGATTTGCTTAGTGTATATATGTGCAATGGTCCTAAAAGAATTCAAAATATTTTTTGGAGGTTGCTTAAATCACTAGGAGTGGTTGAGTGATCGAAAACCCCTAGAGATTCCTCAAAATAGAGACCACCAAAGAAATAAATTGCTATGGGGTTTTATTGCAGCTATTTAATTTTTTTCTTTTCTATTTTGACATGGTTTTAGATGGCGAAATTGGACTAATGCTAGACCGTAGGTGCCCCTAATTAAGACAACAAGACTTAGTGAATGAACAATTATCTAACTTGAGTGGATGACAATTAATATGGTAAGCGACATGAATGGATGTAAATGATACAAATGTGCAAATGCAATGAAAGTGGAACGTGTGAATGCAATGAAAGTGGAATGTGTGAATGCAATGAAAGTGGGATTTTGAATGCGATGTATTAAAAATGCAATGTGTATGAACATATTTTTGTGTTTTGTATTTATTATTTTTTTTATATTTATTATTTGTTTTTTTTAGGTGTTTTTGAACTAAAAATGTGACCAAAGGGGTTTGGTTCCTTTGGAGCCTTTTGAATTGTATGTGACCAAAGGAGTGCCTCCCTTGGAGCATTTTGAGATGAGTTTTGACCAAAGGGGTTAGGTTCCTTTGGGGCCTTTTGAATGGAGTTGACCAAAGGGATACCCCCTTTGGAGTTTTTTTTTTTTTGATTTGACCAAAGGGGTGTCCCCTTTGGGGCCTTGTGGATTGAATTGACCAAAGGGATTTGGTTCCTTTGGAGATTTTTTTATTATTATTATTATTTTTATTTGACCAAAGGGGTGTCCCCTTTGGGGCTTTTTGGATTGAATTGACCAAAGGGATTTGGTTCCTTTGGAGATTTTTTTTTTTTGAATGGGGAAGATGTGATACCTTAATCATCCCCAAATTGTTTGGTGATTGGTGAGCATGGAGAAGGTGTGATACCTTGAGTATCCCCACAATGTTTTATGCTTGGTGAGCATGGGGAAGGTGTGATGCTTTGAGTATCCCCACAATGTTTTGTGCCTGGTGAGCATGGGGAAGGTGCGATGCCTTGAGTATCCCCATAATGTTTTATGCCTGGTGAGCATGGGGAAGGTGTGATGCCTTGAGTATCCCACAATGTTTTGTGCGTGAGTGGGGAAGGTGTGATGATTTGAGTATCAAATGTTTTGTGCCTGGTGAGCATGGGGAAGGTGCGATGCCTTGAGTATCCCCACAATGGTTCTGTTGACTATCAGGGTTTTGATCAGATACGATGAGTGGAATTTCGATGGAAAATACCCCCTTGTCGATAAGATCTTGGACCACATTTTTAAAGGCTTTGCAATCATTGATGTCATGGCCCACTTGTCGATGATAGAGACAATAACGATCTTCCCTATATGACCTAGGTTTATGTATTTTGGTATCTGTAGGATGTATGTCAGGTAAAATGATTGTTTTTGCATCCTACAACTTTTGAAAGATGATTGACATGGGCTCGGATAGAGGGGTCCAAGTACGGGGTTGATGATTTGGATGAGATTGGCCATGTGGACGAGGTTGATGAGGTTGTTGAGGTGGGTGATTTTGATGAAGTTGATGATGACTCAATTGTAGCTCAATGCTTGTGAGGTGGTTCAAGATTTGTTGTAAAATGAGCATAGTGCATTGGTGAAATGGTAGTTGTTGATGAGGAGATGGTGGAATGATGGTGTGTTGTGTTGATGAAGCACCATACATGTGATTGATTGGATGTGTAGGTATGGTTATAGTTGGGGGGTGCAACACCCAAGATGGATCTTGGGTGAAGAAGGTGGGGGGTTGATGGGATGTTGATGGTGGGTAAGTGGAAGATTGCATTGCTATCGAAGGAGGGGGTTATGGACCATGGTGCTTATGGGTGCTATGGATGGAATGGGCATAGGGATTTGTGAAGCAACACTAATGGGTGCTTCATAAAGGGGGTTGGTGCAAATGACTTGTTGATTTGGTATGATGATGGGAGGTTGATTAGATGATGATGAATGAGTATGGGCTATGGTGGTAGCAGTGTGCTCAAAAAGTGGATTCGCAAAGGCTTGGCTAGACTATTGTGGGTGTGGGAAGGTGACTTCCTGATGGAATGATGGGATGGTATGGGGTGGAATGGTAAGCGGTGGTAGCAATGGAAAAACCATTCTAGCTGCACTCAGGTACATCCTAACTACATCCACGTCTACAAGTGTGACATGATCATCAGTTATGGTAGGTGATTCACTCCTAGGAGTCTCAGGAATAGCGGTGTGAGTAGCCCTATGCATAATATCTATGTTTGAAATGGGGGCACCGCTAGAGGGTCCTACATTTAGGCTTTGGGACATAGTAGAGGGCATGTTGACTTGCCCTAGCACCGAAGTGTTAGGGGCCTCACTAGACTGGGTTGCCATGGAGGAGGACCACTGACTCTGGATCAATGCTAATTTTCTTGCTTGACTATGAGTTACTACCGTACGCTAATATGCAATCTATGTGAATGAAAAAGAAAGTACAATGCAATACAACATGCCAAGCAAATAAACATACAAAGTGTTTGACCCTAGTTTGCACTAAGTTTTTGAATTTTTTTTTGGTGTGTTTTTGTGTGTTTTTTTTTTGAAGTTTTTGAAGAGATTTTGTTCTTTTTGGAATAGAATAATAGAACTCAATGAATATGGTGATTAAGAACACTAGCACCAAGCGTGATTTCTCAAAAGAGGCTAGGGTACACCGCTTAAATCCCAGTGGGGGGTTCGCCTAGCTCTTCCACTCTGATTCAACAATCGTTCCAATAGTGGGAGACAACTTGAACACCAATGACTTATACCAGCTTAAAGAGTGCTTTTATCCTATCTAAGGATGATCTAGGGGGCAAGTCGATGGAAGGAGATGAATTCCAATGTCATCGGTCTGAATTGGGGGTTGGTGATGAAATCCAACTGGACCAATGTTTTAATTATACGTGTGTGTGTGTGAAGGTTTTGTTTTCTATTGTGCGATGCAAATATAACATGCAATTATGCTTTTATGCCTAATGCAAAAAGTAGGAAAGACATAGAATAGCAGACAAAATCATATCAGGGGTAAAATTGCAAATTTAGGTAAGACTCAACCAAATTCTATTTAACAGGGCTAACCGTGGGTGAGCGGTTAGTTCTAGTAAACCATGGGTATGTGGTTTGCCAACCGCACATGCGCGTTTGGGGAAATCCCAATCATGGGTGTGTGGGTCCTTTCTGTCAATAGAATAAAGCCGAATACAGGCCCAAACCCCAAAAAATAAATACCTAGGTTATTTCTAACCTGGTATATGCAAGATGATTGTTCCCTACTATGCATATGCCAATTCTCATTTTATTTCCCTTTATTATTTTGTATATGAATGCAATATTTAAGTAAGTTTTTCTATTCCTAAGACCTAAATGCAAACAAAGGCATACAGGACTAAGACTCTTAATCTACTTAAATGCAACCTAAAACTAGCATTAAAGAAAAATTTTAAAATATGGCATAGGGTACAGACCTATGTTCCTTTTGCTGCTCCTTCTAGCTTTCAACCGTTGGTCCATGTTTCAATAGTGCAACAACCGTGAATGAGCGTTTCCTTAGAAGGTAAACCATGGATGCATGGTTCCATAGTAACAGGTTAAACAATTCAAAATCAAATTCCCGTGCATTTCAAATCCTTAGCACCTGTACATGCAAACATATATTAGTAAGATTAAAATAAAGCAAGGCAAAACAAAATGGAACCCTTGGGAGGTCCCACCGTGATCACCATTTTGTAAGCAAAATAAGACAACACCTTGCAAATAAAATAATGAAAACAAGAAATTGCAGGATAAATGAATTTTGTATTGAATTTTATTGGAGCCTTAGTCTCCCTTTTACAAGTGATTTGCCCCAAGTGCATAGGGGTATGATTACAATAAGTGAATGCTTTCTTATCACAGATAGAATGAGCTCATAGGAAAAGGGCAACCTTTGGCTAATCAAATTATTGGTGGTGTCTTTGGTCTTCTTTCGCTCCAATCCAATTGGTGAGTGGGCTTTGGTATCCAATGATGGGACCACTCCTAGCTTCAATAGCTCTTCAAATACCTATATCCTACACACATGAAAGTCAAAAAAGAGTTAGTAGCACCTGTATAAATGATTGAAATCAATGCAAATAAAAACCCTTGAAGGAATGCTTGTAGGAAACATAGAAATAGTAATTAAAAATGCCTTGCTAAAAAATGAATAACTTACTAATATCTATTGCTCCAAATGGCCTAAAATTGGTGGAGATGTTCTAGGGGATGTCAGGAACCTACCCTCAAAATTTTAGCTCGATCCGAGTCCGGATGAGGGAGATATGGCCAAAACAAGTTTGGTAGTTTTTATAGAACCGTGGGTCCGTGGTTGTGACTGTGTAACCGTGGGTTTGCGGTTTAGAAACTGTGGTATTGTGGTTGTGACTATGTAACATGGGTATGTGGTTTAGAAAATGGGACTGTGGTTGGGACTGTGTAACCATGGATGCGCGGTTGTGCAGATATGGTAGAAAACCTTGAAACTCAGATCCGGGACCTCGATGTCTCGAACTCCATGATCGTTGGTGATTCCTTGCAATGATTTTGATAGCGTAATGATGTATTTTCCAGCCCTCACTTGCTTGATGGAATGGTGTTGCTTTTATAGGTAATTTTAGGTTTTGGAGGGAAATGAGAGGTGGCAAGCCAAGGCTGCCAAGTGGCAATCCTGGGCTGCCAAATGGAGGGGGGCAATTAGAGTGAGTCACCCGGGGTGTCTCACTTAACTGGGGTGATGTGGGTGCAAGTGGAGTGAGGTGTAAGGGTTGTCCCATGTGAAGGGACAAAGGGGACAAGGGTGTGTGAGATGTGGCAAGGTGGGGTGGTGAGGTGGCTAGGACACATGTCTAATGGGTAGGCAAGGTATCCTAGGGGGATTTTCCAGATTTATTAAAATCTAGAAAATAGGATAATGTGCAGGATTTTTATGCCTAAGTTTAGACTTAGGCATATATTATTATGCAGAATTGTGGTGTGCAATGTGGGTGAAGTGTACATGAATTAATATACCTAAGTTTATACCTAGGCATATATTTTATTATGCAAAATTATGTGGTGAGTTGTAAATGCCTAGATTTTGGTGTCTACACTTAATGCTCAATCAATATCTCAACTCAATCTCATAGAAGAATAAAGAGAATTGTTAGAGACTCAATATGGTCTATACTCAAATCCCAATCTCAACTCAAATCAATATCATAGAAGCATAAAGAGAATTGTTAGAGACTCTATATGTTCTATAATCAAATACCAATCTCAAATTAAATCAAGAATATAGAATAGTTTGTTTTATGGAACTTCAACAACCACATGCATCCACTTGACTAGGTTCAATAAACTCAACTCAACCAATTACCTCAATGAACAACCCTTTCTCACAAACCCTAGTCCAAGCATGTATCAACTAACTCAAAATATTCCCAACAATGCTCAACCACAAATCTCACATAACAATGATACTCAAGTTATTTTATAACTCAAGTTCAAGTTCTTTGCACAACCTATGGGCCCCTCACAACTCTCAATCCATAAAACCTTGAAGCATTAAACCAATAACTTTGGAAAAGGAAACCACTATCAATACTTTTCACTCCAAATATATTTTACGAAATCAACCACCATAATAAATCAATAGGAGAATGTGGCCATACCTTTTATGAATATGAAGAAGCCTCTTTGGAAATCTGCCACAATCACAATATTTTTTGCCAATATTCACAAGGGTTAGAATATCATAAAATAATCAACATTACTCCACTTCACAATTATATTCACCAAGGCTTTTAATTAGAAAACCTTCTTAAGAATTAATGCACAACTTTCTTATTACTCCTAAAACCACTTGTACCATAAAATAAAATAAATTAAAACATTGCATAACATTGTCACTCCAAAAACTACTTATACCATAAAATAAATCAAATATTTTATATCCTTCCTTTCAACACTTTTGCACTCAGAAATAATCACAAAGATTTCTTAGGCAATATCCCACATTAATCAAATATCAATCCTTATTAAAATATTAAAGCTTGCTCAACCTTATATATCCTAAAAAAATCATAATCAAACCTTAGCAAGCAAATATTTTAATTAAAATATTTACCCCCGCAAATATTGGAGTCAGAGTGCATACCTCAAAGGAGCCCTCGAAGGACCTCAATATTTTGAACCTCTGCCCACTGTGCTTCCAAGTGGTAGCTAAGCCATGTGATCTAACACTGCCCACATGAGTGCCTTGGGCACTCTCTTCCTTAATCCACATGTGCTTTCCTCACAAGGTGCAAAAAATTTGACCGTCCACGGCTTGATTTCCCACGTCACACTCCACAAAATTCACTACGCAATATTCGAATGCAAAAATACTTTGGTTTTTTGAAAATCATGTGACACTCCTTAGGTTTATTAAATGGAAAACCTTTGGCTTATTTATATAAGCCATCCTTAAATGCGAATACATCAGCCCTTTTAACATTGCCCTCATGACGTCGGTGGCAACAATAATAAAGGAGGGAAAAACCTTTCATTTAATTTGAAAATTTAAATTTAAACTAAACCTTTAAAATTAAATTTCTCCATAATCGGGGCACATTTTTCGATGAAAATATAATCCAACTTGGGTTTTAAGAAAAACCCATTTCAAATATACCATCCATGAGTTTTACGTAAAACCTTTCCTTGCCTTCCTTGGTTTTCATAAAAACCTTTTGCTAAGCTTCCCTTGAAGCTCCTTTTGGAACAAAATGCCATGCATCCCTTCTAGAAGATTTGATAAAAAACTTGGCTTATCATGAAGCTCTTTGTGGAGTAAAATCATAGTGCTTACTTAAATAGGTCCTTTTGACATCAATGACAACTTTTAGCTTAGGGACTCAAAATGTCCAACAATCTCCCCCTTTGTCATTGATGGCAACCCATATTCTTTTTTTTTTTTTAAAGTGAAAAACCCCTTACGGGGCTGCCTTGGTCTAAGATACCACAAACAGGGGGTTCTACACCATCAAATTCACCTAGGGGTCGCACCTAGTCCTGCCCGCATCAATATTATCAATTGGATTTTGGGTACCCAATTTAGCTTTTTGGTAGGGTGGAGATTATAACTTGGGACCTCCCTTGGAGGATTGCCCTCCCATCTCCAAATCACCTACAACACCTGGATAGATGGAAACCCATATTCATTTTACTGAAACCTGACCTTATTTTTTGCTCCCCCTAGGGCTTTGCTCCCCCTGACTCAATGCTCTCTAAAATATCAAATATCATATCAAATCTCTCCCCAATACACAAATATCTACCCCTTTGACATCAATAGAAAAGGGTCACCTTTGGGGATCGGGGCTAAGAATGAGCCTCTTAGCTTAGCCCCTACCCCACCTCCACATGAGGTGGTTAATTTTGGGATGGGACTATTTCTACTCCCCAAAAGCACAGATCTATGATTTTATCTTTCTCTCTTCTTTTGTGGGTTTTTTGAATCCTCTCATTATTTCTTTCCAAGTTTTCAGAATTGTTCCTGTCATCACTTATATTCATGTTCCTATTCTTGTTCTCATCCATGTTCCTATTTCGATTCTCATCCTTGTTCTTGTTCTTATTATTTTTTGAGTATCTATTATTTTCTAAGTCTCTATTCCTATTCATCTTCTTGTTTCTATTCATATTCATGTTTCTATTCATATTCTTGTTCCTGTTCATGTTCCTATTCCTGTTCATGCCTATTTCTGGAATATTTTCTCTACACCATCTTGCTATGTGACCATCATTATTGCACTTATAACACTTAATGTTATTATTACTTGGATGTACATTTGTCTTAGGATTTCTCCTAATGAAGCCATATCCTCTTCTGTCATTAATACTACAATTCATTGCCTTGTGACCAAACTCATTACATGAGTAACAATAGCCTTGGAAAAGTTATTCTTTTCTATATACCTATCTTTCATGAGTCTTGCATTGTGAAGCCATGTGTCCAAACTTGTGATATGAAAAACATATCCCGTTTAAGACTCCTTGTCTTGACCTCATTGATCTTCTATTATTATTCTTGTTCTATCTGTATCTTCTTTGTGCATTGTTCCTCCTTTGTTGTCAAACTCCTCCTCTAATGTCCCACTTTCACTTAAACTATCTTCTTCTAAAGTTTCTTCTTCATCAAGACTTGAAGTAGATTCTTTTTCCTATTTATTTTGAACCTTTCCAAAGCCAAGACCTGTTGAACATGATGTTCGTTTTTGTCCACAGATGAACTTATCCAAGTTCTTAGAGCTATTTGTGAAACTCCTCATTTTGATCTTGGAGTCATTTAAGTCTTCTTTTAGAGTAGCCACTTCTTGTGCTAACTTCTCACATTCCAAAATATTTTCTTCTAACTTATCCTTGAACTTGCTTGCCTTAGCCTTTGACTTCTCTAAATCCTCTATGAGCAATAACCTTTCTTCATCACATTCTTGAAACTAACTTTCAAGCTTGGAGTGTTGCTTTCTAACCTTCTTTACTACGTCAAGGGCATAGATAATTTCTCCTTTGAGATCATAACAATTCTCTACTAAATAATATTCTATTTTTTTTCCTTTGTCCTTATCATTACTTTCTTTTGACTTGTCTTCTATAGGATCACTTCCTTTATCTTCCAAAGCCATTAGAAGATTCTCATCTGGTATTTCAAGTGCATATTCAAAATCATCATCACTGAAACTATAACCATCCCTAGTGCAATCATCTTCAAGATGTCCAAATTTACCACATTTAAAACACTTGAGAATAACTAGAGTCCTTTCTTAACTGGATATTTCTCTTTAACCATAAATAGGACTTCATCTCTATCATTGTATAAAATACTAGCATCACTATAAATTGAGTACTTACTTACATTTTCTGCATAGTAGCTTCTCTTTTGTCTTTGGAAGAACTTATTTCCTTGTCTGCTTTGTCCATCCTTACTTTTATTCTGGTACTTGTGTATTTTTGATTCCTTATATCTATCATCCTGTTTTTATTCATCATTATTGCCTTTTAGCTCTTTGCATTTTGTTGCATAGTATCCATATTGTCCACAATTGAAACATTTGATAGATATTAGATCTATGGGTATTCTGAAACCTCTATCTCTTCTGCCATAATTTTCTTCTTCACCAGTGGATGACTCACAGCTTGATTCTATCTTCTTTCCATTTTTATTTTTATCTACTTTGAAATTAGCTTCTTTTGGAGGAATATGATATTTTATTCTTATTTCAAAAGTAGTAAGCATGCCAAGCAAAGAATTCCTTGTCAAAGAATCACTACCAATTGACATTTCTATAGCAAAAATATTTTCACTATACCTTTTTGGAAGAGTCCTCAAGATCTTATCATAAGCATCAAATTCATCAACCTTCATTCCAAGACCTTTCATCTCATGTACAAGTTCATCAACCTTGTTGAGATAGTCACGAATATTTTCATCATCCCTCATTATTAGGTTCTCAAATTCTCCTTTGAGATTTCTAATCTTAGCCATTCTAAATCCTTTATCTCCTTCATATATTTCATGCAGAAGTTCCCACATTCTTTTGATGTTTTATATTCCATAACCTTCATAGATTATGATCTATGCAACCCTTTTATAATTACATTCATAGATCTTGAATTTGCATGCATTAGAAGCTTACCTTCCTTATATGTAGGAGGACTAGTTTTTGAATCATATCCAAGTTCCACTGCATCCCAAACTTCATTGCCAAGTGCCATGAAGTAAAATCTCATCAGCATACATCAATATAAGAAGTCACTTCCATTAAAGACTGGTATTGCATTATTGAAGGGTTTGTATCTTTGATCCTTTTGATCCATTGTGTTCTTAGACCGCTTTTATTTCAATATGTCAAACTCTTCTGAAGTAACCCGCTCTGATACCAATTTAAGAACACAAGCTTATACTGAGAGGGGGGTGAACAATATAAGACCCCTTTTTACTTTTTCTTTCAATTCAATATTATGTAGTGTATAGATAGTAGTATTAATAGTAGTAATTAAAGTAATGCACAAAACACCATACACAATAGAGACACCATAATTTGCGTGGTTCACCCAATGTGGGCTACTCCACGGAGAAAATATTTTAGTGAAATTTTCTCAATCAATATCTTTGGGAATCCTTCCCAATTATAATGTTTACGGACCTCTATCCAAAGGATATTTTGATCCCCTAATATCAAGTTCATGGATATCTTCTACAGGAAAACTCTTTCCCCTTCTGTTCTGGCTAGTGATATTCTAGAATATTTTGTCTCTCTACTGCACTGACTGGTGGATATCTCTCCACTTGAAGACTCCTCATTCAGATCTATCTTCAATTTTCTTGGATGTTGGATTTCCATCCACTAAGACTCTATCACCTCCAAAGCTCTATAAATAGGTTCACTTAGAACCTTCTCAAATCTGCTCAATACGTCCACTCAAAACCTGCTCAAATCTGCTCAAAAATATCACTTAGAACTTGTCTAAATTTGGTCAACAGGTCCACAAAGAACCTACTCAAATCTGCTCAATAGGTCCATACAGAACTTGTCCAAATATGCTCAACAGGTCCACACAACCTGCTCAAATCTGCTCAACAGGTCCACACAGAACCTCTACAAGTATGCTCAACAATTCCACACAAAACTTGTCTAAATATACTCAACAAGTTCTCTCTAGGACTTGCTCAAATCTACTCAATAAGTCCTCTCTAGGAATTTCTTAAATCTGCATAGCAAGCTCCCATAAAAGCTTATTCAAAATCAGTCCACAAGCCTTCTCAAAGACTTGTCTCAAATATGCTTAACAAGCTTACACAAAACATGTCCAATATCATAGAATCATAAAGAGAATTGTTAGAGACTCAATATATTCTATACCTAATGCTCAATCAATATCTCAACTCAATATCAATCTCATAGAAGCATAAAGAGAATTTCTAGAGACTCATATGTTTAATACTCAAATCCCAATCGCAACATAAATCAATCTCATTGAAGCATAAAGAGAATTGTTAAAGACTCTATATGTTCTATACTCAAATCCCAATCTCAACTTAAATCAAGAATATATAATAGTTTAATTTATAGAACTTGAACAAACACATGCATCCACTTGACTAGGCTCAATCAACTCAACTCAACCAATCACCTCAATGAACAACCCTTTCTCACAAACCCTAGTCCAAGCATGTATCAACCAACTCAAAATGTTCCCAACAATGCTCAAACACAAATCTCACATAACAATGATACTCATGTTCTTTTCTAAATCAAGTTCTAGTTCTTTGCACAACCAATAGGCTCCTCACAACTCTCAATCTAGAAAACCTTGAAGTATTGAACCAATCACTTTCGAAAAGGAAACCAAAATCAATCCTTTTCACTTCAAAGATATTTTAAGAAATCAACCACCATAATCAATCAATAGGAGAATGTGCCCATACCTTTTATGAAGATGAAAAATCCTCTTTGGAAATCTGCCACAATCACAATATTCTTTTGCCAATATTCACAAGGGTTAGAAGATCACAAAATCAACATTACTCCACTTCACAATTATATTCACCGAGGCTTTTAATTAGAAAATCTTCTTAAGAATTAATGCACAACTTCCTTATCATTCCTAAAACCACTTGTACCATAAAATAAAATAAATCAAAACATTGCATAACCTTGTCACTCCAAAAACCACTTATACCATAAAATAAATCAAATATTTTATATCCTTCCTTTCAACACTTTTAAACTAAAAAATAATCACAAATCTTTCTTAGGCAATATCACACATTAATCAAATATAAATCCTTATTAAAATATTAAAGCTTGCTCAACCTTATATATCCTACAAAAATCATAATCAAACCTTAGCAAGCAAATATTTTAATTAAAATATTTACCCCCACAAATATCAGAGTCAGAGTGCATACCTCAAAGGAGCCCTCAAAGGGCCTTGGCACTTTGAACCTCTGCCCACCGTGCTGCCAAGTGACAACTAAGCCACATGAGCTAACACTGCATACGTGAGTGCCTTGGGTACTCTCTTCCTTAAGCCGCGTGTGATTTCCTCACAAGGTACCAAAACTTTGATTATCCACAACTTGACTACCCACGTCACACTCCATGAAATTTGCTGCGCAATATGTAGATGCAGAAATACTTTGGGTTTTTTGAAAATCATGCGACACTCCTTAGGTTTACAAATGGAAAACCTTTGGCTTATTTATATAAGCCATCCTTCAATGTGAATACGTTGACCCTTTTAACATTGCCCTCATGACGTCAATGATGCCAATAAGAAAGGAGGGAAAAACCTTTTATTTAATTTTAAAATTAAAATTAAAATTTTAAATAAATTAAAATTTAAACTAAACCTTTAAAATTAAATTTATTTATCATCGAGGCACATTTTTCGATGAAACAAAAAGCCAAATTGGGTTTTAAGAAAAACCCATTTCAAATCTGCCATCCATTGGTTTTAAATAAAACCTTTCCTTGCCTTCCTTGGTTTTCATAAAAACCTTTTTCTAAGATTCCCTTGAAGCTCCTTTTGGAACCAAATGCCATGCATCCCTTCTAGAACCTTTGATCAAAACCTTGGCTTCATGAAGCTCTTTGTGGAGAAAAATCATAGTGCTTACTTACATAGGTACTTTTGACATCAATGACAACTTTTAGCTTAGGGACTCAAAATGTCCAACATAAAAAATGCAAAGCCATAATCCCTTTAAGAAACACATTTTAGTAACTACTTATCTTAATCTGAATGTATTTCAATATATTTATATTGGAAGATCTATTAACAATATACTATTTCTACAACTATGTCAATGATCTAAAGGCTACATGTATTTTACATGTCCAATTAAAGAAACATGTTCCTAAATAATAAACACATAAAACATCCTCCGATTTATGTAGTATAAACAAGAATACATAGATATTACAGAAAAATATTTTACTATACATTTGAATAAGTTAACATTGGTATAATTAATATCAAATATATCTAATATATTTATCCAATTCAACACATTGATGGAATAATATTATTCTTAACCATTTGAAAAATAAATATTAAGCAATTTTTGGCATTTTTTCCACATTAAAATTTTGTAAAATTTTGCCTGAAATATGTAAATAATTTTTCCAATAAAATTCATAAATTCATTTTGAGCATTTTTGTCACATTAAAACGTTTTTTGAATTTTTTCTAAGTGATTGATGGGTGTAGTTTTGGGTAAAATCCGAGCGAAATACCTTTTCACCCTAGGCACAATGAAAATTATTTTTCAGGCATTTTTTTGGCAAAAATACTTCTTGGACATTTCGCTGGTGAAATTGCTTCTTGGCCATTTCAATGGCAAAATCACTTTACTGACAGTTTCGTTTCCATTTATGGTAAAATTCCTTTTCACTTAATTTCTTAGGGAAATCCAGTTTCCAAGACGGGCTCTACTTTTAGTAGCACAAGCGTTTCCTAGGTGAAATCATAGAAAAATGGTAATATTAGAGCAAAACTCTATTTTTGAGTGTATCCTGGGTGAAAACATTAGCCAGTGCACATTCTAAGTTCAAGTCCAGGTAAAAATCCATTCCGGGCATGACTTGGGCAAAATGAATATGAAGGCTCATTTTGGACAAAACTTTGAGCGAAATCTCATTTTAGAAGCAAACACGATCTCCCCTACATTTTTAGTTCACATCTTCTTTGGGAAAGGATTAAGGTTGGTAGAATTAATTCCTGTGGCAACAAAATAGATATATCCGAGATCACTATAAAAAATTATTGAATTTAAGTATTGTGCCCTTGAATCTGGTGTAATCTTATTCATTTTTGAAGCACCTTCTACTTTGGTGGGTATTTATTTCTAAGGCACCGCTATGGATATTGAAATTATACCGATGATTTTTGCCAAAGCCCCGATACGCTATGTGATAAAATCACTAGATTTTTTCCAATGCATTTGCTAATTGGTTTGTTGTTATTGCCAAGGAGGAATTACTGTCATTTGATATTTTACTAGTCAACATTTTGTTTTAATATGCATTTAATTATAGAGGCATAACGCTCTATAAATACTAAGCATTTTTATATAAAAGAGGAGGATAAAAATTTTGCTAAATAAACTCTTTAAGTAGTAGTCTTTGTGTATATACTACTTATGATGGTATAGGGAAGATGAGTTATGAGCATGTCCAATATGTGGTTGTCTTGGAAATAATCCATAGAATTATAGATAAGGATATCATGGTAAGATTGCTCATGATCTCTCTTAGAGGTAAGTTGCTTTACTGGTACAAATAATTATATTTTATCATCATTACCACCTAGGACAAGTTGGTTCAATTATTAATCAAGTGTTTTAATGAACAATCAGATCCATTTTCTCTATTGCATCAGTTTACCACCATTCAGAGGCATTCGTAGAAGAAAATCATAGACTTCAATGTCAGGTTTGCTCAAACTTGGTACAAATTTCCTGATGGTCTTCGATTGACTTTTGAGCAAGTTGCATTTTACTTCCTTTGATGTTTCAACTTTGACATTAGTATGGCCATCCAATAGTTTAATGCTAACACATTTCCTAATTTGTATTATGCTATACAAAAGGTCAAGGCTAACTTGATTGCTATCGGTATGCTTTCATCGAAAATGATGATGCCTATTTTTCCTAATATTTCATAGTATTTGTATGCCAATACATCTTCTCAGCCCTTGACCATGTACCCCATGTATCCAATCCTTTCATGGAGTCCAAATTCATCTCAAACCATGATGAAAATTTATATCCTACAACTGCCTGCTTCAACCATTTCATAGTTACCCACTCCGGTTCCATTCCTAGCACTACCATCTCCACTTGTACCCTTTGCATTACTTACTCCTCCAGCACCCTCAAATATTGATCCACAAGAGAAGTTGCTTAAGGATATGAAGTCAATGAACTTGACCATAAGATTTATGGGCAATGAGATCACAATTGTTAAGAGGAGGTAGGCTGAAAGAGATTTCTTGCCTAAGATATTTCAACCATCGCTGATCACCAGGGAGCAAGCAACATCAAATAGCAAGGCACCTGAAAGAAACCCTATTATATTGGTAAAGAAAGAAGCTGACACATTAGACAAATCATACTGGTGCTATATCTATAATGATTTGCATGGTAAGGAAACTTGCATAGTTCATCTAAAATGCGTGTAGATGTTGGTAAAATTTTATTTCGATGGTCAAATCAACATTATTATAGTATTTTATCATAATTTCATGGTCCCTTTTGAAGAGCAAGTTTCAGTTCTCATAGGATCTGGAAGAAAACTCATCATCATGGACCCAAATGAAATGGAGCCCCTAAAGGTACTTGTTGATCCAAAGATGCAAAATGAGAAAAAATGAGTACAAGATAAAGCCCTTATCTTAGTGCCCAATACAGATGCACCTATCCTATTAAAATATCTTTTGCCTCCATGAGTAAAGGAAAGAGTGCAAGAAAAATATTCAACTAAATAGGCAAAAGCTAAGACAAAGGAACAGTCCAGGAAAAGCTCAAATACCCATCCTTGAACAAGTGTCAGAGGGTAGAGGCTACACAATCGTACTAGAGAAAATATGAAGCTACCAATGAAGAAAAAGAGTCCAGTGCATCCACATATAACATCATTGCATAATTGAAGAGGATTTCAGCCAAGGTGAGTCTCTATGATGCATTGTAATTTCTTGGAAAAGTGGACTTGTTCCAAGAATCACTAAAATTTGTGAAATATAAGGGGAAGAATCTAATTCAAATAGTGTTATATCAAACACTTATGACTTCTACCATGGGAAAAAACATACCACCCCTTTCTACTTGTCCCTCAGTATGGAATGCTGGATTATGCACAATTACATGATTAACTTTGGTACTACGACGACTGTCATGCCAAAGGCAGTTTGTGATGTTATGGGTATAGAATATACTAGAAACAAACCTGAAAAATTACAATTATATGGAACCCCTATGAGGATAGTTGAGGTCATTAAGGATATCCCTATTATGTTGCATAAAATACCTCAGATCACTTTTATCCAAGAGGTGGTCGTGGTTGATTTGGAGCTATATTTTAGCATGTGCATGTCGAGGGAGTTCGCTACTAATTTGGGAGGCTATATTTCATTGGACTATTCCCATATGGAAATTCCTATCAAAGGAAGGAGAATATAGATCTATAATGAGAAGCCTTTGACTTACCACATAGAGAAAATTAAATAAGAAGATAAACCCATGAATTTTGTTAACTTGATGATCAAATAATTAGAGGAATTAGATTTTATGGAAGAAGTTATGAATGAGTTTCATATAGAATATGTGTTTCCAATGCTTTTAATGCCATGATGGAGACCAAAACTGGCTGTTACACCATTACCAAGCCTAAAAAAGTTGAAGTAAAGGTGTTTGATGAGCAATATCCCATTCCAGATCAATTATGGAAGTTGTACTTCGATGGTGCAAGGTGTAAGAATGGCGTAGGAGCTGGAATAATTCTCATTTATCCTTCTAAAATACAAAAGATGCACTCTTACTAGTTGAACTAGAGTTGTACAAACAATGTTGCTAAGTATGAAGCACTCTGCTTGGGTTTGAAGAAAGCAAGGAAGCTTGGAATCAAACAACTACATATTTTTGAATATTTTGAGCTAATCATCAATCATGTAACCAGTAAGTGTATTTCGAAGTAGCACTACTCAAAATTCTACCGTAACAAAGTATGGGATTTGTTTGAGTCTTTCACAACATTAACCATTCAAGCAATTTCATGAGAACATAACAAACATGCAAATATCTTGGCATTTCTTGGCTAATTTTTCTCTAGTTGAACATGTGGTGAGAAATCCCAAGAATATGAGGTTAGTTTATAGACCTTCAGTCCCTAATAAAAATATCTAATGGTAAGTTTTTGAAAGTAACGAGTAGATTTTAATTTTTTTTGATAAAAGAATATAGTAATATGGAAGAAATAACACTTTATGAGGAATAAGTCAAGGAGTTTATACAACTATGAAACAATCATATCCCAAAATTATTGATTACAATTGAGAGCCTATTTGATCCAAATAATAGAGAAAAAAAACATAGGATCAAATTGGATGAGGAGTACAGTAAAATACAGTTGGAACTCAAAAAGTCGATCAAAGTTGGTACCAATTGCATTCTAAAAGAGCTAGAGCAGATCAAGGAGTTGTGCCACAAGTACCTAGACATTGTCACTTGGAGCTACCAATATTTGAAAGGCTACAACAAGGAAGTGATACAACATACCATTGAGCTGCAAGATGGAGTGAAACCCTTCAGGAAAAAGCAGAGGCTAGTCAATCCCAAGATTGAAACCTTGATGAAAGAAAAATTATTGAAGATGCTAGAAGCCAAGATCATTTACCCGATTAAGCATTCTACCTAGGTAGAAAATCTGGTCCCTATGTAGAATAAGAATGGAGACATTCACCTGTGTTGACTTTAAAAATTTGAATTAGGTGTCTCTAAAGGATCATTATCATTTACCTCAGATTGACTAGATTATTCATGTAGTTGTTGGTGCTCAAATATTTTCTCTATTGGATGGATTCTATGGCTATAATCATATTTGGGTTAAATATGAAGACCAGCATAAAAAAACATTCACCGTGAAATGAAGAACATTTACTTATCAGCGAATACCGTTTGGTCTCTCAAACACTGGAGAAATTTTTTAAAGAGCAATGGACATAGCTTTTGGTGAGTTTTTAAATTGTCATTGTGATTTATCTGGATGACATGATTGTATTCTCTCTTTACAGGGATGATTATAGTCTACATTTATGATAAGTGTTCGAGAAATACTGAGAGTTTAGAATATCCATCAACCCGAAAAAGTCCTTATTCATAGTAAAATAAGGGAATCTCCTAGACCACATTATTTTGGATAAATATTTAGCTATTGATTTAGCTAGAGTTGAGGCTCTCATGAAGCTTATGTTGCCAACCAACAAGAAGGATTTAGAATCATTATTCAGGTGGATAAACTTTATTTGAAAGTTTGTTGCAAATTTTTACCAAGTGATAAAGTTGATGACTGAGCTTTTAAATAAGAATGCTGAGTTCAAATAGACTGAGCAAAGGAAGTGAGCATTCAAAGACATCAAAGAAATAATTGCTCAAGCCCCAATCCTAGTAAACCCTAATTATTCAAAGGATTTTATCCTATATGTTTTTGGTGAACAAGAGAGTTATTCAATCGTGCTCACGCAGAAGGGGGATGATGGAGATGACTGGTCAAACACTTTTTTAAGCCAATTCATCCAACTATATGAAGAAAAATATAATTTCATTGAAAATAAAGTGTATGTAATGATGAAATATTTGAAGAATTTTTTGTATTTTATTTCTCAAAGCAAGACAATAGTTTATGTTGTTCATCCAGATGTTCAAAGTTTCATCATTTTAGGAGAGCGAGGAGACAAGAGACTTGGTTGCGTTTTAAAAATTCAATAATATGACGTTGAAACATGACCAACCAAGATATTTTGAGGTCGAGCATTATGTCAAGAGCTTGAAAAAAGTGTTGCATTCAAATCCATAGTTTGCCATCTTAAGGATTCAGTAAGTGGAAATATCATGATTGGATAGAGGACCTTGTTGAATATTTCCATTCAGGAAGGTATCATCTACACCTCAATGCTTCATAGAGAAGGATATTCAAACTTCACACCCTTAGATTCATAATACTGTTAAATGGATTGTTCCATAAAAACATTGATGTGGTACTCCTTAGGTGTATCTGAGAACCAGAGAAACAAACAATCATGGAGGAGTTTCACTCTGGTTTATGAGGAGGCCATTATGCATGGAGACCAATGGAATTGAAGATCATTAAAGTAGGTTATTTATATCCCACTATATTTTTAGATGCTTTCAAAGTTAGTAAGAATTGTGATAAGTTCCAGAGATATGTTGGTAGAAGCAAGAATGCACCATTACCCCTTCATCTGATTCAAGTAGAAGCACTATTTCAGCAATGAGACTTAGAATTTATTGGGATTATTGATCTCAATTACTCTACCGGATATAAACACATTCTAACTATGACCAACTATATTACTCAATGGTCAGAAGCAATCCTGACCAAGAAGGCATACTAGGTGATAGTTATCTCTTTCATTGAATGTTTAATCACTCATTTTGGTATACCAAATGCAATCATAACAAAAAATAGAAATCCCTTAATTGGTTCTAGGATCAATGAATTCACGGATAAGTATGGGATTTATTTAAAAGTTTAATCTAATTACTATCCACAAGGAAATTGCTTGGCTGAGTCCATAAACAAGAATCTTATGAGAATTCTAAAGAGAAACCTTGGCAACAACAAGCGTAGTTGGCACTTGCTCCTAAACCAAACCTTTTGGATAGATCGCATCTTCATGAAAAATCCATTAAAAAATTCCATTATTCCTTGGTATACAACAAATAAGCTATCCTACCCATTCATATTGAATTGTCGACCCTTCAATTCTTGTACTTACTTAATGATGAAGATGATGAATTTGACCCCATGAGTGTATGGTTAGTTCAGATTTTATAGTTGGAGGAAGAGAGGGAGAAATCGTACAATCCCTTCATAGAACATGCCTAGATGATGAAGAAGTGGTTTGGTAAGAAAGCTTCTAAAAAGACTTTCAAGGTAGGTGACCTGGTGTTAAAATGGAACAAGAACAAGGCAAATCCTAGAAATCATCACAAGTTCAAAATGATTTGGGAGGTTCCTTTCTAGATTTTGGATGTGAATCATGTTAACTCATTTTATTTGCAGGATATGAACAGTCATGCACTGCCAATTCCGATGAATGGTCTTCATTTGAAGGCCTACTATCAGTGAAAATCAAGATTATGAATGTAAATATGTATATATTTTTATTTAATGTCTATTTTTACAGTAATAAAAAAAATGGCTAAGGATGGGAAGCAAAATCCTTTTTTAGTGTGAAGGGGTGTTTTCTCTAGCAAAATTCATTTTCACTAGTGAAAAGCCTTCTTCGCCCCTTCTGCATTAAGAAAGAAGAAAGAAAAAATAAAAAAATTGGAGGTGAAAAATTCTTTAGAACTTGGGACTTCCCAGGAGGTCACCCATATGAGTTCTAATACATGAAAAAAATGCTTAACTATGGAGTTATTGAAGAATTGGAAAACATAAAATCAACTTTTATATTGTGTCTTTTAGGTTCAAGGTTTTGGAGGTATAGTAAAAAAAAAAACAAAGGGCTTACATTTTGTGCCCTTGCCTTGAAACCCATCATTTTGGGTTTTTTGCCAAAGTTTTTTCCCATGCTTCTTTTAGCTGGCTAAAATGTGGTTTCGCTCCTTCCCACCCCTTTCCCAAAAAAATATATTATAAAAGTGCCACTTTTAGAAGAAGGGATGCCCAAGTTAGTAAAAGCATTTGATGAAAAAGAAAAGAAAATAACAAATTGAAAAAAAGTGATTTCGCTCATGCATATTTCATTCTCAGAGCGAAACTTAAGTTACTAGCCATCAAACCCTACTTGCATGGTTTTTGAAAGAATAACATTGCGAAGGTTATTTTCGGAGCAAAGTGGGGTGAAATGCCTTTTCGCATTGTTTTCTCAGTAAACCCCTAGAGTGCATGGCATTTTGCCTATAAAAATGGTGAATTTTCTTTTTCGGTGCCCCACATATGCAAATCGAGGTGTTCATCATGATTTTCAAGACATAAAAGCAAAAAGGCATGTTTCTATAAATAGTCGTTAACGACCAAATGTGCCCCTCAAAAAGAAAAAAGCAAGGTAAAGACTAAAGCAACCAATTAGAGCACTTGGAGAAGAGGTGGGAAAAACTGATAAATCATTGGAAAGTGTGGTATATCCTCGAAATTAGTTGGCATGATGTAGGTATTTATTTCAGTGGGTGTGGTTTGAAATTTGTAAAAGGGTAAACATTTCTGTTCAAAAAATCAAAACAATTGTAGAGTTCCTATGTAGAGTTGCTGTGAATTATTTTTTGCTCCAAGATTTAAAATTATTTATTGCTTGTTCAAAGAAATCTGAATATGGGGAAGATAACCATAGAAACCAAGGAGAAATCTAAAAAGAAGGCTAAACCAAAGAGGTAGAAAAAAACTAGAGAGCAGGAGGAAGAAGTATAATTAATGCCTTCCTCTGACTACCTGACACAAATTAGTGATTGTGTAATCACAAACAAAGGCGTAAAGAAATTATGCTAGGATGTTGAGTTCACTCTACAAAAGGTGTCTGCTGAAAGTTCTTGTACCATGACATTCTGCTTTCATATCTTATAGTACCTGTGTACACTTGTGCATCCATATCTCGATCCGGTCTAGACGATTGCATAGTTATATAACTCTGCTTCAATAACTATTCAAAACATCCAAGGAGATTAACTATTCAGTATTTCAACTAGCTCCATAAGGGATGCATGCACTTGTGGTGTACGAACTCTGCCTAATGTCATATTTAAAAAGCTCAACCATCAAGAGGAAATTTATCAGTCCACTATTCATATGTGGTAGTTTGTGGAAAACCGGTTGTTGGAAATACCATATTTTGGGATGTTTCCAGAATTTCAGCGCTATTGAAGGATTTCAAGTACCCAGATTTATACTCAATAATGGCGTGGTTGGTGAGATTGTCTTCGAATTCCACAGTGAATAAGTGGCAAGCAACGTTGGTGCAGTGCATGTTACAAGTGGAGTTTTACACCTCAACTACCATGACAGAAACCACGAATCCAATTTTCTTTGATTGGGTAGATTTCTTAGCACAAAGAATGTATTCATAGTTGTAGAAGGTGCAAAGTATATAATACATTACTTTTAGGTACTACTCCCTTATGTTATGGTACTTTTTCATGAGGGCCATGAGAGTCCACAAAAGTAAGCTTGGGTCCATCAAAGTAAGTCTGGGTTAAGTTATTTTTTGGTTATGGATGACGCATTTTCACTGATTTATGATGATTAGCCCAAGGAGTATCTTTCACTCAAAAAGAGGAGCATGGGTATAATATTACCTTTCTCGAGCATGGTGAAGAAGCCCATAAGTGATGTAGTTTCTATTCTTAGAACAAAATTGCTTTCTTCACAAACTATTGAGCAAACTATTTTTTAGAAGATACCCTCTTTAGCTTAGCTAGAAAAATCAAGCCCAATGGTGACAATAGTAGATCTGGAAATAGAGGAAGAGAAAGACATTGTAGTGCAACAACCTTCATCACTAGCATAAATGGTGTTAGAGCTCATAGATACGCATTTTATTTCCTCTTCTCTCTCTAAAAAGTATTTGGTGACCACTGTATCCCCATATGTAGTTCCCATATCTACTTCACCTCTATTTATCATACTCATATCTTTCATTAACATATTTATTTCATAGTCACAGGTCACCAACACTCCCCTAGTTTCATCCTTTCACTCATTTTATCTTCCTTCTATCATTCACATCTACCCTGAACCCATTTTACCTTTTGTTGTCCCTGCTTCATCTTCCATGCTTTCCAATATTGTTATCACTATAAGTATGCAATCCCCTCTTAGAGTGAGTGTAACTGTAGCGCCCTCCACTTCCATCCATGTTGTTGAGTCAAATCCCTAACAAGCCCATTTTCTATCTTCCCCAATTTTTGTAATGTAGGAGCTACTATATTTTTAGATGGAGTTGCTGCCAAAGTGTCATATAAAAGAAAAGATCAAAAAAGGGTGGAAAATTTCATCACGGTGGTTGAATAATCACAAGCGAAAGGATACACTAATTCTAGCAAAATCGATGAAGAAAGTGACTTTTGACCCAGAGGCAATGGAGGTGCACGTAGTGAAGATGATTCCTTAGGTCCAGAAACCTCAAGGAGATATGGTACCCAGTGATTATTCATATCAAGTCATCATCGAGGACCTCACGAAGATATATGCAACTAAGAAAATGGGTAACATATAGGTGGATATGAGTTTGATCAACCTGCACAACGAGCACTACAAGGACTGCTTATTTCAGGCTAAGGTAAAGATAGCAGAGTTAGAAGAAGTTTTTTTAGCACAAAAGGCCCAATTGGATGTTGTGTAGTTTGAATATTAGTAGTGGTAGCAAAAGGTAATGCGCTTAGAGGGCAAAATTAAGCAGGTAGCCACACAACATCAAATAGCATAGCAAGAAGTACAACATATCTAGGCCTTGTAGGCCCAAATTCATAATATGCAAAATCAATTGGTAGTAAAGGCAACGCAGTCGGTAACTCTCACGAAGGATAAATTTAAGGAAGCTCATAGTCAACTACTGATTAATTGTAAAAATATGGTAACAAAGAATACGTTAGTTCTCATGTTCCTTTAGGAATTACAAACAATTATTTCATATGGTAAACATGTAGTGGAGTATATAGAGGAGAACGTGGAGCTAAAATTAGAAATAGAGATGAAGATCTAGGCAATGGATCAAATGGATCTTCGATTCTGCCCACTGAGAAAAATAGCCCATGCTTGGGTAAATGCAAGGATCACGCCACATAGTTATTTATCCAAGATGGACCTAGTTAAAGAAGTCCATAAGCTTAAAGAGACATTTGAGCATGAGAGGTGTATTTCATTGGTTTACTTTGATACGATCGTAGCTAATGGTTTCTCCAATTTCATTGATTATCAAGGGAATATTATGGAAAAGGACCTGGATGCATTATGGGCTATTTTCATAGATGATGCCTCAGAGGTTTATGACTTGGAGGAGCCCATCACTGAAGAGCACGTGCTACCATTGATGAGTAAATTCACCCGCATTGAGTCTAGATTAGTGGAGTTTAGCCAGAGGGCCAACTATATTTATCTAGAGTAGGTTGAGACTTTTAGATACATTGTGGATATGCTCAATACTTGTGAGGTGATTGGTATGGATGCTTGGATCGAAGAAGTTGCGGTGTATGAATCTACAATGTCACATCTTAAAAAGTAGGAAGAAGCTAGTACAAGTAGCTAGCCATCAGATGCAGCAGATAGTGGAGACTCTGACGCCAATGAATGAAGGCCTAGGATCGATTGCATTCAGGCAAGTTGAATACCCCGCGAGCTACAAAAAATGTTGATATTTTTACCACATTAAAATTTTGTAAAATTTTTCCTAAAATATGTAAACAATTTTGCCAATAAAATTCATAAATTCATTTTGAGAATTTTTTGCCACATTAAACAATTTGTTGAATTTTTTTCTAAGTGATTGATGGGTGCAGTGCCAAGAAAAATCCAAGCGAAATAGCTTTTCACCCCTAAGCGCAGCGAAAATCCTTTTTTCGGGTATTTTGCTGGTAAAAATACTTCCTAGGATTTTTGCTAGTGAAATTACTGCTTGGTCATTTAGTGGGTGAAATCATTTTACCGACAGTTTTTCTCCCATTAATGGCAAAATTCCTTTTCACTTTATTTTTTAGTGAAATCCAGTTTCCAAGACATGCCCCAATTTTAGCAGTGTAATATTTTCCCAGGTGAAGTTTTAGCAAAAATGTAATATTGGTTTGAAACTCCATTTTTGAGTGTCTTTTGGGTGAAAATATTGGCAAGTGCACATTACAAGCATAAGACCAAGCAAAACCCATTTCGGGCATGACTTGGGTGAAATAAATATGAAGGCCTATTTCGGGTGAAACTTTGAGCAAAAGCTCATTTTAGAAGCAAACACCATCGCCCCTACATTTAAGTATTGCGCCCTTGACTCTAGTGTAATCTTGTTCATTTTCATAGCGATGTCCACTTTGGTGGGTATTCATTTTGAAGGCACTGTCATGGAGATTAAAATTATACCAATTATTTTTGCCAAAGCCTCGATATGCCATATGATGAAATCACTAGATGTTTCCCAATGCATTTGCCAAGGAGGAATTATTGTTGTTTGACCCTTGACTAGCCAACATTTTGTTTTATTGTGCATTTAATTACAGAGGTGCAACCCTTTGTAAATACTAAGCATTTTTATGTAAAAGAGGAGGATAGATATTCTGCTAAAAAAAATCTTTGAGTTTAAATTTTTGCCTTAATCGAAATATGCTTGAATCTGGTTCCTAGAGCAGTCTTTGTGTGTATGCTTTTTGCTTATTATTTTTGTTAAATTCATATCTTGGTTAGATAGATTAAATTATGCATCTGAATTTGATTTTGATGAAGAGTGAATGTTGAAATGCTAACTAGAGGTTATCTTTGCAAGTTGTGATTGGTTTCTATGTTATTATTTTAGTTAAATGTTGTTAAAAATTGATGTGGATGCTTAGCTGCTAGTTTATCCCCATCTTACTTTTCCAGCTCAGCCATATTTATCATTCCTTTCTATCATTTCACATAAATTTCCCATTATCCTAAGCTTTAAATCAAATTAGATTAGTAAGGGAACCAACCCTCTCTGGAGATTGGCCTGAAGGACATCTCTCTCCTTCGACCTTTCAATGTTGGCCGGGTCTAGGGTGCAAAAGTATTTTGTACTTAGGAAGATTCATGACCAATAGTAATATTATAAGATAAATTTTTCATTAGCCTTTTTGATTTTTTTATCAACATATCCTAAGCTAATAAAATAATTAATAAACTATACTACTATGAAAACTATATTTTGTAAATGTAAATATAAAATATGGCATATATCAAAGTCAATATTGGTAGTAAAATTCATGAATCCATATAAAATATTCAATAAATTATTGTGATCTTCACCTATTAATATTTGGACATCCATAGTGGAGAATTTCTACATGATCTCTCTTCTAGACATAATCAAGGCTAATGCATTATAAAAAGTATTGTATTTTCTTATGCAAATTATACAATTAATAATTTTAAAAAATTTATAAGTTCATCATCAAAACTTATATGTTAATATTATTAAATCACCTCATTAACTCCTTTGTGCAAGTCCCATATATATATATATATATCATTAACTCCTTTGTGCAAGTCCCATATATATATATATATATATATATATATATATATTAAGGTGAAATATAAGTGTAAACTATTAAACTTTCCAAGACCAACTTAGATATGTTGTTCATTAACATTGTTAGACCAAAAATCCTAATTAAAGATCCTTTGTAAACAAACACAACAACTAACAAGCTCAAGAACCATGGTAGAAAAACAACTTATTCATAAGCAGAATAGAAGAGGAAGGAGAACACTTATAATGAAAGCAAACCTATATACACCACATATAGCAAGCATTTGGTTAGTGGCCATGGACTCTAGAATGCCAACATTGACCTTCTTCACCTGCCTCTTGGGTTAGTGACTAAATGTAGTACACTATATATTTATTTTGATCACCCCCATTTAAATTTATATTATTAAGACCCACCAATAAATATATAAGGCTTATGATAATTGTTAGAAATATATTATATTCCATCATTTGGGTTATGTAAATGTATCTTCCAAGGTACATACTTATGATAATAGATTACTTTAGGGGAAAGTTATCTAGTTACTTCATGCAATGCAATAAATGCACAAGTGTCAATGTGCAAGTTGTAAATGTGCAAGGTGTCACTTGTAAAGCTAGATAGAGCGTTGTCCAAGTATCCTATTTTGCCTATATAAGGAAGGCATCATTGTTAGATAGATAGAACAAAGAGAGTTGGTGATAAATTAGCTTAGAACATCTTCGTAGGTAGTACAGTTTTGTGTGTATCACCATCTAGTGGTGATGGGTGTAATGTAGTCCAATAGCTTTATTAATGGAGTGTTCACTTCCTCAATAGTCACATTGTATTCATTTATATCATTTATATTTATTTTATATCTTATTCATCTAGAATATTTACTTTCTTTAATATTATTCAACATCTTGTGATTGTTATCTCCCTTTTCATATTATATCAAAATATAACAGTGGTATCAGAGATATGGTAGATCTAGTATATGTAGGTCTACAGGAAAATCACCATAATTATTGATCTTGAGTGTTTTTTCAACCTAATGCATCATTGGAACAATCATTGTTAAAATATCTTAGAAGAATCTAGGTGGTATAATTAGGGAGAGTCACAAGTGAGGATTGAAAAAAATCTCAGTTCTAGAAAATACTAATATTGCATTTGACTAGAGTATTTCCATAGAATTATAGGAACAACTCATGAAGACCAAGACTTAGCATTCAACCCACTAGATTGATAGATCATCTGGTGAAGATCCAGGATATTTGGAATTTGTTATTCATTGCCCAAAGTTTATTTTATTGAATATAATTAATTCTTAGAGGATTGGTACTCCTACGACAAAAATCTAGGAGACTCCAACTTCATTGCTTGAAGGTTTGTGTGCCCTCATAGTGCAGATATTAGTTACATGTGTAGGATAAGAATACTGTGAAAGAAGACTTATAAAGAATAGGCATGGTGAAGCTATGAGACTAAAGATCTCCATTGTAGATTGAAGAACAGGCCATAGAAGCCATGATACAAAAAGACCATAGTAGCCCTGAAGAATAGGCTATAGAAGTCTTGATACAAAAAGGCCATAGTAGCCTTAAAGAAAAGTCCATAGAAGCCTTGAAGCAGAATCCATAGAAGCCTTGATACATAAAAAAAACACATAAGCCTTGATATTGAAATAAACCACAAAATCCTTGATCCTAAAGAATAACTCAAAAGGAATATTTGATTCAAAAGTAGATTAAAATTTTGGTATTAACATTTTTGTTGTAGGAAAATAAGATTCAGTGAGTTGGGAAACATCCTATAATAAATTTAGGAAGAGTATCTTATTTATAATGAATTTAGAGGTTGAAGCAAAAGAGATCAGGATAATATCTCATTGAAGGAATTCTAGAATTGGAAGAAGAAGGACTAGGAGAGTACTACTTGAATCCAGAAGCAACAAAATCAGAGATCCAAGAGTAGATCACACAACCAACACTTTTAGGAATAAAATGTTGAAGAGGTATCAAGGGAAGATCAAAAAAATATATAAGATCAAAGACCTTGCGAAGGTATCATCGAGCATCCAAAAAATTCTAGGAAAGCCTTTCTAAAGAAATCATCAAAGGAGATATCACTAGAGAAATACACTACCTAGGATAAGCCCCTGATAGTGAAGCACTTAGGACAATTACTACCATTCGACAACAAGCCCAAGAGAAGTAGAATTTGAAAAGGAGTGACAAATATTAGAGGAAGTATTTGGCAAGGAGTACAAAATTTTAGAATAAGAATCCAATGAAAGACCTAAAGATATTCAAAATCTTGAGAAGAAAATCCTACTTGAAGTCCAAATTTGATAAGAAGACTTGAAGACAAAAGAAGCTTATCAAATCTAGAGATTTGAAGATTACCTCTCATAGTAAGAAGGCACCACTTTAAAGACAAAGAATTATCCAAATACACAATAAAAGGAGGAATGTTGGCAATTTTGGGTACATTGGGTACATTGCCCTTGCTCAAGTGTTGATGTTGTCATTGATGTCAAGAAGCGGAAGGGTTTTTGTGAAAACCAAGGCAGACAAAATAATAGGTTTTGTTTAAAACCATGGACAACAGATTTGAAATGGGTTTTCCTTAAAACCCAAGTTAGCTCTTCGTTTCGTTGAAAAAGGTGCTCCGATGATGAAGATATTTAATTTTAAATATCCAGTTTAAATTTTATTTATTTATTTAAAATTTAAATTAATATTTTAAAATTAAATTAAAGTTTTTCACCGGCTTGTTTGAAAAGCCGACGTGTTTGGTATTACTTCGAATTGCTTATTTAATGAGGCGAAGTCGTAGGCAAAGAGTGAGCCAAAATAGAAATGAAATCTACGGGCTTCGGTGCGAGAGGAAGTCTTGCGACCTGCGGCGGACGGAGACCGTGAGGAGAGGAAGTCTTGCGACCTGCAATGGATGGAGACCGTGAGGAAATATTTCAACCTGTGACAGACAGAGACAGTGAGAATCGCCAGTTTGAGGAAGTGCGACCGATTGTTTTCGAAGGGAAATGTTCAGAAAATAAATGGTGCGATATTCAAAGTGCGCTCATTTGTATGTCGAAAAGAAAAAGACGAACATGGTGCGGCGATGTGATTAATCCCTTATGATGCTAAATTTTGAAAAGCACGGTAATCGAGAGGAAGTGACAGTGAAAACATAGAGCACGTGATTTGGTGACCTGGCAGAGAGAAGAGGGGTTTTCGACGGTGCGCGTTTTAGAAGAGATAATTATCTTACTCACCCTGTTGATTCCATTCGACAACACAGAGGAGTCGATTGATGAATGGTGTGTAAGCGCTGCTAACAAGGAGGTGTTAAGGTCGAATCACAATGACGATAATTTTGTTGGTTGAAAAGTCACAATGGTGATACTCAATCGCTGGGTAGCGCAGTTGCACGACCGGTTGGAAGTCCAACCTAAGCTGCTGTAGATTACGGGATCGAACGAATCCCAGCAATAGTTTTGATTGTGACAAGACATCTTCATCAAACAAAAGGGGTGCTCGATTTCAAAATCGTTGCTAAGCTACGGTAGTTTGCTGGATCGAATCACAGCGATGGCGAAGTAGTAGAAATTCTCCTATTGGGCAGAGGCGTCGAAGCCGGTTGAAAATCGCTTCTAAGCATGCGACAGATCGTTGGATCTAATCAATCCAGCGACGGCGGAGGATGCACTTTTTAGGTATGTCATAATATGCTTGTGGAAGTTGAGAGTTACAAAGGAGTGTTTAAGGTTTTTATTTTGTTAAGTGCATTGCATTCTTAAGAAGATATAAGGGGAGTCTTATCTAAAGTGTGGATTGTTTATTATTGGTTATATTACTTTATTATAAAGTTTTGGGAGTTATAAGGTTATGCAATGTGATGATCTATTTTATTTTATGGTACAAGTGGTTTTAGGAGAGATAAGGGAGCTGTGCAATTAAAGGCTTTAGTGATGATTATTGAAAGGTGGAATAATGCTGATTATTTTGTGATTTACTAACCCTTGTGAAGATTGGCAAAAGAAAGTTGTGATGGTGGCAGATTCCCAAAGGGGTTCCTTCACTTCAATAAGGTATGGGCACATTCTTCTTATGAGTATGAGTGGTGTATGTTATTCCTGAAATAAGATTGGAGTAAAAAGGTTTTCATAAAGGTTTCCTTTGGTTGAGTGTAAATCCTATTTTCTGGTTTGTTGAAGACTACTTATGCATTGTTATCATTGATGAGAGTTTTGATGAATGCACAATTCTGGTGTGAGGTAGTGGAAGCATTGTGCACTAGGGTTTATGGTTGTGAGTCTTACTACTTGCTATGAGTTGGTGAAACCCTTAGTTGGTTGTTTTGATATTGCTGGATGAGTTGCTTCCATAGTGGCTGTGTTGATCAAGTTAATGCTTTACTAGATACATGATATTGGGCTTACTCCATTAAGTTGATTTGAACAAGTTATTCTATGCCTTTGGTGATATTGTATTGGTGGCTATTTTGTTCAAATATCATTGGAGGGAAAAGGATTTTTTTCTTGTTTCCTTTTCTTGTGATGATTGGTTGAATGCTTCAAGGTTAATGTTGAGTTGAATGTTGTTGGTTAAACCTTGTCTATGAGCATTGTTGTTGAAGCCAAATTGGTTGAGAAAAGAGATTAGTTTTTGGAAAGAACATGAGTATCTTTGTTATATGAGACTTTGCATGGTTGGCAATTGTTGGGTTGTGTTTCATGTTCTTGAGAAAAGCATACTACATCTATCTTATTCTGTTGAGATTTGAGATTGAGTTGAGATTGAGATTGGGAGTAAAGTGTAGAACATATTGAGTCTCTAACAATTCTCTTTATGCTTCTATGAGGTGGATGAATCACGTTGGGTCTCTAACCATTCTCTTTGTGAGTTCATACCAAGCAAGTGTTCTTGATAAACTTGTGAGCAGGTGTTGGATAGGTTCCATTGGGGACTTGTGAGCAGGTATTGGACAGGTTCCATTGGGGACTTGTGAGCAGGTGTTGGACAGGTTCCATTGGGGACTTGTGAGCAGGTATTGGACAGGTTCCATTGGGGACTTGTGAGCAGGTTTTGGACAGGTTCTGTTGAGGACTTGTGAGCAGATTTGAACAGGTCCTGGCAGAGGACTTGTGAAGCTGAGTTTGATAGTTCTTTTAGAGAACCTGAAGAGCAAAGGTTTTCTAGAGGATCACCAGCCAGAGCAGAGCTAGGGGATTGGTGTCTCCTGTGGGTCGGTGCCCACAAACTTGAGCTAGGGGATTGGTGTCTCCTGTGGGTCGGTGCCCACAAACTTCAGATTAGGGGATTGGTGTCTCCTTTGGGTTGGTGCCCATAAACATTGTAATTGGGAAGGTTTCCCAAAGAACTTTGAGATAACTTTTAGAGAAAAGTTTTGTGGACGTAGCCCAGGCTTTTTGGGTGAACCACGTTAAAATTGGTGTCACTTTGTGGATGATCTTGTACTTTGTTTTGATATTGCTTTGGATATATTGCTTTACTATTTTGAAGTATAAAAGAAAAACAAAAAGAGGTCTTATACTGTTCACCCCCCCTCTCAGTATAAGCTTGTGTTCAACAATTGGTATCAGAGCGAGGTTCCTTCGAAAAGTTTAACAGCTTGAAGGAAGATCTTACAAGAACACAAATGGCAAGGAAAGGCAAAAGCAAAACCATAAGACACAAGAAGAAGAAATCTCACAAGGTCACAAAAGAAAATGAAGATGATCTCAATGTTGCTACTTTGGGAATGAAAATAGATTCAAGAGATGAATCAAACAAGTGGAGAACAAGCCAGATTAATAAAGTTTTGCACCAGATGTGGGAAGATCGGTCACTTTGTAGCTGATTGCTCACAAGGTAGAGAATGTTTTGTTTGTGGTCAACTCGGTCATAATGGACGCCAGTGCCATGGGTTTAGTAGCAGTGAAGATGAAGATGATCCGTTCAAAATTGATAAAGAAACAGATTCAGAACAAGAGTGTGATGAAGAAGGAAGTGATGCAGAAGCAAATTGGGAACATAAACTGATTTTAGACTTGAGTAAAAAGGTTGAGGATGCAGAAGATATAATCACCAACTTGAAAATTCAAGTAGAAGATTACAAGAAAATTTTTGAAGATCTTGAAATGCAATCTTCTAGGAAAACAGAGTATTGCAGCAAGCTAGAAAAAGAAATTGACGGTTTAAGAATGCAGACAGAAGAAATGAGTAATAAAGTTGGTATATACAACAAACATGAAGAGGAAACTAACAAAGTTATTAACAATCTAAAGCTGAAAATAGAAGAGTTCAAAAAGAGTGAAGAAACTCTCAGGTATTAGATCAATGAGAAAGAGACTGTTTGTTGCAAACAAAAGGAAGAGATTGTTTCATTGAAGAAACAACTAGAAGAGGCCAATACAACTCTTAAAACCAAATATGAGCACAACAATCAAGAAAAGAAGAGCGTCCACCTTGACAAAGCAAGTAAGTGTTCTAGTAGTGATAGTGAAAGTTCTTCAGGTGATTATAAAAATGAGATTTTGTTCATATCAGAAAAGGAGGAAGAACCGAAATGTCTTAGATATGGAAAGTGTGGGCACCTTGAGGATAATTGCACAAATAATGATTTGGTTGCTAGTATGTATGAGGATGCTTCAAAAAGTGATAAGGAAGATGCATGTATGGTTTTTGAAAAGGGTAGCACCTCTAGTGATAAGAAATCTGAAAAAGGCCTTGATAATTCAAAGTGCAATCAAATAGAGGATCTTGAATGTGAACTTACTAATGCTCTTAGTGTCTTGAAAAAGGAAATAAAGAAGAATGCTAGGGGGGGAGACGGCCTTGAAAACTCAAGAATGAGTTAGAATCTAAGGTGCTTGAGTATAGTGAATTAGAGCAGAAAATGGCTTCATTGAAAGAGGAAAATAAAGAGTACAAGGATAAGTTGTACAAGTTTCAAGATAGCTCAAAAAGGGTTAAGTCTCTCATCCAAAGTCAAAGAAATCCAACAGATAAAACAGGTCTTGGTTTTGTTAAGCCTCACAAGGAACAAGTTGGAGAGTCTAGTAAGAGACTCAAAAAGGAAGAGAGTTCTGATGAGAAAAGTATTTTAGATCATGAGTCCTTGAAAAATAGATGCACAGAAATAGAAAACACAATTCGAAATGAGAGGAAAAGGTTTTCAGAACCTAAGAGGTCAAACAATGGAAAGTTTCAAGGTAGATGTTTTGTGTGTCACAGATTTGGCCACATGGCTGTACATTGCATGGCTCAAGTGAAGAAGGTAAATAACAAGTTTTAGAAGTAGTAATTTCTTTCATGGGTATTGCTACTCTTGCAATCAGTTTGGGCATAAGGCAGTTTATTGCAAGGCAAATAACAGGAACTGGGTTGGTCGGAACTGGTTTAGTCAGAACATGTGGATTCAAAGAACAGGTATGCCTAAAAGAAACAACACTGTTACTTGTTATAAGTGCAACAATGAAGGTCACACAGATCGGACGAGTGTAGAGTTGAAATTCTAGGATACGAGAACGAGAACAGGTGGCATGATCAGGTCCAAGGATCAAAACAATGACAGGAACAAGAATATAGACAAAGAGTTCAAGAGAAGACCCGACAAGGAAGTTATAGATGTTGATGATGATCAGTGCCTAATGGGAGTTTTACTCCCACCCCAGAATTAATCACCTCATCAAGAGGTGGGGGAGGGACTAAGCTAAGAGGCTCATTCTTAGTTCCGAGCCCCAAAGGTGGCCCTTTGCCATTGATGACAAAGGGGGAGAGATATGAGTAAGGGGGAGAGCTTCAAGTGAAGAGGAAAGCTTCAAGTCAGGGGGAGCAAAACTTCAAAGAGAAGTGATTTCAGTTTTGGCTCTTGAAGATGTGGTTTTAGTAAAGTTTTGCCATCAATGACAAAGGGGGAGATTGTTGGCAATTTTGGGTACATTGGGTACATTGCCCTTGCTCAAGTGTTGATGTTGTCATTGATGTCAAGAAGCGGAAGGGTTTTTGTGAAAACCAAGGCAGACAATATAATAGGTTTTGTTTAAAACCATGGACAACAGTTTTGAAATGGGTTTTCCTTAAAACCCAAGTTAGCTCTTCGTTTCGTTGAAAAAAGTGCTCCGATGATGAAGATATTTAATTTTAAATATCCAGTTTAAATTTTATTTATTTATTTAAAATTTAAATTAATATTTTAAAATTAAATTAAATTTTTTCACCGGCTTGTTTGAAAAGCCGACGTGTTTGGTATTACTTCGAATTGCTTATTTAATGAGGCGAAGTCGTAGGCAAAGGTTGAGCCGAAATAGAAATGAAATCTACGGGCTTCGGTGCGAGAGGAAGTCTTGCGACCTACGGCGGACGGAGACCGTGAGGAGAGGAAGTCTTGCGACCTGCAGTGGACGGAGACCGTGAGGAAATCTTGCAACCTGCGACAGACGGAGACAGTGAGAATCGCCAGTTTGAGGAAGTGCGACCGATCGTTTTCGAAGGGAAATGTTCAGAAAATAAATGGTGCGATATTCAAAGTGCGCTCATTTGTATGTCAAAAGGAAAAAGGTGAACATGGTGCGGCGATGTGATTAATCCCTTGCGATGCTAAATTTTGAAAAGCACGGTAATCGAGAGGAAGTGACAGTGAAAACATAGAGCACGTGATTTGGTAACCTGGCAGAGAGAAGAGGGGTTTTCGACGGTGCGCATTTTAGAAGAGATAATTATCTTACTCGCCCTGTTGATTCCATTCGACAACACAGAGGAGTCGATTGATGAATGGTGTGTAAGCACTGCTAACAAGGAGGTGTTAAGGTCGAATCACAATGATGATAATTTTGTTGGTTGAAAAGTCACAATGGTGATACTCAACCGCTAGGTAGCGTAGTTGCGCGACCGGTTGGAAGTCCAACCTAAGCTGCTGTAGATTACGGGATCGAACGAATCCCAGCAATAGTTTTGATTGTGACAAGACATCTTCATCAAACAAAAGGGGTGCTCGATTTTGAAATCGTTGCTAAGCTTCGGAAGTTTGCTGGATCGAATCGCAGCGACGATGAAGTAGTAGAAATTCTCATGTTGGGCAGAGGCGTCGAAGCCGATTGAAAATTGCTTCTAAGCATACGACAGATCGTTGGATCTAATCAATCCAGTGACGGTGGAGGATGCACTTTTTAGGTATGTCATAATATGCTTGTGGAAGTTGAGAGTTACAAAGGAGTGTTTAAGGTTTTTATTTTGTTAAGTGCATTGCATTCTTAAGAAGATATAAGGGGAGTCTTATCTAAAGTGTGGATTGTTTATTATTGGTTATATTACTTTATTATAAATTTTTGGGAGTTATAAGGTTATGCAATGTGATGATCTATTTTATTTTATGGTACAAGTGGTTTTAGGAGAGATAAGGGAGTTGTGCAATTAAAGGCTTTAGTGATGATTATTGAAAGGTGGAATAATGCTGATTATTTTGTGATTTACTAACCCTTGTGAAGATTGGCAAAAGAAAGTTGTGATGGTGGCAGATTCCCAAAGGGGTTCCTTCACTTCAATAAGGTATGGGCACATTCTTCTTATGAGTATGAGTGGTGTATGTTATTCCTGAAATAAGATTGGAGTAAAAAGGTTTTCATAAAGGTTTCCTTTGGTTGAGTGTAAATCCTATTTTCTGGTTTGTTGAAGACTACTTATGCATTGTTATCATTGATGAGAGTTTTGATGAATGCATAATTCTGGTTTGAGGTAGTGGAAGCATTGTGCACTAGGGTTTATGGTTGTGAGTCTTACTACTTGCTATGAGTTGGTGAAACCCTTAGTTGGTTGTTTTGATATTGTTGGATGAGTTGCTTCCATAGTGGCTGTGTTGATCAAGTTAATGCTTTACTAGATACATGATATTGGGCTTACTCCATTAAGTTGATTTGAACAAGTTATTCTATGCCTTTGGTGATATTGTATTGGTGGCTATTTTGTTCAAATATCATTGGAGGGAAAAGGATTTTTTTCTTGTTTCCTTTTCTTGTGATGATTGGTTGAATGCTTCAAGGTTAATGTTGAGTTGAATGTTGTTGGTTAAACCTTGTCTATGAGCATTGTTGTTGAAGCCAAATTGGTTGAGAAAAGAGATTAGTTTTTGGAAAGAACATGAGTATCTTTGTTATATGAGACTTTGCATGGTTGGCAATTGTTGGGTTGTGTTTCATGTTCTTGAGAAAAGCATACTACATCTATCTTATTCTGTTGAGATTTGAGATTGAGTTGAGATTGAGATTGGGAGTAAAGTGTAGAACATATTGAGTCTCTAAAAATTCTCTTTATGCTTCTATGAGGTGGATGAATCACGTTGGGTCTCTAACCATTCTCTTTGTGAGTTCATACCAAGCAAGTGTTCTTGATAAACTTGTGAGCAGGTGTTGGACAGGTTCCATTGGGGACTTGTGAGTAGGTATTGGACAGGTTCCATTGGGGACTTGTGAGCAGGTGTTGGACAGGTTCCATTGGGGACTTGTGAGCAGGTATTGGACAGGTTCCTTTGGGGACTTGTGAGCAGGTTTTGGACAGGTTCTGTTGAGGACTTGTGAGCAGATTTGAACAGGTCCTGGTAGAGGACTTGTGAAGCTGAGTTTGATAGTTCTTTTAGAGAACCTGAAGAGCAAAGGTTTTCTAGAGGATCACCAGCCAGAGCAGAGCTAGGGGATTGGTGTCTCCTGTGGGTCGGTGCCCACGAACTTGAGCTAGGGGATTGGTGTCTCCTGTGGGTCGGTGCCCACAAAATTCAGTAGGGGATTGGTGTCTCCTTTGGGTTGGTGCCCATAAACATTGTAATTGGGAAGGTTTCCCAAAGAACTTTGAGATAACTTTTAGAGAAAAGTTTTGTGGACGTAGCCCAGGCTTTCTGGGTGAACCACGTTAAAATTGGTGTCACTTTGTGGATGATCTTGTACTTTGTTTTGATATTGCTTTGGATATATTGCTTTACTATTTTGAAGTATAAAAGAAAAACAAAAAGAGGTCTTATACTGTTCACCCCCCCCTCTCAGTATAAGCTTGTTTTCAACAAGGAAATGACGAGGAGAACAAGCCACCAAATATTAAGCTCATGAAATAAATTTTGAGATCATCATTTGGTGAAGAAAGAGATGTTCAAAATAGTTTACAAAGACCTACAAAATCCTACTTGAAGTAGCAACTTGGTGATATTAGGCACAAAGATCCACATCCTCTCCAGAAGCAGAAAAATGAGCTATATAAGGTTATAAAAAAGGTATGAAACTATTATGCTAACTAACTCATTTATTAGACCACTTATAAGATTCGTTGGAGCACCTTATCTAGATTAAAGTTGCTTAAAGAAAAAGTAGATTTTAGTCTTCAAAAGTGCAAAAAGGAAAAGGTTGTTTTTAAGGTTTATTTTCACATTAATTAGGAGTTGATTAGATTTTAGAATTATATCTATCAACTACCTATCATCTACTTTGGAAATATAAAAGAAGACTAAGCCCTGCAATATTATTTGTAGTGAATTTGCAAAATAACTCTTGAAGATTCATTTTAGGTTATTCTTGATTAAGTTACAATAAATTGATTAAGTGCATTATCTTGAGAAGGTGAAATTGTTAGTGCATTAAAAGGAAATTCTATTAGATTTATTTGCACTATTATACTATTAAAATAAACTAGTTTTGTATTCTTGAAGGGCACAAAATGTGATTTGTATCAAGTGTCTAAAGTCACTATTGAAGCACACAAATCTGCAACTCGTAGTTGCCAAAATAATCCACCCAAAAGGGTTAGAATCCTCTAAAACTTAGAGAAGAACACAACTAACCAGAAATAGAAATAGAATCTTCAAATATTGAGACTTGATGAGTCTCAAATACAAATCATTACAATATTGGATGCAAGAAAAGAAAATGCAGAAAATTGCATAAACTAAAAAGCTCCTATCTACTGTTATCTAATCTTGGATTTATTATCAAAGTGTCCAAGAAAAAAGGGGAAGGTGTCTAATCATAAAATACAAACTCAAAAACCTTGTATTGTAGGATTAAAATCTGCCATAAAACCAGAATTTCATATCTGAAATAAGAGTGCAAAATAAGGTGCATCAAACGATGTTTATGTACAATCTATAGTACATTTTATTGCACTAATTTAATATGGTTTTTTACATCCCAATATCATATTTTAATGTGTATCCAAAGGCACAATACCTATAGGAAAAACTAGCCAATAGAAGCCAAATGTAAGCACTCTTCTTCCCAAGCAATAGGAGCCACTCAAAGGGCTCATCTTGGACATACAAACCTACAAAAACAAAGCCCACAAGAGGCTATCGTCAAAGCTACATTTACGTAGATAAAAGAGTGCACATATAGCAACATGATATGAACAATATTCACATCTATCAACATGGGATGAATAACATCTACACTCCAAAGAGAAGGTGTCTACTTCTACCAACGTGAGAAAAACATCATTCATATATATTAATGTGGGATGGATCACATATATACTACAAATATGCACAAGAATTAATATGTTGGAGGTATAGAAGAAAAATAACAAAGGATCTATATTTAAAACCTTAAACTTGGTGAATATTGTCCACAAAAGGAAGCATCATAATTGCTATTCAAGCTCTATAGCACCTCATCAATCAACCTGCAGAAGATAAGTTTGCTTGCTGCAAAATAAATGTAGAAAATCAAGGGAATGAAATACTAAAGGACTTAAGGATTTATAATAATATCTTTGGAAAGTGTTACAGTGAAATAATTCATGCATAGAGCATGAATGCCACTTGACATCAATATTCTAAGGCGCATATGTTACAATAATATCGAATATCAATGCTCAAGCATACATTACAAGAACTTTGACTCTCAATGCTCAAGTATATATGGTGATACTTGTTATTCACCTTAAGTCCCACACAAGTGAGCAGACGTTACAAAGTGACTAGAGGTGTTAAACAAGAAATAGTTACGTTAGAAAAGGAGGAGCGCTCATACATAATGGATTTGACACGTGTCACAAGGATCAAGTTTCCTCCTCCAATAAAAGGTGCCCGTAGTCCAAAGATCATAGTAGAACGAAATGAAGTCAAAGCCAATCAAGCATAGCATGGAAGGAAGAAAGAAGAAGCATTAAAGGCTTTTGGTCTTAAAGGTAAAACCTTTCTATTTCAGCAGCATATACATTCCAGCATTGAAGATGAGCATCTCCATTGATTCCAGTGCTCAAGGAAACTTTAACACCGCTATTATATTTAGGTGAATGAAGCGCTGAACAGTGAGGAGATTAGCATCAAAAGGAAAGTTTTAAATCCCACTTTATTATTGCTTTCAAATTTTGGAGATATAAGGGTTATAAGATAAGGTTGAAATTTAGTTTTTTGAAAAGAAAAGCTTTAAGGGATAACTTATTAAATAAAAATAATATTTGCATCTCAACCTAGAAGAAATAAGGAATTCGACTTGGATTAATTTCTTTAATATTTTGCAAATATTATTAGTTTTCTAAATTTCCAAATTTGGGAGTGATAAGGGTTACAACATCAAACTAGGTCTTTGTAAATTAGAAATTAAAACCTAAGGGCTATAAAAAGAGGTTATTAAATATTTTTTAATAAGGTTGGAAATTTATATTTTTTCTTGTCTCTAAATTTTTCAAAAAGGAACAAAAGGAATCCAACATTAAAACCTCTTCAAACTTGGAAAAGTTCTTAGTTCAATTAGGATAAATAAGGTGTTAGAAAAGTTAATTTTTGATCTTTTCAAAACTGTACAAAATCAACCATAAGTTGAACTTTATTTTTACAAAAGCACTATATCATATTTCAAAATAATTAGGGAGTCATAAGGCATTCTAAATTTTTTTATCAAAGGTTGTCAATTTGGGAAGATATAAGATTTCTTCAAAACCTAAAATTAGGTGTTCATACTCTCTTCACTAGGGAGACATAAGGAATCCTAAAATATACGGATTAATAAAGGTTTCATCAAATCAAGATTATATACTTCAATTAGGATTTACATATCCAAATATAGGGAGATGTAAGGAAGACTACAATTCTATCGCATCTCTTCAAATCCAACCTCTTAAAATGGGTAAAGGAATGTCATACAATGAATGCAAAGCTTTATTCAATAGAAACCAACTGAAAAAACATGAGCACATGTGGTATATTACTCAGGAGCCAGTCATCATATGACAAAAAATATACATTGGTTTGACTGTATTGAATTTTCTAAAGGTTACAAACTAAGAATTGTAGACATGGATATGAATGTGTAACTCCAAGCAAATAATTTACAAATCTTCTACTACAAAATCTATTGTATGTTCCTATATTAACATTCAATCTCATCTCAGTAAGCAATCTAGTAGAAAACAACTAAATAATTAAATTTAGATATATGGATGGGATCAATACATGTCTCATCATGAATCAAGATGGAATAAAATCAACATGTTCAATCCATGAAAATACATACATCCTAGACTCAATGGGAATATCACAAGATATTGTGATGGTTCAAAATAATACTAACATATTTACAGAATATCAAGTTGAATAAAATGAAGAACTAGTACACCAAAAAGATAATATTAGAAGGATCAAAAACAAAAATATGAGAGGATAATTGCACCATGCCCTACTCATACATCAGTAATCAACATTAAATTAAGACACTTGCAAAGAGAACTATAAATGTGGATGGATAGAAGAAAAAAAATATGAATCAAAACAAGCCAAAAATCATCTGATGAAATAATAATATCTAGCTTCAGCTATAGCTTACTCTACATCATATGAAGAGATAGATTACCTTATGAACATGAATACAAAGTATGCATAAGGAGAGTAAAAAGCTCATGAAGAAGACGAAGATCCATATTGAAGACTAAAAGTCTTCAATACCCAAATAATGTAATACATGGAGGTGTTAGAAATAGACTATATTCCATGAGCTCATATTCAGAAGGAGAGTACAAAGCTCATGAAGAAAATGAATATCCATATTGAAGACTAAAAGTATTCAATACCCAAATAATGTAATACATGGGGGGTTAGAAATAGAATATATTCCATCATTTAGGTTATGTAAATGTATCTTCCAAGGTATATACTTAGGACAATAGATTACTTTAGGGGGAAGTTATATAGTTACTTCATGCAATTTAATAAATGCACAAGTGTCAATGTGCAAGTTGTAAATGTGCAAGGTGTCACTTGTAAATCTAGATAGAGTGTTATCCAAATATCCTATTTTACCTATATAAGGAATACCTCATTGTTATAGAGATAGAACAAGGAGATTCAGTGACGCAATAGCTTAGAGCATCTTCGTAAGTAGTACAATTCAGTGTGGATCACCATCCAGTGGTGATGGGTGTAATGTAGTCCAGTATATTTAATAATGGAGTGTTCACTTCCTCCATAGCTACATTATATTAATTTATATAATTTATGTTTATTGCATATCTCAATCATCTAGCAGATTTACTTTCTTTCATATTATTCTGCATCTCGTGATTGTTATCTCCCTTTGCATATTATATCAAAATATAACAATAATTACATGAATATTTTGTGGTTATAATAATTCTTTTCAATAGCACTCATAATATCTTTCAAACCTAGAAGACCTCTAGTATGGATAAATCTAGCCTCATTCAAGGCTTTGGTGGAGTTATTTATAATTTTATATTATATCCTATAGTACTTGAGATGAATCAACTATTGTTGAAAAAGTTATCTGATATAGTGATGTCATACTTAAATTTATTTTGTCCTTACATGGAACATTGAATTCTTCATAAGCATAGTTCGTAGTTTAACTCTTCATATATACCTCCTTACTATTGTCATAGATTTCTTGAAGGGTTTTGGTCTTCTTAGCAGGAATTTCTTCACCGTCATGATGTTATTTCTATAAATTATAATTGGTATCAAAGTCATAAATTTTAATTTTAGAAGGATAGCATGGAGGAGTTGAGATATTACCTTGAATACCTTCATCAGGCTTCACATTCCTATTAATAAAAAAATCTCTAACTATAGTATAATATAGTCTATATCCCTTCTTGTGATCATTATCACCAACAAAAATATACTTAATGTTCTCACTATAAAACTTATTGATTTCTATCTCATCTAGTACATGAGCATATGCTTCACAACTAAATACTTTGAAATAGTTGATATTGGCATTCTTTCCACTCCATGCTTCTTATAGTGTGATATTATTATGGCATGATGTAGAGGACTTATTTTGAATATGATTTCCCATATTCATTACTTATACCCAAAGTTCAATAGCATGTTCTTAGATTGAATCATGCATCAAGCCATTTCAACTAAAGTTTTTATTTTCAATTTACTTTTTTTTGTCTCTCTCCAAATGTCATGTCCTTCATAAAATATCTTGAAGTTTTGATTGACATAATATTATCAATTATTACCCTTTTGATTCTTTTATTACACTTGTTTTCTAATAGTACCTCAAAAATTTTAAATATTTGAAACCCTTCATCCTTGGTCTTAGGAATGAATGCCCATGTATTTCAAGAAAAAAAACATCTATAAAGGTTAATACATATTTTGCTCTTCCTAATAATTGAGGAGTAACTATTAAACATAAGTCACTATACACAAGCTCAAGCCATTCTCTTACTCTTGATTTAATCCTTTCAAATAGGTCATTATCTTATTTCCAACCATACAACCTTCACAAACACCTACATTTACTTTGATCAACGAAAGGTCAACAACCATATATTTGTTTGATAATTTAGATAAATCATGATAATTTAAGTGTCCAAATATTTGGTGTCATAATTTACTAAAATAATTATTCATTGTCACATAAGTAACTTTTTTTGCAAGCTCTAAACCAAGTTTATATACTCTTCACAACATGATACATACTATTGAATCAAATAATAAACACACACTCTAAACTAAATACTTACAAAGGTACTCAAGGTACCAAATTATGTAATACCTCCAACATCCTTGATGTTTACTACGTGATTGAACTAAAATACAATTTGTTGAGCATTGAACAACTTGTAACAAAATATCATAGAGTAAAATTGTAGCTTGTATTATTAGAGATGATAAAATGATACTTATATCAAATGTGAGTATGACAAAGAATAGAATGTTTAACTTTAAAATTTAGAGTGAAATGTTGCTCTCCTTCAATGCTATTGTAAAATATAACTCATATTTATGGAACCTTATATTTGGTCATTTGATTTTTAGTGGTTTAATATTGTTGTATAAGAAGCAAATGATTAAAGGTCTAATATTAATAAAGTGACCCAATAAAGTTTGTGAATGATGTCTCATAGGCAAACAACATAGTGATGCATTTCCTATAGAAAAATTATTGGGGGCTTCATAAACTTTAGAGCTTACACACTTAGATCTGTGTGGGCCTAAAAAAATGAGTTCATTTGGAAATAAATTAATATTTGATGATATTTATAGATGAATTTAGTCAAATGACATTGATATTTTTATTGAAGTAAAATTTTGAAAAATTTAATATTTTTCAGCAATTCAAAGCATTGGTTGAGAATGAAAGTGGATATTATGTGAATATATTAAGAACTGATGGAGGAGGTGAATACATTTCAAATGAATTTTATGATTTTTGTAAGGCAAATGGAATCAAAAGATAATTTACAACTAGATACACACAACAATAAAATAGTGTTGCAAAAATGAAGAACACAATTAAAGTGGAGATGGCAAGGAGGATGTTAAAAGCAAAAATATTACAAAATAATATTTGGATAAAAGTGGTTGTATGTGTAGTTTAGTGTTTAAATAGATGTTTTGGAAAGAGTGTTCAAGATAAAATTCCTCAATAAGCATGGAGTGACAAAAATCCAAGTTGCACATTTAATAATTTTTGGTTGTATAGCTTATGCACACAATCCAAAAGAAAATTGAATAAATTTGGATGACAAGGGAGAGAAATGCATTTTTATTAGATATAGTGAATATTCAATATCTTATAAGTTGTATAACCCTATTACAAATAAATTAATTGTAAGTAGAGATGTAAAATTTATTGAGGACGAAGCTTCAATTTGGAATAAAAAAATAGATCAACAAGGGACAACAAGTATTGAGATATAAAATTTAAATGAAAAACATAAATAAACCTTTGGTTTTGAGTAGCAACACTAATATAGGTAGCAATCCTTCATCATCAAATTTGTTGGAATATTTGACATTCCCCTAAGTCCTAAAGTATTAAGTCTTAAGTATTTAGCTTTAGTATTTTAATTAGCATATTGAGTCATGGTCAATGTTTGACCAAAGTCTATGTTTGGTTGATTCGTAGGATTGAAGTCTACTATGTTTGGTATGCTACTCTATAGGATCTAGTGCTATCTTAGGATGATTAGTTAGTGTCTCAATAACTACGTGTCTATTATGGTTCTCTCCAAGAACCTATATATCTTTGTAATGCATTATTGATTAATAGAACAAAATTTGCCATCAAGTGTAAGAATGTTAGAAATATAGGTAGTAGACATTTTTGAAAGTAATAATATTTGCATATATATAAAATGATGAATTCATTCTAAAGCAAGCATTCATTGAATATCTTCATGATCTGTAATGAAGGAGAAGACAAAGCGGAAGTGTTGAATATCGTAGATGAGAAATTATATGAAGAGGAAGCATTGAGGATTAGTGGTAATAGGATAATTGTGGTGCAATCGAAGGTAGTGACAAAGAGAGCTCCACGAACATCCAATAGCCAAGCCTGATGGTAGGCAGCAGTGGTAGTAGGTACCAAAGTAATATTTGAAGAAACCAAGTTGATTCATGAAGCATAGAACAAAGGTCAATCATTTGTTGAAGAAGAACGAAGTTTTACTAAGACAATTGGGTGTCATTGTAGTAGAAAAAATTGTGAAGTCGAATTATTTCGGTATGTGGATATGATGTGGTTTCCCAGAAAGTTAAGACGCTAGTTTTAGCAACCATAACATAGTTAAAGATCGAGGAAGGATAAACATTCAAGCAAAGCACTTGGGAAAAATTTTGAAGCTTTGCTGGTAAAGTCTTGGGATAACTCATAACATTTAAAAATAAGGAGGTTGTGCACAATAGCCATTACAAACGTTGTCATTTGGTGTAAGAGCTAAGTGAATTAGGAGAGACGTCACTATTTGCAAAAAATATTTTAAGCCTTGTCAAGTTTGAAAGGTGCATTAGTCCAACATTGAAAAAGAAACAAGGAAGGCAACAAACTGGTCAATAAAATATGTGTAGTGAGGAAGTGTAACATTTAAATACACCATCTTGCATTTTAACTCCCAATTATTGGGCTAGCCCAATTAGTTACCAACTAGGGTTAAAGACACTACATTGCTGCAAGTCAGAGGTTTGAATCTCCTTAGCAGTGCATTGAGTTTTTGTTCAATATTTTTTGAAGATTAAAATGATTGGAACTAGAGATAAAATGCATGCAATATTAAGAGGTATGTGAGTACAATTTAGTGATAGTAAAGTTATTTAATTAAAGTTGATTAAAGAACTAAGGGAGTTATAAGGTATTATTTAATAAAGTTTTATTTTCCAATTATTAGGAGTAAAAAGGGATAACATAAGTGTTTTGATTTGATATTTAAATAAAGAATAAAAAATAAAATTATATGTCAGATTGGTGAATAGAACTTAACACCATTTTTAAGAATATTTGGAGGTTTTTTGTTTCATACATTTTCCATATATTGCATGGTAAATTGGAGGTTGTGTAAAAACAAAGATAGAGTATGAATATTAGAGCATAACTTCACCTAAGCATCCAAGTGACAAGGATGGATAATTTAGCTATTTCAAGAAGAAGAAAAGGTGCACATAATGGTAGAAGAAGAGCAAGATATTAGCATCTCCAAGTCAACATACAAGTAAGTTATATAAGCCAGACTTGAGCTACCTTTAAAATTTAATAAGTGTGAGATATGTGGAAGTGATAGACTTAATGAATGTGAAGAACATCTTGACAATTTGAAGATTACTATATTAGTGCATAAAATTCTATATATGTTCATGAAGATAAATTAATTCTAGGTAGAATATGTTTGAATTGCTTTTATTTTAAGAAAGCAATCTCAAGAAAATGTAAATAAGATGCCATTATCAAGCAAGTTTTGGAGTAGATTTGAGCAGGTTTTATGAGCATGTTTTGAAGTAGATTTGAACAGTATTTGTGAGCAGGTTTGAGCAGTGTTTATGAGCAGGTTTTGGAGCAGATTTGAGGAGTGTTTTTGAATAGGTTTTGGAGAATATTTGAGTAGGTTTTGTAAGTAGGTTTTTGAGAAAATTTGAGAAGGTTTTGTGAGCAAGGGGATTGGTGTCTCCTATGGATTCCTGTCTATGAACTTGAGCAAGGGAATTTGTGTCTCATGTGTATTGGTGTCTACAAACTTGAGCAAGGGGATTGGTGTATCCTATGGATTGGTGTCCACAAACTTGAGCAAGGGGATTGGTGTCTCATGTGGATTGGTGTTCACAAAATTAAGCAAGGGTATTGGTGTCTCTTGTGGATTAGTGTCCATGAACTTGTATATGGTATTGGTGTCTCCTATGGATTGGTGTCCATAAAATTATATAGGGGATTGGTGTCTCCTGTGTATTGGTGTCCATAAACTTGTATTGGGGATTGGTGTCTCCTATGGGTTGGTGCCCACAAAATTTATTGAAAATATTTATAAGTAATATTTTGCCATGGTTTTCTCTCAAGAGGGTGTTTCCACATAAACAATTTGTCTCTCATGTGTATGGCAATTTGTGCATTGTTTCATTATTGTATTGTTATTAATTGAAGTTATTATTTTGGAAAGAAAAGAGAAAAGTTTTATTTTATACTGGTCACCCCCCTCTCAGTATAAGCTTGTGTTCTTCAATTGGTATCAGAGTGGGTTCCTTCGTGAAAGCCTAACAACTTGAAGAAATATCTTACAAGAACACACATGGCTGGAATCGTCAAATAGAGCATAATTTTTTTATGGGACTAATTATGCTTTTTGGAACATAAGGATGCAAACTTATTTGATGACACATGGCTATGATATATGGAAATCCGTTGGATGGGTTCGCACCACCTACAACTCCTCCCATAAATAGATATTGTAAGAAAATATTTGAAAATAATGCTAGGGCAATGAATGCAATATTAAGCGGGTTATGTGAATCAAATTTTGTGAAATTTATACAATGCAACTTAGAAAAAGAAATATGGGACAAGTCACAATGAACATATGAAGACGACGATAAGGTTAAAATGGTAAAACTTCAAATCCATAGGAGAAAGTTTAAATATTTGAATATGAATGATGAGGAAGATATTTCCAAGTATCTACTCCGAGTTGATGAGGTTTTCAACACCATTCATGGACTTGGAGAAAATATTGAAGACTCTAATATTGTTCAAAAAATATTAAGGTCACTTTTGATGAGATTTGATGCAAAGGTTTTAGCAATAGAAGAGATGAAGGATCTTAAAACCTTAAGCATGGATGAGCTACATGAAATTATCATAGCTTATGATATGAGGACTGAAAAAAATCAAACATGCAAATGGTAAAAAAAATTTAAAGCTTCAAATAAGACAAATAATAAGGAACCAAAATCAAGTGAAGAATCAAGCAACATAGAAGAAGCTAACTTTGTGCGAAGGAATACGAAGGGTCTAAGAAAATATAAATGTATACATTCTGCAAAATATTTTAACTGTGGTAACCTTAGTCACTATGCATATAATTTTCCACAAGATAGAAGTAGTAGCAGTGAAGAAGAAAAGGAATATAAGAAAAAGAAACAATAAAAACTTTATCATGAAAAGAAAAACAAACATGGTCGAAACAAACATGAGAATCAAATATTTCAAAGACACAATAATTTTTTTTATGTTGAAGAAGCAAGCAATTCTTCCAACAACAGTGATGAAAGTCTCTCAAATAGTGAAAGATAAGAAATCAAATTTTTGGCCATAGAAGATAAAGAAGTTACTCCTATTGTCAAATACCAAGAAGAAGAAAAATATTCGAAAAATGAATAAGAAACCATGGTTGACATAGAAGAGGAACTTGTTGTTGCTCTTGAAGAGTTGAAGAGGGTTATAAATAAGAACTTTAGATTGAAGGCTCAAGTTCAAGAGGATGATAATACAAAGGTAAAGTTGTCACAAGAACTCATTGACCTAAAAGTTAAAGTTGAAGAGGTAAAGAAAATTGAAGAAGGTATGGCTGAGAAGTTAAAGGCAAAAGAGTTGGAATGTGAAAAAATGGAACATGAGGTTGTATCTTTGAGGAAGGAATTGGAAGATTCCAATGATAAGCTACACAAGTTTGGGAAAGAAAAAAAAATCACGGGTGATATTATCAAAACACAGAGATCTTTGACTATGAATACTGGACTTGGTTTTGAATAATGTCAAAGAAAATAAAAGGGGGAGTCAAGCTCAAAAGGAAAAGAGGCATCAAAGAAAATGATTAAAGAGGAACCTAAGATCTATGCTGATATGTTGAGAAGTGGAAGCATAAATAAGGAAGAAAACAAAGAATCATCATGGTCTAAGGACCATCACAGAAACAACAATGAGAGAACCATGCAGAAATATCCTCCAAGGCAATAAGACAGGTTTCAATATTTCTTCCATGGTTATTGTTTCTCATGTATTAAATTTGGTCATAAAGCTGTAAATTGTAGGATTTGTGTTAATAATAATTTTGGTTTTACAAAGAAGAATTTCAATTCATTTGCACCTATCATGGACTACAACATCATATGTTACAAATATAATAATTTTAGGCATATAGCTAGATGGTGTAGAACAGTGTTCTCTAAAATTTTGAAGTCAAGCAAGAAGGAGAATATTCAATCTATTCAAAAGAATATGACCTCCAAAGTTTGAAGATAGAAAATGGAACAATAAAAAGAGCATAGTAATTTGGGAGTTTCACTCCCATATCTTAATTGAACATCTCAATAAGAGCAGGAAGTAGTGGATATTGTCAAGTGTCTTATCCTACAACCCCAAGGAGCCTTTGCCATTGATGTCAAAGGGGGAGAATTTTAGTAAGTAGAAGCAGTTTGGAATTTTAGTAAGGGGGAGTAGTTTGTCAGGGGGAGCAGATTGTAAATCCAGTTGCAATAAAGGAAAGCTTCTTTGTAGGGTTGTCATCAATGATAAAGGGGAATTTTGTTATAAATATTGAGTTGTCATTGATGTCAAAAGGGAAAACTATCCAAGGCAAATATATCTAAAAAAAACAAGGTAAATATATTTCAAGTGAGTCAAGGCAAATATATGATAAGTAAAGTATTATAATATTTAAATATTGATTTTTTTTTTAAGAGAAAAACCCCTTGCGAGGCCGCCTTGATCTGAGAGACCATGAACAGGGGGTTCTACACCATCAAAGTCACCAGGGAGTCGCACCCGACCCTACTCGTACCAACATTATCAATTGGATTTTGGATGCCCAATTCAGCTTTTTGGTAGGGTGGATATTTTAACCTGGGACCTCCCTTGGAGGATTGCCCTCTCCTCTCAAAATCACCTACAACACCTGGGTGAAAACTAATTTATAGTGGAAAAAAACCCTTTTGAGGTGCCACTTTCAATAGGTTGGGCATGGGAGGAATGGAGCCTTGTCGGCCTCTACCAGCACATAGGACATTCCTAACTATACCATATATTTGTAGGATGGAGACAAGGGGAATGGAACCTGAGTCGGCCTCTACCAGCACCCAGGGAATTTACCACTATACCACAACAAGCAGACAAATTGCAGTGGAAAACACCCCTTTCGAGGTGCCACTTTCAACAGGTTGGGCATAGGAGGAATGGAGCCTTGTTTGCCTCTACCAGCACATAGGACATTCTTAACTATACCATATATCTGCAGGATGGAGATAAGGGGAATGGAACCTGGGTCGGCCTCTACCAGCACCCAGGGCATTTACCACTACACCACAACAAGCAGATATAAATATTGAATTTAAATATTATAAAGTGAAGGATGAAATTTATAATATTTAATTTAAATATTATAAATGTTGAAATATTGTAAAGTGGGCCAATATTTTTGAAAGTAATAAGATTTGCATATATATACAATGATGAAATTCATTCCAAAGTAAGCATTCATCGAATATATTCATGATTGGTGGCAAATATGAAGACAAAGTGGAGGTGTTGAAGATAACAAATGAGAAATTAGACGAATAGGAAACATTGAGGATCAACAGTGATAGGATAACTATGGTGCAATGATAGTTAGTGATGAAGGGAGGTCCACGAACATCTGGTATCCAAGCCTAATGGTAGGCAACAATGGTAGAAAGTAAAAAAGTGAGACTTGAAGAAGCCAAGCTTGTTCAGGAAGTAGAGAATGAAGGTCAAATCATTTGTTGAAGAAGAACAAAGTTTTATTGAGATAATTGGGTGTCATTGCAATAGAAAAATTTGTGAAGCTGAATGCTTTTAGCATGTGGATATGATGTGGTTTCCCAAAAAGAGAATACGGTAGTTTTAGTAGCCATGGTGTAGTTAAATATCGAGTAAGGATAAAAATTCAAGTAAAGTTCTTGGGCACAATTTCGAAGCTTTGCTAGTAAAGTCTTGGGATGTCTCATAACAGTTACAAATAAGGAGGCTACACACACTAGCCATTACAAATGATGCCATTTGGTGTAAGAGTTAATAAAATCAGGAGAGACGCCACTGTCCATGATGAAGATTTGAAGCCTTATCAAGTCTAAAAGGTGCATTGGTCCAACATTGAAAAAGAAACAAGGAAGGTAACAAATTGGTCAATGAAAGATGTGCAGTGATGAAGTGTAATATTAAAATACACCATATTACCTTTTAAATGCCAAAAATTGGTCTAGAACAATCAGTTTCCAGTCACATTCACGACACTACGTTGCTGTAAGTCAGATGTTCAAATCTCCTTAGCAACTCGTTGATTTTTTGTTCAATATTTTTTGAAGATTAAAATGATTGGATCTAGAGATAGAATGCATGCAATATTAAGAGGTATGTGAGTAAATTTTAGTTATGGTAAAGTTCTTTAACTAAAATTGATTAAATAACTAATAAAGTTATAAGGTGTAATTTTTATAAAGTTTTATTTTACAATTATTAGGAGTAATAAGGGATAATGGAAGTGTTTTGATTTGATATTTAAATAAAGAAGCAAAAAGAAAATTATATGTCAGATTTGAGAATAGAACTTAATGCCATTGTTGAGAAGATTTTGGAGGTTTTTTGTTTCATACATTTTCCATCTATTGCATGGTCAATTGGAGGTTGAGAAAAAGCAAAGATAGAGTATGAAGATTAGTGCATAACTTCACCCAAGCATCCAAGTGACAAGGAAGGACAATTCAGCCATTTCAAGAAGAAGAAAAGGTGCACATGATAGTAGAAGAAGAGCAAGGTATTAGCATCTCCAAGTCAACATACAAGTAAGTTATATAAGCTAGACCTGAGCTACCTTTAAAATTTAATAAATGTGAGATATGTGGAAGTGACAGACTTAATTAATGTGAAGAACATCTTGACCATTTGAAGCTTATTACATTAGTGCATATCATTCTCTATATGTTCATGAAGATAAAATAATTCTGGGAGAATATGCTTGAATTGATTTTATTTGAATAAAGCAAACTTAAGGAAAGGTAAAGAACTTGATGCCATTATCAAGTAAGTTTTGGACCAGATTTGAGAAGATTTTTTGAGTAGGTTCTAGAGTATATTTGAGCAGTATTTATGAGAATATTTTGAAGCAGATTTGAGCAGTGTTTGTAAGCAGGTTTTGGAGCATATTTGAGCAGTATTTATGAGCAAGTTTTGGAGCAGATTTGAATAGTTTTTGTGAGAATTTTTTGGAGTATATTTGAGAAGGATTTGTAAGAAAGGGGATTGGTGTCTCCTATGGATTGTTATCCATGAAATTGAGCAAGGGGATTGGTGTCTCCTATGGATTGGTGTCCATGAACTTGAGAAAGGATATTGGTGTGTATTGTGGATTGGTGTCCATGAACTCGAGCAAGGGGATTAGTGTATATTTTGTATGGGTGTCCAAACTTTTGAGAAAGGGGATTTGTGTCTCCTATGATTTGGTGTCCACAAAATTAATCAAGGGGATTGGTGTCTCCTATGGATTGGTGTCCATGAACTTGTATAGGGGATTGGTGTCTCCTGTGGATTGGTGTCCATGAACTTGTATAGGGGATTGGTGTCTCCTGTGGATTGGTGTCCATAAACTTGTATAGGGGATTAGTGTCTCCTGTGGATTGGTGTCCATGAAATTGTATATGGGATTGGTGTCTCCTATGGGTTGATGCCCACAAAATGTATTGAAGAAATTTATAAGTAATATTTTACCATGGATTTCTCTCGAGAGGGTGCTTCCACGTAAAACCTTTGTCTCTCATGTGTATGGTGATTTGTGCATTGTTTTATTTTTGCATTGTTATTACTTGAAGTTGTTTCTTCAAAAAGAAAAGAGAAAAGTTTTATATTATAATTTTTCACCCCTCCTCTTAGTATAATCTTGTGTTATTCTAAGAACAAGGTCTAGTTCCATCATGCAAACACCATTTAATAAAAGAAACCTGCAAGAAATTTATGAGGTAATAAGAAATAAAAGTGAACGTGAAAGTTTTAATAATTTTATCTTATTTTCTAAATGTGATCCTATATATTTTGAATATACAATTAAGAATAGTAAATGGGTAAAAGCTATGGATGAATAAATTGATGCAATAAAGAAAATCAAACATGGAAATTGATGGATCTTCTAGAAATAAAGAAATGCATTGGTTTAAAGTTGGTGTTTAAAACAAAGTTTAATATGATTGATGATGGTGAATATATAAAAAAATATCATTAAAAAATCAAGAGTTTATTATCATGAAATTTAGTCACCTATAGCAAGGCTTTACATTGTAAGCACTCTTCTAGCATTAGTAGCTTAGAAAATGTGGAAAGTCAATCAAATGGATGTTAACTATACTTTTTTGAATCGAGTGTTTGAATAAGAGGTCTACATAGATCAAATTCTATATTATGAACTAGAAGGACAAGAAAAAAATATATACAAAATGAAGAAAACATTGTATGGACTCAAACAAGCACCTAGGGCCTAGTATAGTTTCATTGATTCTTACTTTCCAAAAAATAAATTTATCTAGTGCTCATGCAAACCCACTCTCTATATCAAGGTAAATAAATAAGGATAAATTTTAATAATTTTTTTGTATGCAAATTATTGAATTTTTATTGGCAACACCAATGTGTTGTTTGATGAATTTAGAAGAGTAATGAAGAGTGAATTTGAAATGATATATTTAGGCTTGCTGAAATAATTTTTTGCAATTGAAGTCTTTCATCAAATGATGGGTTATTTATTTTATAATTTAAATATATAAAATCTATTATAAAGAAATCTAGAATGGATAGTAGCAAACTAGCATTACACTAGTTATAAATTAAATATTAAATAAACTTGAATGCAACAACAATGTAGATTCAAAATTTCACAAAAATATTTATTAGAAGTCAAATATATTTGACAACCACTAGACCATATATAATGTATACAATTATTATGATTTTATGATTTATGGAGACACCTAAGTACACTCACTTGAAAGCAAGAATAAAAATTCTATGGTGTATGAATGGAACCAAAGATCATGAAATTTTCTATGTAATATCAAATAAACTTGAAATTGTTGGATGTATGGATGGTAATTGGTCTGGAAACATTAATTTTATGAAAATAAATTTTGGGCTATATTTTCACATTTGATTTGGAGCAATCTCGTGATCTACTAAAAAAGGCCTATTGTTGCACATTGAGTTGTTGAAGCAAAATATGTTGTCACCATCTCAACCACATATCAAGTAGTGTACAACTAAGATGTTTTGTGATAATAACTTAGCTATAGTATTATCAAAAAATCTAGTATTTCATGGAAGAAGAAAACACATTGATGTCATATTTCACTTCATGAAAGAGTAGGTTAGAAATTAAGATATTAAATTGAAATTTTATAGGTCAAAGGAAAAAGTAGCAAAACTATTTACAAAAGCATCAATGAATGAAGTCTTTGAAAGATTGAGGAAAATTTTCGGTGTCACAGTATTGAGAAATTTGGTTTAAGGGATAGTGTTGGAATTAACTAAGATTTCTTCTAGTGATATTATTATTTTTTAGGTAGCAATACTTTCTAGCATACAAGAATTAACAACTCTTCTATTATAGGTGGCAACACTTTATTGTTAGCTTTTGATGATATATATTAAAGCAAATGCAACCACAAGATGTAAAATGAGAAAGCAATGATAAGTATATGATAATGGTAATAAAAAATGTAGGAAAACTATATGAGAAAATTCTACAATAACTCAAAAAATACCATTAATTAAAGCTCACAAAAATAGTACAATGCAATATAATGAAGGACATGAACACTCCATAAATTGTTTGAAAGATCTACATTGTACTCACTTAATATATTAATATATAATCATCCTTGTTATCTCTCTCACTATATTTCTCACTCTAGAAAAGGAATATATATAGAAATATGTTTCTTGGCCTTGCATCTACCTATGATTCTTCATCTACCTATTCTATGACTCATACATGTGGACTACATGCACATTTACATCATTGCACATTCTAACACTTGTGAATTTATTATATTGCATGAAGTACCTAATTAAACCTTAATATAAGATAAAATCCTAATCTAATAATGTAGCCAAGGTGGTACATTGAAATGTACCAAATAGTGTAATATAGTCTAACACCCCTCTGTATTACATTATTTGGGTATTGAAGACTTCAGTCTTCAATATGGTCTTCGTATTTATTTTGAAATTTTAGCTTTTCTTTATTACTTTCTTCTTTGTACCCTTTTTTCGTATCCATATGAGTATCTTCATCTGGTTTGCTTGTCTCTCTTTGATTTGGATATAGCTTGAAAGTACTTTCTTTAATCTTCATCTTTTATTTCTGTCATGCTTCCTTTTCCTTCTTCTTCTTCTTCTTCGTTTTTGCAATTTTTCTAGTGATATGTCTTCTTAATGTTGATTTAGTATATCATCACAATAGTATTGACTTGGATTACTATTTTGCTTCTTATTTTAAATGAATTAAAAAATAATCAATGATATCTATATCATCCAAAATTCTTCTATAGTAAATATGACTATATTTTGAGTATTCCACCAAGCATTGAAAATTACTTCATGAAAATAACCAATTAATGTCATAAAATTTTCTTCCTTTACTTCCTCAAGGAACAACTAGAATATTTACTTCTTACTAGTGGATAAATATTTGTACCTTCAAAGGTATCTATCACGTTTTGAGAGTAAAATTCCAACTCATGAAATAGTTCCTCATTATTGAATGCATTCCTCACTATTTCATCCATGTTTCTTCTAGATTAACCTTTGAAGTAGAATTCCTTATAGCTCCCTAGCATTTTGAGAATGCCTTAAGAATATTAATATTCAATCAATGGTTTTTATAAGAATTTAATTTTCCAAATCACTGGGTAGAATACCTTTTAATTACCAAGTATTTAGAGTATTTTTTTATGGATGTTTTGCATTTCAATGGCCTTTGAAGTTGTCTACCTTATGAATCCCTAGTGAATTAAATATATGATAAGAGTTGATAAAATCCTATTACTATCAAGTTTTGTAGAATACCTTATATCTCCCAAGTGATTATAATATGCTATATTCTTGATAAAGTGATTATCTTCCTTTAGATTTCCTTTTGAGTTGAATATCTAATGTTTTTTTCAACTCCTATTCTTCCTTATTTCTCCCTATTGATATTTGCACTTTTAATTTTATGAAGTTATCTATTATCAAGACTCTTATAGTTGGATTTTTTTTGTCCCTTTAGTGTTTGTATGAGAGATAAGAATGAATAATAAATTCTAACTTTCAAGCAATTAATTATTTTACTTTATTTATCCTTTACTTCTCAATGGTTTAGTTTTCTAAATTCCAATAATATAAAGTTTGGTGTAGTACTCCTTATATCTCCCTAATTTGGAAATTTAGAAAATGATAATATTTGCAAAATAGTGTTTCAATTTTTCCAAGGTAGAAAACCTTATATCTCCTAGTTTAATTATTTGTAAATATTTTGATATAAATAATGCACTTTGAAATATTTCTTAAAGTTATGAAATCCTTGATTTAATTTTTTTCTATTCTACTAAGGTTGTAATTTCTCCAATGCAATATAAGCTTAACCTTAGATATAATGCACCTTATATCTCCTTTTGCACTTTAATGAAAGAAAATATTAAAATCAACATAAATATACCTTTCTAATGTTGCATGTTGATTGGCTTTAATATTATCTTCACTTTCCAAGATTTGGAGCACTGTATTTCTTAGTCTTCATAGCATGACAATGAGCATTCAATGCTCTACTTTGTATGGTGCTCACTTATGATGGTATTTTACTCCCTTCAATTCACTTTGACATCTATGTAAGTTGGATATTCATGATCTTCATACGCATGGCTATTAATACCTCTTGTCCTACTTTAGAATGTGTACCTTCTTATTAGGTGGTCAAGGAAGATTGCTACCTTTAAGAGATATTAATTTATGTGGTGTAGGACTGATAATACTCTTTGAGAATTGAAATGATGATTAATGCGAAGCGTTACTCTAGCCTAGGTGCTCTTTGGATTGACGTAAACATTACTCCAACCTGGGTACTTTTTGGATTCGTTGTGCAAGCATTAGATTAATGAAGAATATGTAGATGATATACTTCCTTTGTGCCAAGTGGCACAAGATTCCTCTCATTGATATGGCAAGTAGAGATTATTTATTTTATATGCAATCAAATCCTTCAATATTCTTATCACTTTAATGCATTTCCAACTCCTTTGCAAGTTGTGTCGATTCTATTCTAGCATGTTGTCTTTAACCTTAATGTATGGTGGCTTCTCTTTGATGATGGTGGCTCTTCCCTGACGATGATGGATATTCCTATGGTGTTTCAAATTTTACTTCAATATTCATCTAATTTCCTCTCTACTTTGACTTGGGTATTGCTTGATGGTAATATCCTTGTAAATTTTCCTTTTGTTGCTTCCTACTATTATTGCTTTTGGCATTGTATCATTCTTAATTAGTCTCCTTCTTACTGTAGGTTACTTGAGTGCTGCCTTCAAGAGACTATGGTACCAAAATTTGGTGTTCTTTAAAAACCTTGAATGTGAAGATATTGAGACCTTGAATGGCTCTATCTCCCTTGCTATGTAGCTTGAGATTTTAACCTATTTAGTGCTACTATTTATTGACTTTAAAATTGTGCTACACTAGTGTCTTAAGACACTTAACCTTTGTCTTCTTTTTGCTATAATGTAGAAGACAAGTATGGTGCTATTTGATTTGAAAATAACTATGTAATAAACTAAGATAAGATACCTTAGTTGCACCTAAATTTTTGAGACTTTCTTAGTCTCTTTTGTAGCTTTCTTTCTAGACTTAGTATGGTGGCTTCCTTCTCTATTATTTGGTGGTTATAATGCTCCTTTTGGTGGCTTCTCTTCACCAATATTTGTTGTTGTTTACCTATGTTTAACAATATATTTTGACACTCCAAATTAATCCTTTTTGTGTAAACATATTCCTTTTGTGAATACTAAATGCACCTTAAATAACTCTTAAAAATTAAAATGTATGATGCACTATTAATTTCTCCTTATTGCTCCTTTTAATGAACTTACTAACACTAACTAGTGTTAATATGCAAGTTTCAATATAATAGTGCTACCTCCTTATTTTACTTGAAAATCATAAAATTCAACCTCCTTATTGCTACTTTGAATAACTCTAAAAATGGTGTTTTAAATGAACTTAATTAATACTGAATAAGAACTTTAATAACACCAATTATCAAACCTTATTTCGACCTCCTTGTAGCAATCTTGATTGGTGATTTGATTCACCTATTTGTTGTGCTATATTTGATGGATTTGAAACTCTTACTTGCTGTCTAAAACAAATTCTTAAAAAACCAATTTATAGCTTTAAAAACCCCTCTAACTTGATGCTCAAATATGTGGTTTTATAGCTTCAACTCTCATTTATGATGCTCCATTGAAATCTAAAAATATCAACTAGTAATTCTGCAAAAATTTCTACCTATAACTCTAAAATTTTTAGATTCTAACATAGCTAATTTCTCCTCAGGAATGTTGTTCTCGAATATTCTCAATTTTGGAAGGATACTCCTCCAAATTGCAGTTGAAACTCTCCTAGAAACTTTCAGTTTTTAGCTATAAAAACTAGTAACCTTCTTTCTCGTAATCAACCTTCAAGCCTTCTTTGGAAATATTCAAATATCTAATATATGGTGGCTTCTTGTAGCTCCCTTCTCCTTAAACCTCCTTGTCGAATTCTAACTATGAAGATAAAAACACAAAACCAAATAAAAAGATATAAATTGAACTCAAAATAAAATATTGCACAATGAATAATTTTTATTAATGGGGTGAGCCTACAAACTCCATTGTTACAATAACAATCTTTGAATCCTTTGATACATATTTTACAATAGCTAGGGTTCTTTGAAACCCTAGAAAAAAATGCTAGTAGTGTCTCAAAATATGTCTCTACTCCCAACATAAATGAGTGGGCTTCTAGTTATCTGATGATGGACCACTCTAGCTTAAGCAGCTGCACAACACTAATGTAACACTTCCAAATCTGCACACAATAAAAATAGCAAACAGGTTAGTACCAACTATGAGGGCTCCATAATGTGAGGTCCTCTATAATAAATACAGAAACCCTAGCTATATGATGTAAATAACATGAACAAAATTGAAAGTGCATAAAATGAAAAAACAATAAAAATCTTTAATTTGCTTATCCATCGTTCTTTGATATGATGAAATTTATTGTAATGGATTGGTGTAATGATGCTCTATAATCACTTGGAGGCTAGGGGGACTTTAGAATTTTGGTGTAAAATACCTATGGATTCTCGATGACTATAGGAAATACCTGTGGGCACTTAGGAAATGTGGAGGGCACCCAGAGACACTTGACGATGGAGGGGAAGCACCCATAGGTGTTAGATAGTGATAGCAAGTACACAAGGGCATTCAGTGGCTAAGAGGAAAGTCTACAAAAGCAGATTTGGCTGGGCACAAAGGGTAGTAACATATGTGGATGATATGGTAAGCAAGGATGGAAGACAATAACACTCAGGTATAAGAATAGAAATTAAGTAGCCAAGGACTCAAGGATTTCCAAGTAACTTCTAGCGATTGAGCCATTAAAATGGCTCCTATTAATAATCCAACCTAGGGCATGCTAGGGTTTCAATGACACTAACTTTGTGGCTGAGATAAAAGTATATCGAAGGGTGGATATTAAATTTGGGGTGTGGCATGGATTGATATGTTTGTATGGATAAGATTAAGTGAAATCGGATGGTTTGGATTAATTTGCTTATATAAATATATATTTATTAAATTTATATAAAATATAATATATAAAATATTAATATTTAAATATATATAAAATAAATATACATAAATATATATGAATAATAGGTGGAAATGATGGAAAAATCAGGATGGACAACAAATGGCTAGGTTTTGGTGTCTATAGATTTCTCTTTTTGTATCGCATTGCATGAAACACAATGCGGTGTAAAAATACAAGATGCCTATTTGGGCTAGGTGAGAAGCAAATTTTATCTTGGGATGTGAAAAAGGAGCTTGGAGACAAAAGAATGAAAAATTTTGAATCTTGCATAGCTTACCCCCTCAATTGGCGAATGAGTTTGCAAATAAATCTCAAGAGCCAATTAAAAATATGTGCAAATAAATGATGCAAATGTAATATCATTTTTGATCCAATGGTGGGAAGGGGATTGGTGAAAAAAGTGACATGGTGTGTCTATTTTTTCACCAACAAATGAAGGGTTTTGTGAAATATGTGATGCAAAAGGATCTATTTCTGCCCCAACAGATGAAGGGATTTTTGCCAAGTGTCAATTTCATGATCATGTAATATAAATCCCATTGTGGGAAAGTCAAAACCACATGTGGTTACCCCAAATTTAGGGTGATTCAATTCTAGTAAAGAATGTGCCAAACTATGTCATTGATATGCAAATATGAAAAATGCAAAGAGTAAAAATAGTCAACTTCGGAGGGCCAACTAGTGACTATCAGATAATTCCTATGATTGGAACCAATCACTATATTTAAGGCCAATCACCATGATGACTGTCAAGGAAAAGTGTAATAATGAAATGTGATATTGTCCATGTTTTAAGCCCCATGAACTAGGCCATCAATGACTACTTTTGTGCAAATTATTCTTGGCAAGGTTTCACTCAAAATGTGAAGGACCAAATATGATTATTATTTTGAATAACGAGATATGAAATAATGAAAATTACCAAGTTTCCTTATGGTAGGCTCTTCATCTTATCGAGTTGCATGGATGCAAATCATTTTAATCGCCAAGTGTATAGAAAAACCCACTAAATGCAAGACTTACTTGCATGTTGTTTGAACTTGGAAAATTATGATATGAAATGATTTTGATGATGATGTATGAATGATGAGAGTGATGATTGTGATCATCTTGTAAAAATTTGGACCATTTTGGAATGCTTTTGTAACTTGTTAAATATATTTGCAATTTGTGGCCGTAAACAAAAATTATGCATTCAAATCAGTTGGAATCTTCACAAGAGCTGATAAAATGATGGAATAGATGCATGAATGCAAGATGAATTGAATTGGTGGGGATAATCCACCATTTTGTAAAAAATTATCTTTTATCAAAATTGAAGCCAAATTCTAGTTGGAGGTTTAAGCTTGCACAAACACCCACCAGTGTTTGAATGCTTTTGCAAATGCCCTAGTGTGCTTCAATGCACTAAGAAATGCCCATGGATGTTTGAAGGTGCCTAAATCAGCTATACATAGCTAGTAGTATGAGAAATGAAGCTCATTTGTGCATTTGAGAGTTTAAGAAGCTACATTTTGGTAGAGTGGAGTGAAGTGACTTGGGAACGAAAGCTATGGCGGTGGAGAGAGCAAGTGTGAATGTCAAGGCTGAGGTTGGAGTGTGAGCTATTGAGGTAATTCTTTTTTTGTGTATTATGCAAAAAAATTATGTTTTTATAAATTTTTGAATGTGTTAATGATAAATATTTTGTGCTATGTTGTCGCTTAGGATTTTGGAGGCTCAACATAAGTTCTTGTTGTACATTCCTGGGATGAGGAAGGTGATGATAAAGGATGATTGGTATTTACTAGATGTAGTGGGGCTAGCGAAGGTAGTATGGATTGATGTGGTGAGTGTAGACGAGGGGTACCTCTCTGCATTGGCGGAGAGGTGGGATCCGAATAGATAAAATTTCTAGCTTCCTACCAGAGAGGTGATCTTGACCTTTGAGGATGTATATCACATCCTTAAGATGCAAGTGGAGGGAGAGCACATCGAGGATGGATGCGATCGAAGTGCAAAGATGAAGAAGATGTTTGGTGATGGTTGGTATTATGTGAAGGTGGAGAGTGGAGGTATTTCCTACTTGTCCATGTATGTGGATAAGGAGTTGGATGCCCTCTGTGCCTTGGTCATATTCATTTTGGCAAACATCATGGCCTTGAACAACATTGGATGTAGGTTCCCTTGGAACATAATAGGATTAGTGAGAGATATGCTCACTATGTAGTAGGTGTATGCATGGGCTCCTACCTTATTGGTGTAGGTGTACCGAGATATCTATTAGATGATGATATGGGGAGGAAGGTATTAGGATGCAACTTGCTACTATATTTTTGAGGATGAGAGCACTTCCATGTGGCTCAATCAGAGGGCTTACCAATAGTAAAATTGGGTAGGTAGAAGCCCTACTCTAGGATATGGGTAGTGGTCAAGGAGGTACAACTGAGTCAGTTGATGCAGACGTGTTAGTAGTACTAGGATTTGTTGGCTAGACTAACATCTACCCAAGTGATATGGAGATCATGGTGAGGTAGCAGATGGACCCAATACAAAGAGCATCTATTATGGGTGCAATAGGCTAGGAGGGTGGTTAGGATATATTAGAGTGAGGTTGAGTACTTTCAGTTCTCATGAGTACTATGACAGTTTGGTTTGAGGTAGGAGGTCCTGAATGAGGTGGTGCACTATAGGAGGCATCAAGAGGAGACATGGCTACCATGTGTAGAGCCATGGAGAGTGAACTATGAGGATGAAGAGGAGATGGATCTCCTATATGTGGATGATGCGAGAACTAACATGGAGTATGATGTGTGGTTTGCTACACAATCACCATAGGCACCACCTCAAGTACTTACTAGTAGATGTGTGGATGAGGCTAAGGGTGATGGTGAGGGGGCTCAGGAGACCCCAAAGTGACAATAGTAACTTTGATCAAATAGTCGAAGTAGGAGGAATGAGGGTGTAGCGAGACATAATCTGAAGAGTGGGGGAGACAGTGGAGATGGGGATGATGTGGAGGTGACTCCAGATGGGCCTTTGGATCAAAGTAAGGCAGATTGGGCAAGGCTAGAGTAGTAGGTAGTAGAGAAGGATGTGATGGTGATGGCTTGAGATGAGAGGATCATGAGGCTCTAGGCCAAGCTACTAGAGAGGGAGAATCAACATAATGTCAACATAGCACACCTTCATTATTGGCATACGTATATCGAGGCATAGTAGGATAGGTTGATGGAACATCATATTCTACTTATTTATCCTCCAATATCATCTATATCGGATGTTGCTAGGCATATCTCTAGGTCTAGGGCTCCTTCTAGGTCACAGGGGTCCTCTTGGAGGACTTAGCTAGTGCTTAGATGCACTTTTTTGTATATGAGCCTTGGTGCTCCATTGTATGCAACCTTTTGGCACTCATTGTACATGTGATATTTATACATATATATACAAAGTTTTTACCTTTGTGTTATATTTGTTTGTGTGAATGCATTTTGTGGAATGCATGTTTATATGGATGATGAATGTATATGATATATTATGGATGATTAATGCAAGGTGGAATGTATGGATGATTAATGTCAGATATGGAATGTAGATGCTCTAATGATAATTCACAATTTATATCTTTCTTGGCCATGTTTCTAGCATTATTGTCTAATTAAGAGCACCAAACTTGGTGGAATGTGGGGTGAATGGCTCATGAAGTGACATGGATGTTGACATGGAAGAAGATATGGATGTTGACATGGAAAAATATTTGGATGTTAATATGGAAGAAGATATGGATGTTGATATGAAAGAATAAATTGTTTTACAAAGACTCAAACATACTAGTGGTATCAAACAAACTCACTAAAACTACCTAATCCTTCGAGGACCAAATGTGTGTCTAGTGAATTCATTTACCAAATCAAGAGCATGGTAATGACTCAAAATAATCAAGAACCAATGTATGTGCAAGTGAGTTCATTAACTAACTTTGAGTAAATTGGGTAAGACTGTTATGGATGAACCAAAGAAGCTAGCCAAGAATCTAGATCCGGTGGAGGCTAATTCATAGTCCATGATTTTTGTTTTTTTTATCTATTAAGTTTTTGTGATGACCAACTAACTGTTTGACCAAAAATGTAGTATGATCCTTACAACCCAATTATCAGTGGTGTGTGATGTAAAATATTTAGATTTTTTGGGAATCAGATTCTCAAACTAAGTGTGATGAGAATTGTACCCTATCCTTACTACTCCATCTTTTAGCTTTGTAAGTAACTGTGATAGTGGTAAAACCATTGTTCTTATGGATTATATTACATTATGGGACTATCAAGGATGGCCCTTTTCACTTCAATGTTCATACCAAGTATGGTGTTATCCCTCTTTGACAAAATTTGCTTCTAAAGATGTGAAATTATGTTTGGTTCAAGAGTGTTTTGGAGTCAATTTCCAAAACTATAGATTTTCTTAGTGAAGATGTGTAATGGTCCTATTGAGTGTTAATTTCACCCAATTGTGAAATTGAACTCTCCCTCGGGATTTATATTCCAAATCCCCTCTTGCAAAGAATTTAGACAAATAACTTCTCCAAGGTCTCCACTATATTAGCATTTGCATATGTGTATTAGTAATCTTAAGTAAATATGTATCAATTTAATTCTTGGAACACCTAAGTGATTGCAAGTAACTGTAAACAAAGGGTACATGTTGGTTTATTTTACCATGTTACTTTAATGAATTTTCATTGAACCAAAATAAAGCAAATGTGATTTGGTCCTCATATGACCACGATGTAGTGCCTTAGTTCCTTTTATCTTGAGGATTTTAGGGTATATTTTATCTTTCCTTATTAAGTGGATTTTAATCAAGTTTTATCTTGCATTAAATACTATTTGAAGAATGAAAGTAAATATTAAATCTATCTATGAATGTGAATCCTCAATGATCAATAGGTTCCTTGAATATGGCTTCTTATCATGAAGATAAAGATAGATTTCAATGTGATTAATAGACTATCCCTCTTTGGTGAAATTGATTTTCGCAAAGAGATAATAATTTACGGTCTTAAAGTAAGGGCTTTAAAATGTCACCTCAACTTATCCCTCTTAAATGAAATCAAATTTTCATAAAGATGAATAATTCAGTGCTTTGGAATAATAATCTTCAATGTAGTGCATAAATTACCCCTATTTCATAAAATCATAATTTTTATAAAGAGGAGGCAATTTAGTACCCCAAAATTGTAATTTATGAAATGCCATAAAACATAACCCCTTTCAATAAAATTGAATTTTTCATGAGGGGAATGTAATCATAGGCTCATAAAAAAAGATATAAAGCTGAAAAACTGAAATTTGGCTCAAAACTAATAATTTTAAAATTTTGACATTTTAAAATTTGCAATAAAACAACAACTTCAGATAATTTTTTAAAATACTAAATGACTCTGAAGTAAAAATGTCTAACTACGTAATGGAAGTATGAAGTGCATTCTATGCAACCATGCAATTATTTTTGGATTTTGAATTTTTTTTACTATTTATTTTAACGCCCTAATATTAAAAAACAAATTAAAAATAAAAGTTAAAAAAAAATAGAAAAAAATCTAAAACTTAAAATGAAAGCTGAAAGTGTAAAATGTGCTACAATCAGTATGATGGTATCCCATTGCGACAAAATTTAAGATATGAGGTGTTCCATGCATGCAACCTAGCCTATTAGACCTGCAAAACAAGCACAATCAAAACAAACTAGGTGCTAGCTCCTAGGGTTCAAAAACAAATTTCTGAAAATTTCTGCATTAAAAATGTTTCATTTTACATAGCAAAATTTTTGTTTTCCTTCAAAAAAAACCAGTCCAAATAAAAGGAAAACAACCTAAAACTGATCCAGAGTAGCCATTGATCATAAACCCGCAATCCTGTTTTCAAACTAGTTTCCAACCCTGTTTCAATCCTTCAATGGGGTTTTTAAAGTTTGCAGTTTATCTCTTCGTTTTTATTCATTTGATGTTTTCCAAAGTTTCCCGTTCATGGTTGTTCATTTCCATCTCCCATTAAAACTCTTCGTCGTCCTTCAATTTTTTTTATTTCTTTCAATCCTTCGAAAGAAACATTCAAAATTCCCTTCTTACATAGAATAACAATATTCTTATTATTTTCCACATGACACATGTATGAGGGGCCTTCTATATTCATTTTGGCTTATTATGGCAATTACTCCCTTTCATAATTTTAACAAATATGGCCATTTCTCTTTGATTTTATTTTCCCTCTACTCTGCAGTATAACGCCAAGGGGCGCTAACAAATCTGACCAACATACTATACTTGATCTTCTAATAAGATAACACTTTTAATAGCAGCCATGTCCAACAAACTTGATTTAATTGAAAGCTTAGGTTAGATTAAATCCCTACATTACCCCATTTCAAAACACTTGCCACGGATTCGTTTAGCATCGTGGGCTTTATAACAATAAATTAATGCAGCCATATGTTCTTCAAAGAGGCCCGCCCTTTTCTGACTGCACATTTCATGGACTCAACTCACAGTATGACTACCGAAAACCCGTTCCACATCAACCTATCATGGTTGGCTTCGTATTGCATCTTCTATTCGTCTACATCCACGAGATTCTTCTTTCGATGTTTCTGGATTATTACACAAAAATTTTGTTTACTACCCCTGCTGCCATCGTGTCGTGCCATATGTTTCTCAAAACTATATACGTTGCCACTTGCGAATGCTTATTGACCAGTGGGCTATTAAAATCCGTGGCGTCAGAGAAACCAACCATCTTCGTTGTACTGTATCATTTCAACATAATTTCTACCTATATCGCATCCATATTTGGAAACATGACTACTGCGGTGTAATGACGATGATTTCGACGGTTTGGTTTGATAATTCGCACCACCCGATATCCTTTCTCCATGGCCATGAGTGACTTACCCGTGCACACTTACTTTGCAAGGAAAATATTTAACTATGATATAATCACCATATGAAGTGAGTTAGGTAAGGTCCTTCCATGAAGGTTATACTTTATTAATATGTATTCTGTCCACGCTCAACCAGGTGACTGCCCTTCTACACGTGTCCCCTACTTACAATTATTTAATTTTTACACCCATCATTGGCATTGCCAAGTCCTCCTCGCATACGTTAGTATTTTCTTCTGTCGAGCATTCTTTCATCTTTGGCGAAGCCGTGTGGTCTCTCAAAATATTCGGTGACTCATCGGACCTGCTATGTCCATCCGTCAATGCCACATCACTACCTGGTCTCGGCCACTGCCACATTAAACCGTCATCATCTGATAAGACCATACCTTCCCATCTAACTGAACACTGCTCACACCGGCCATTGGTCACACTGTTCAATCTATTCTATTGACATCACTACGGACCGTTTTCACACTAACTTCGGCTCTCTCTCCCTACATTGGAGTGCAACAAAACCTGTTATACCCAAGACGCTCCATGACGGTGCATCTATTTAATGTCACTGTCGTTTGTTACTGTTCATGTGACCACATGCTATTGTATTCGTAGGATTCTGCTATGCACCACAGTGTCCGCTAAACTTCTCTAGAATACGTTTGTTACCGCTCATCATGTGGGTCCGACCTACCATTGATTTCCTGCATATCGTGTTGTATGCAGCCCCAGTTAATCATCGAGCTTATCATGGTCATTTGAAACCGTTCGAGGTGCTATATTTGTGGTCTTCATTCATCGAGTTAGTCCCTCATCGACTTGCTTCCGTAGCTCGTCTCGCTGCTACACGTGTTCGTGTTCCTGGAAACCTCTAGATGGTATTCGTTCACTACTATACGAGGGTTTCTACTGTGTGAATGTTTATTCCAACCTCCCATGTATCACTTCCCATGAACTCCACCAATGTTGAAATTTTCTATCCTAGGTTGGATTCTGCTGTGTAAAATAGCCTTCTATGCCATACACTCCCGAAGTTTATCTGCTATTTCATTTAAAAAATATATCTCTCTCACTCACTCTAGAAAAGGAATATATATAGAAATATAGTTCTTTGCCTTGCATCTACCTACCTATGATTCTTCATCTACCTATTCTATGACTCGTGCATGTAGCATTTATTACATTGCATGAAGTACCTAATTAAACCCTAATATAAGATAAAATACTAATCTAATAATGTAGCCAAGGTGGTACATTGACATGTACCAAATAGTGTAATATAGTCTAACACCCCCCTGTAATAACATTATTTGGGTATTGAAGACTTCAGCCTTCAATATAGTCTTTATATTGATTTTGAAGTTTGAGTTTTTCCTTCTTACTTTCTTCTTTGTACCCTTTGTTTGTATCCATATGAGTATCTTCATTTGGTTTGTTTGTCTCTCTTTGATTTGGATATAGCTTGAAAGTACTTTCTTTAATCTTCATCTTTCTTTTCTGTCATGATTCCTTTTCCTTCTTCTTATTCGTTTTTTCAATTTTTTTAGTGATATATGTTCTTTATGTTGATTTAGTATATCATCACAATAGTATTGACTTGGATTACTATTTTGCTTCTTATTTGAAAAGAATTAAAAAACAATCAATGATAGATATATCATCCAATGTATCCTTCAAAGGTATCTATCACGTTTAGAGAGTAAAATTCCACCTCATGAGGTATTTCATCATTATTGAATGCATTCCTCACTATTTCATCCATGTTTCTTCTAGATTAACCTTTGAAGTAGAATTCCTTATAGCTCCCTAGCATTTTGAGAATGCCTTAAGAATATTAATATTCAATCAATGGTTTTTATAAGAATTTAATTTTCCAAATCACTGGGTAGAATACCTTTTAATTACCAAGTATTTAGAGTATTTTTTTATGGATATTTTGCATTTCAATGGCCTTTGAAGTTGTCTACCTTATGAATCCCTAGTGAATAAAATATATGATCAAAGTTGATAAAATCCTATTACTATCAAGTTTTGTAGAATACCTTATATCTCCCAAGTGATTATAATATGCTATATTCTTGATAAAGTGATTATCTTCCTTTAGATTTCCTTTTGAGTTGAATATCTAATGTTTTTTTCAACTCCTATTCTTCCTTATTTCTCCCTATTGATATTTGCACTTTTAATTTTATGAACTTCTCTATTATCAAGACTCTTATAGTTGGATTTATTTTGTCCCTTTAGTTTGTATGAGAGATAAGTATGAATAATAAATTCTAACTTTCAAGCAATTAATTATTTTACTTTATTTATCCTTTACTTGTCAATGGTTTAGTTTTATAAATTCTAATAATATAAAGTTTGGTGTAGTACTCCTTATATCTCCCTAATTTGGGAATTTAGAAAATGATAATATTTGCAAAATAGTGTTTCAATTTTTACAAGGTAGAAAACCTTATATATCCTAGTGTAATTATTTGTAAATATTTTGATATAAATAATGCACTTTGAAGTATTTATTAAAGTTATTAAATCCTTGATTTAATTGCCTTCTATTCTACTAAGATTATAATTTCTCCAATGCAATATAAGCTTAATATTAGATATAATCCACCTTATATCTCCTTTTGAACTTTAATGAAAGAAAATATTAAAATCAACATCAATATACCTTTCTAATGTGGCATGTTGATTGGTTTTAATATTATCTTCACTATCCAATATTTGGAGCACTGTATTTCTTACTCTTCATAGCATGACAATGAGCATTCAATTCTCTACTTTGTATGGTGCTCACTTATGATGGTATTTTACTCCCTTCAATACACTTTGACCTCTAAGTAATTTGCATATTCATGATCTTCATACACATGGCTATTAATACCTCTTGTCCTCCTTTATAATGTGTGCCTTCTTATTACGTGATCAAGGAAGGTTACTACCTTTAAGAGATATTAATTTATGTGGTGTAGGACTGATAATACTCTTTGAGCATTGAAATGATGATTAATGTGGAGCGTTACTCTAGCCTAGGTGCTCTTTGGATTGACTGAAACATTACCCTAACCTGGGTAATTTTTGGATCCTTTGTGCAAACATTAGATTAATGAAGAATATGTAGATGATCTACTTCCTTTGTGCCAAGTGGCACAAGATTCCTCTCATTGATATGGAAAGTGGAGATTATTTATTTTGTATGCAATCAAATCCTTCAATATTCTTATCACTTTAATGCATTTCCAACTCCTTTTAAAGTTGTGTCGATTCTATTCTAGCATGATTTCTTGAACCTTAATGTATGGTGGCTCCTCTTTGATGATGGTGGTTCTTCCCTGATGACGATGGATATTCCAATGGTGTTTCAAATTTTACTTCAATATTCATCCAATTTCCTCTCTACTTTGACCTGGGTATTGCTTGATGGTAATATCCGTGTAAATTTCCCTTTTGTTGCTTCATGCTATTCTTGCTATTGGTGTTGTATCATTCTTAATTAGTCTCCTTCTTACTGCAGGTTCCTTGAGTGCTACCTTCAAGAGACTATGGTACCAAAATTTGGTGTTCTTTAAAAACCTTGAATGTGAAGATATTAAGCCTTTTAATGGCTCTATCTCCCTTGCTATGTAGCTTGAGATTTTAATCTATTTAATGCTATTGTTTATTGATTGTAAAATTGTGCTACACTAGTATCCTAAGACACTCAACCTTTATCTTATTTTTGCTATAATGTAGAAGACAAGTATGGTGCTATTTGATTTGAAAATAACTCTGTAATAAACTAATATAAGATACCTTAGTTGTACCTAAAATTATGAGACTTTCTTAGTCTCTTTGGTACCTTTATTTCGAGACTTAGTATGGTGGTTTCCTTCTCTATTCTTTGGTGGTTATAATGCTCCTTTCAGTGGCTTCTCTTCACCAATATTTGTTGTTGTTTACCTATGTTTAACAATATCTTTTGACACTCCAAATGGATCCTTTTTGTGTACTAATATTCCTTTGGTGAATAATAAATGCACCTTAAATAACTCTTAAAAACTAAAATGTATGATGCACTATTAATTTCTCCTTAATCCTCATTTTAATGAACTTACTAACAATAACTAGTGCTAATATGCAAGTTTCAAGATAATAGTGCTACCTCCTTATTTTACTTGAAAATAGAAAAACTCAACCTCCTTATTGCTACTTTGAATAACTCTAAAAGTGGTGTTTTAAATGAACTTAATTAATATTGAATATGAACTTTATTAACACCAATTATCAAACCTTATTTCGACCTCCTTTTAGTAATCTTGATTGGTGATTTGATTCACTTATTTGTTGTGCTATATTTGATGGATTTGAAACTCTTACTTGCTATCTAAAACAACTTCTTAAATAACAATTTATAGCTTTAAAAACTCCTCTAACTTGATGCTCAAAGATGTGGTTTGATGGATTCAACTCTCCTTTATGATGCTCCATTGAAATATAAAAATAGCAGCTAGTAATGCTGCCCAAATTTCTACCTGTAACTCAAAAATTTTAAGATTCTAACATAGGTAATTTCTCCTCAAGAATGTTGTTCTTGAATATTCTCAATTTGGTAGATACTCCTCCAAATTGCAGTTGAAACTCTCCTCCTATAAACTTTCAATTTTTAGCTGTAAAAACTAGGAACCTTCTTTCTCCTAATCAACCTTCAAGACTTCTTTGGAAATCTTAAAATCTCTAAGATTTGGTGGCTTCTTGTACCTCCCTTCTCCTTCAACATCCTTGTTGAATTCTAACTATGAAGATAAAAATACAACACCAAATAAAAATATATAAATTAAACTCAAAATATAATATTGCAAAATGAATATTTTTTATTAATGGGGGGAGCCTACAAACTCCATTGTTACAATAACAATATTTGAATCCTTTGATACATATTTTACAATAGCTTGGGTTCTCTGAAACCCTAGTAAACAATGTTGGTGGTGTCTCAAAATGTGTCTCTGCTCCCAACAGAAGTGAGTGGGCTTCTAGTTATCTGATGATGGACCACTCTAGCTTAAGCAGCTGCACAACACTAATGTAACACTTCCAAATCTGCATACAATAAAAATAGAAAATAGGTTAGTAGCAACTATGAGGGCTCCATAATGTGAGGTCCTCTATAATAAATACAGAAACCCTAGCTATATGATGTAAATAACATGAAAAAAATTGAAAGTGCATAAAATGAAATAACAATAAAAATATTTACCTTGCTTATCTATTGTTCTTTGATATGATGAAATTTGTTGTAGTGGATTGGTGTGATGATGCTCTACCATCACTTGGAGGCTAGGGGGACTTTAGAATTTTGGTGTAAAATACCTGTGGATTCTTGATGACTGTAGGAAATGCCTTTGGGCACTCAAGAAAGGTGGAGGGCACCTAGAGGCACTTGAATATGGAGGGGAAGCACCCAAAGGTGTTAGAAACTGATAGAAAGTACCCAAGGACATTCAATGGCTGAGAGGAAAGTCTACAAAAGTAGATCTGGCTGGACACAAAGGGTAGTAACAGATGTGGACGATATGGTAAGCAAGTATGGAAGGCAATAGCACTCAGGTATAAGAATAGAACTTAGGTATCCAAGGACTCAAGGATTTCCAAGTAACTTCTAGCGATTGAGCCATCAAAATGGCTCCTATTAATAATCCAACCTAGGGCATGCTAGGGTTTCAACGAAACTAACTGTGGCTGAGATAAAAGTATATCGAAGGGTGGATATTAAATCTAGGGTGTGGCATGGATTGATATGGCTGTATGAATAAGATTAAGTGAAATTGATGGTTGGGATTAATTCACTTATATAAATATATTTATTAAATTTATATAAAATATAATATATAAAATATTAAAATTTAAATATATATATAATAAATATACATAAATATATATGAATAATAGGTGGAAATGATGGAAAAATCAGGATAGACAACAAGTGGCTAGGTTTTGGTGTCTATAGATGCCCCTTTTGTACTGCATTGCATGAAACACAATGCAGTGTAAAAATACAAGACACCTATTTGGGCTAAGGTGAGAAGCAACTTTTATCTTGGGATGTGAAAAAGGAGCTTGGAGACAAAAGATTGAAAAATTTTGAATTTTGCATAGCTGACCCCCTCAATTGGTGAATGAGTTTGCAAATGAATCTCAAGAGCCAATTGAAAATATGTGCAAATAAATGATGCAAATGTAATATAATTTTTCCTCCAATGGTGGGAAGGGGATTGGTGAAAACTGTGACATGGTATGTCTAATTTTACCCCAAAAGATGAAGGGTTTTGTGAAATATGTGATGCAAAATGGGTCTATTTTTGCCCCAAAAGATGAAGGGATTTTTTCCAAGTGTCGATGTCATGATCATGTAAGATATATCCCATTGTGGGAAATTCAAAACCACATGTGGTTACCCCAAATTTGGGGTGATTAGATTCTAGTGAAGAATGTGCCAAAATACGTCATTGATATGCAAATATGAAAAATGCAAAGAGTAAAAATAGTCAACTTCGGAGGGCCAACTAGTGATTATCATATAATTCCTATGATTGGAACCAATCACTGTATTTAAAACCAATCACCATGATGAATTTCAAGGAAAAGTGTAATGATGAAATGTGATATTGTCCATGTATTAAGCCCAATGAACTAGGCCATCAATGACAACTTTTGTGCAAATTATTCTTTGCAAGGTTTCACTAAAAATATGATGGACCAAATGTGATTGTTATTTTTAACAAAGAGATATGGAATAATAAAAATTACCAAGTTTCCTTATGGTAGGCTCTTCATCTTATCGAGTTGCATGGATGCAAATCACTGCAATCGCCAAGTGTATAGGAAAACCCACTAGGTGCAAGACTTACTTGCATGTTGTTTGAACATGGAAAATATGCAATTGATGATATGGAATGATTTTGATGATGATTTATGAATTATGAGAGTGATGATTGTGATAATTTTGTAAATATTTGGACCATTTTGGAATGCTTTTGTAACTTGTTGATGCAGGAGCATCCGGTGGCAGCAGAGCAATCTTGCATCAAAGAAAATTTTTGATTTTCTTTTATTTTTTTTCCTAAGTGTGCCTTGATGTCGTGATATCGCGACAAGGAAAAGTGTCGTGATATCGCGACAGAAAAAGTGTCGCGATATCGCGACATGTCGCGTTTTCGCGACTCAAGAAGGCGAGAGGAGACATGGAGCAAAAATGTCGCGATTTCGCGACATGTCACGATTTCGCGACCGAAGAAGCAAAAAGGAGGCAAGGAAGGAAAATATCATGATTTCACGACATGTCACGATTTCATGACCGAAGAAGCAGAAAGGAGGTCAGGAAGGAAAATGTCACGATTTCACGACATGTCACGATTTCACGACCGAAGAAGCAGAAAGGAAGCAAGGAAGGAAAATGTCATGATTTCGTGACATGTCACGATTTCGCAACCGAAAAAGAGAAAGAGGACCCGAAAGGAAAAGGTGTCATGATATCGCGACATGTCGCATTTTTGTGACTCGGGAAAGGCAGGAAGGCCAAAAAGCAAAAGTGTCACGATATCGTGACATGTCACATTTTTGTGACCCGAACAGGACAGGAAGGCAGAGAAGCCAAAAATGTCGTGATATCGTGACATGTCCCATTTTTGTGACTCAAGGAAAGCAGGAAGGCAGAGGAGCCGAATGTGTTGTGATATCGTGACATGTCGCATTTTTGTGACTCGAACAGGACAGAAAGGTAGAAGAGTGGAAAGTGTCGCGATATCATGACATGTCACATTTTTGTGACTTGAAGAGGACAAGAAGGCAGAGTAGTCAAAGGTGTCGCGATATCATGACATGTCACATTTTCATGACTTGAAGAGGGTAGGAAGGCAGGGAAACCGAAAGTGTCGTGATATCACGACATGTCACATTTTTGTGACCAAACAAAAGAAAAGGAAGCACAGGTGGTTATAGGAGCCATTATAGAGGAAACAATCGAGCAGTGGTATACCAAGGTGCAGTGAAAGTAGACGAAGATGAAGAGTCAAAACGTTTCGATAGCCAAAACAATGAAGGGACGCGGGAGATGAAACAAAAATGTCAAAAAAGGGAGACGAAGCGTCACGACAGAAAGTTTAAAAGGGGAAGCAAAGACATGCACAAGGGTCAAAAAATTGGTAGAAACAAAGTTGAGACGTAAAGACAAGAGGCCATTCTGGACCGGTTAGATTGTTGTTTCTTCCAAGCGGAAGATGTTGTAACAGAACTATCTGTCGAGAATAAAGAATTTTTGTGGGTAGACTGTTGCCATGACTATAATTTTGTTCTAATCTATTGAATGTGATTACAGATTTGGTGTGAGAAATTTGGTTCTCGATCAAGTGGTATCAGAGCAGGAGTTCCTGAGTGTGCGAATAGATCACTGAAAGTGAGGCAGTTTGCACCAGGATCTGTGGAAGGGTTGTGCGAAGAGAGTGAGGAAGAATGCCTCCATGAAGAAACCATGGTGGTGGGAGGAATGTGATACCTGAAGAAGATTTCAGAGTTTTACAGAGGCAAGTGCGAGCCCTGCAAGAGGAGTTATGGAGAAGGGTTGAACCAAGGGGAGAAGATCATAGTGAATATGAATCTTGGGAGGTTGATAACCCATCAGAGGAAGAGGAAGCAATGAACCCTGCAGAAGTCAGATTAGTTAAGGCCATTACTCAGATCGGGAAGAAGCAAAAGTTTGATGTCTCCACGTACTCTGGGAACCTCAATCCAAAAGAGTTGATTGATTGGATCAATGATATGGAGGAGTATTTTGAGTATGAGGAGGTTGTAGATCCAGATCGGATCAAATTGGCAAAAACAAAGTTGAAAGGCCATGCTAGCATATGGTGGAAAGAAGTACAACTAGAAAGGAATAGGAGAGGAAAGGAAAGGATAACCAGATGGGACCGAATGGTTGAGAAGTTGAAGAGGCAGTTTATTCCTATAGATTATGAATTAGAGCTATTGAGAAAAATGTAGAGCTTGAGATAGTAAAGCAAATCTGTCAAGGAATATACCAATGAGTTTTACTAGATTTTAATAAGAACTAGACATTATGAGGATAGTAAGGAGAAAGTAGCTCGTTACATAAATGGGTTAAGAATGAATATCCAAGAAGAACTCAGTCTGGTCAGAATTACCACCATTGAGGATACATATCAGTTTGCCTTGAAGGTTGAAGAGAAGCTGAACAAAATATTTGAAGGCAAACAAAGAGGAAGAGGTCGAGGTGGAAGAACTGGGGGAAGGACCAGTGGAGGAAAATTGGATGATCAAAATAAGACTGGTGAAATGAGTACTAGTCCAGATCAGAAAGAGGAGAATGCTTACCGCTCCCGTAATCAGAACAACGGTTACCAAAGGGGAAGAGGTAGAGCTGGACGTGGGTATGGAAGAGGTGGATTTCGTGGAACCTGTTTCCATTGTGGAGAAGAGGGACATCGGACATATGAGTGTACCCAATACCAAGAGAGGACGAATAAGCGACCTGAGGATCATGCCAGAGCTACTGTAGCAGATGAAGGTGCTGAGTCTAAACATTCTGAAAAAGCAAAATATGGAGAAGTGTTGATGACAAGAAGAGCACTAATGAATGGAAAGATGTGGATCAAAGGAAGTGCTTATTTCGCATGAGATGCAAATGTGCAGGTAAGACCTGTAATGTTATCATAGATAATGGTAGCATAGACAATTTGGTTTTAGGAGAAATGGTGACTAAGCTAAAACTAGAGAAGAGGGCACACCCGCATCCATATCGGATTGCATGGTTACAAAAAGATCATAGGGTATTAGTCAGTGAGCAGTGTTTGGTTAAATTTCATATTGGAACTTATCAAGATGAGGTTCTATGTGATGTTTTACCTATGGATGCTTGCCATTTGTTGTTGGGGAGGCCATGACAATTTGAAAGACACGCAGTGCATGATGGACATGCGAATACTTACTCTATGACGAAGGGTGGAATGCGTCACAAGTTGAAACCATCGAAGGAAGTGAATGAGAAGGTATGCAGTAGTGCAAGAATCTGTCTGGTAGATGGTAGAAAATTTTTGGATGGCTTGAAGAGGGAGTCTATGTGTTACGCATTAATTCCTACTATTAAGAGGGAACAATGTATGGACATTCCAATAGAGGTTGAAAGTCTGTTAGAAGAATTTCTTGATATTGTGTCAGATAATGTGCCTGAGGGTTTTCCACCAGTAAGAAATATTAGCCATCAAATTGATTTGATTCCAGGAGCTAGTTTACCCAATAAGGCAGCCCATAGAATGTCTCCCGTAGAGAACGAGGAATTGAACAGACAGGTTCAAGAGTTATTGAGGAAGGGATTGATTAGAGAGAGTTTGAGTCCCTGTGTAGTACCTGCAGTACTAGCACCAAAGAAGGATGGAGAATGGAGAATGTGTACTGATTCCAAAACCATAAATAAGATTACCATTAAGTATAGATTTCCATTGCCTAGAATGGACGATATAATGGACTGTTTGAGTGGAGCTAAATACTTCACAAAGATTGATTTAAAGAGTGGGTATCATCAGATTTGCATCAGAGAAGGTGATGAGTGGAAGACCGCTTTCAAAACCAAAGAGGGTTTGTACGAGTGGTTGGTCATGCCGTTTGGTCTAACCAATGCACCAAGTACATTCATGAGGTTAATGAATGAGGTGTTGAAAGAATTCCTAGAGAAGTTTGTTATTGTTTATTTGGATGATATTCTAATTTTCAGCAAGACATTGGAAGAACATTTGATGCAAGTTCGGACAGTCTTTGAAAATATGAGGGAGGAGCAGTTGCTGATTAATTTGAAGAAGTGCAATTTTGTGAAAAAGGAGTTGGTGTATCTAGGATTTGTCATCTCGAATGAGGTTCTAAAAATGGATCCAGAAAAGGTGAAGGCTATCATTGAGTGGCCTACTCCAAGGAACATAACGGAAGTAAGATCATTCCATGGTCTTGCAAGTTTCTATAGAAATTTCATTAGAAACTTTAGAAGTATTTGCGCACCCTTGATAGAAACCATGAGAGGGGATAAGAAGGAGTTTAAGTGGAATATAAGTGCAGGTACAAGTTTTGAAATTTTAAAAAGGAAGGTGACGGAACAACCCATTTTGATACTCCCAGATTTTAATAAAGTATTTCAGGTTGATTGTGATGCTAGCGGCAGTGCCATTAGAGCTGTGTTGAGTCAGGAAGGTAAACCTGTTGCATATTTTAGTGAGAAGTTAAATGATGCTAGGAAGAAATACTCTGTTTATGATCAAGAATTTTACGCTATAGTTTAGGCTCTAAAGAAATGGAGGCACTATTTGTTAGCAAAGGAGTTTGTTTTATATACTGACCATCAAGCTTTGCAGTATATTAACAGTCAAGGAAAACTAAATCAGAGACACCTAAAGTGGGTGGAATTTCTATAGAGTTATACCTTTGTTTTGAAGCATAGGAGTGGGAAGTCTAATAGAGTTGCAGATGCCTTGAGTAGAAGACAAAATTTGTTGTTGGAGATGAAGGTGGAAGTCGTTGGGTTTGAAGAACTCAGGAGTTTGTATCCGGAGGATCCGGACTTTGTAGAAGCTTGGAAGGCATGTTTGTCTCCTATTACTTTGGATAGAACTAAGTGGCTGGATTTCACCATCCAAGATGGGATGCTATTCCAAAAGAACCAATTGTGCATTCCTAGAAGTTCAATGAGGGAGAATCTGATAAAGGAGAAGCATAGTGGAGGATTGGCTGGGCATTTTGGTCGAGATAAGACCATTGCCCTTGTCAGTGAAAACTACCATTGGCCACAGTTGCAGTAGAATGTGAAAAAATTTGTGCAGAGTTGCAGAGTGTGTCAGATGGCTAAAGGAGTGAGGCAGAATACAAGATTGTATCAGCCATTACCAGTACCATAAAGACCATGGGAGGACATCAAGATGGATTTTGTTCTTGGCCTACCAAGGACACAACGAGGGAATGACTCCATTTTTGTTGTGGTTGACAGGTTTTTGAAGATGGCTCATTTTATTCCCTGTCAAAAAACGAGTGATGCAGTTCATATTGTAGGTTTTTTTTTCAAGGAGGTGGTACGCCTTCATGGTCTACCTAAGAGTATAGTATCTGACAGAGATACCAAATTTGTGGGTTATTTTTGGAGGACTTTGTGGAAGCAATTAAAGACGGATTTGAAGTTCAGTTCTGCATACCACCCATAGACTGATGGACAAACAGAAGTGGTGAATAGAAGTTTGGGTAACCTTCTAAGATTCTTGATAGGAGATAAGCCCAAGGGATGGGATTTGATTTTACCACAAGTAGAATTTTCTTACAACAATTCTATCAATAGAAGTACTAGTAAATCACCATTCCATATTGTGTATGGGAACAACCCAAGGAATGCTTCGGAATTGAGAACGATGGGTAAAGGAGAAAAGAGTAGTGCTAAGGCTAAATATTTTGTAGAACACATAAAGAGTTTGCATGAGGAGGTAAAACAACATATCAGTAAGATGAATACTCAGTACAAGGCCAAAGTAGATCGAAGAGACGTTTCAAAGAGTTTCAAGTGGGAGATGAGGTCATGGTTCACTTGAGAAAGGAAAGGTTTCCTAACAAAACCTACAACAAACTGAAGATGAAGAAGTTTGGACCATGCAGGATCATAGGTAAAAGAGATTCAGGTAATGCCTATGAAGTGGAACTACCGAAAGAGCTGAATATATCACCTGTTTTTAATATTTTAGACTTGGTAGAATACCATGAAGGAGATAGTAGTGAGGCACCAAGAATATATTTGTGGAACATTCCAGTGACTGCACCAGTCATAGATGAGATAGAGGAAATACTCGATACTCGAGAAGGCAGAAGTACCAGGAACCGATAGTATTCAGAATATTTGGTCAAATGGAAAGGCAGGCCTTCCAAAGATGCAACTTGGTTGTCAAAGATAGAGGTCGACCGCCTGGGTCTTCCTCCAAAAGTATAGAAGTAGAGGACACTTCTCAATCCACCCCAGGTGTCTGATGCAGGAGCATCCGATGGCAGCAAAGCAATCTTGCATCAAAGAAAATTTTTGATTTTCTTTTCTTTTTTTTCTAAGTGTGCCTTGATGTCGCGATATCGCGACATGTCACATTTTCACGACTCAAGAAGGTGAGATGAGACATGGAGCAAAAATGTCATGATTTCGTGACATGTCGTGAAATTACGACCGAAGAAGCAAAAAGGAGGCAAGGAAGGAAAAATGTCATGAGATTTCACGATCGAAGAAGCAGAAAGGAGGTCAGGAAGGAAAATGTTGTGATTTAACGACCGAAGTAGCAGAAAGGAAGCAAGGAAGGAAAATGTCATGATTTCACGACATGTCGTGATTTCACGACCAAAAAAGAGAAAGAGGACCCGAAAGGAAAAGGTGTCGCGATATCGCGACATGTCGCATTTTCATGACTCAGGAAAGGCAAGAAGGCCAAAAAGCAAAAGTGTCGCGATATCGCGACATGTCGCATTTTCGTGACCCGAATAGGACAGGAAGGCAGAGAAGCCAAAAATGTCACGATATCGTGACATGTCGCATTTTCATGACTCGAGGAAAGCAGGAAGGCAGAGGAGCCGAAAGTGTCACGATATCGCGACATGTCGCATTTTCGTGACTCGAACAGGACAGGAAGGCAGAAGAGCGAAAAGTGTCACGATATCGCGACATGTCACATTTTCATGACTCGAAGAGGACAGGAAGGCGGAGCAGTCAAAGGTGTCACGATATCGTGACATGTCACATTTTTACGACTTGAAGAGGGCAGGAAGGCAAGGAAACCGAAAGTGTCACGATATCGTGACATGTCACATTTTTGTGACCAAACAAAAGAAAAGGAAGCATAGGCGGTTATAGGAGCCTTTACAGTGGAAACGGTCGAGCAGTGGTAAACCAAGGTGTAGTGAAAGCAAACGAAGACGAAGAGTCAGAACGTTTCGATAGCCAGAACAATGAAGGGATGCAGGAGATGAAACGAAAATGTCAAAAAAGGGAGACGGAGCGTCATGACAAAAATTTTAAAATGGGAAGCAAAGAAATGCACAAGGGTCAAAAAATTGGAAAAAATAGAGTTGAGACGTAAAGACAAGAGGCCATTCTAGATTGGTTAGATTGTTGTTTCTTCCAGGCGAAAGATGTTGTAACAGAACTATCTGTCAGGAATAAAGAATTTTTGTGGGCAGACTATTTCCATGACTGTAATTTTGTTATAATCTATTGAATGTGGTTATAAATTTGGTGTGAGAAAGTTGGTTCTTGATCACTTGTTAAATATATTTGCAATGTATGGTCGTAAACAAAAATTATGCATTCAAATCCGCTGGAATCTTCACAAGACCTGATAAAATGATGGAATAAATGCATGAATGCAATATGAATTAAAATTGTGGGGATAAGCCACTGTTTTGTAAAAAATTATCTTTTATCAAAATTGAAGCCAAATTCCAATTGGAGGTTTAAGCTTCCGCAAACACCCACCAGTGTTTGGGTGCATTTGCAAATGCCCTGGTGTGCTTCAATGCACTAAGAAATGCCCATGGATGTTTGAAGGTGCCTAAAGCAACTATAAATAGCTAGTAGTAAGAGAAATGAAGCTCATTTTTGCATTTGAGAGTTTGAGAAGCTATGTTTGGGAGAGTGGAGTGAAGTGACTTGGGAATGTAAGCTATGGCAATGGAGAGAGTAGATAAGAAGGCCGAGGCTAAGGTTTGAGTGCAAGCTATTGAGGTAATTCTCTTTTTTGTGTATTATGCAAAAAAATTATGTTTTTATAATTTTTTGGAATGTGTTAATGATAAATATTTTGTGCTATGTTTTCGCTTAGTATTTTTGAGGCTCAACATAAGTTCTTGTTGTACATTCCTAGGATGAGGAAGGTTATGATGAAGGATGATTGGTATTTACTAGAGGTAGTGAGGCTAGCGAAGGTAGTCTGAATTTATGTGGTGAGTGTAGACGAGGGGTACCTCTCTACATTTGCAAAGAGGTGGGATCCTAATAGAGAAATGTTTTAGCTTCCTACTAGATAAGTGATATTGATCTTTGAGGATGTATATCACATCCTTAAGATGCTAGTGGAGGGAGAGTACATCGAGGTTGGATGCGATCGAGGTGCAAATATGAAGAAGATGTTTGGTGATGGTTGGTATGATGTGAAGGTGGAGAGTGGAGGTATTCCCTACTTGTCCATGTATGTGGACAAGGAGTTGGATGCCCTCTGTACCTTGGTCATATTCATGTTGGCGAACAGCGTGGCCCTGAACAACATTGGCTGTAGGTTCCCTTGGAACATAATAGGATTAGTGAGCGATATGCTCACTATGTAGTAGGTGTATGCATGGGATCCTACCTTATTGGTGTAGGTGTATCAGGAGCTCTATTAGATGATGATATGGGGGAGAAAGGCATTAGGATGCAGCTTGCAACTATAGTTTTGAGGATGAGAGCATTTCCATGTGGCTCAATCGGAGGACTTACTAGTAGTAGGATGGGTAGGGAGAAGCCCTACACTAGGAGATGGGTAGTGGTCAAGGACGTACAACCGAGTCAGTTGATGTAGATGCGTTAGTGGTACCATGATTTTTTTGGCTAGACTAAAATCTACCCAAGTGATATGGTGGTGTAAACTCAGCTACAAGAGACCAACAAAATGGACTCCAATCACATTACACAAATGCAATAATGGAAGAAAATTGCAAATTGATATTCTTCTCATTCCTGAATTCACACCCCCTCTACAAAATATTACAATCCATCATATAGCAATCAAAAACCAAAGAAACCCTAAAAACATATTTTTTTTCTAAAACTACTAAAAATAGATCTTTCTAAAAACTTCTAAAAATAGAAATGAGTCAGATTGCACCCAAATTCGATGCACATATCCTTCTTACAATAATAAACCTTAATTTAAAATATTAGGTCTCAAATTAAGGTATAAAAAAAGATAATAAACTTCTAATAGCCAAAAAAACCCAAAAAGCTTGGGAACCTATTCCAAAAGCTAATTTTGGGACACGAGATGGAGGAGTTAGGTCCTGAACACACACACAAAACCACCTATTAAATTTCAAGGTCAACGGGTGTACGGTTCACAAGCTATGGGTTTGGTAAGGTGCATCATATGGAGATCATGGTGAGATAGCAGATGGACCCAAGACAAAGATCATCTATTATGGGTGCAATAGGCTAGGTGGGTGGTTGTGAGATATCAGAGTGAGGTTGAGTACTTTCAGTTCTCATGAGTACTATGACAGTTTGGTTTGAGGTAGGAGGTCCCAAATGAGATGGTGCACTATAGGAGGCATCAAGAGGAGACATGGCTACCATGTGTAAATCCATAGAGAGTGACCTATGAGGATGAAGAGGAGATGGATCTCCCATATGTGGATGATGTAGGAACTACCATGGAGTATGATGTGTGGTTTGATACACAATCACCATAGGCACCACCTAAAGTAGTTGTTGGTAGATGTGTGGATGAGGCTAAGGGTGATGGTGAGGGGGCTCATGAGACCCCAAAGTGACAATAGTAACTTCGATCAAATAGTCGAATGAGGAGGAATAAGGGTGTAGCAAGGCATAATCCTAAAAGTGGGGGAGACAGTGAAGATGGGAATGATGTGGAGGTGACTCTAGATGGGCCTTTGGATCAAATCAAGGTAGATTGGGCAAGGCTAGAGTAGTAGGTAGTAGAGCAGGATGTGATGGTGATGGTTTGATATGAGAGGATCACGAGGCTCTAGGCCAAGCTAATAGAGAGGGAGCATCAACATAATGTCAACATAGCATACCTTCATTATTGGCATAGGTATATTGAGGCATAGTAGGATAGGCTAATGGAATATTATATTCCACTTCATTATCCTCCAATATCATCTATATCTTAGGCTGCTAGGCATAGCTCTAGGTCTAGGGATCCTTCTAGGTCATAGGGGTCCTCTTGGAGGACTTAGCTAGTGCTTAGATGCACTTTTTTGTATATGAGCCTTGTTGCTCCATTGTATGCAGCATTTTGACACTCATTGTACATGTGATATTTATACATATATACATAGTTTTTACCTTTTGTGTTATATGTGTTTGTGTGAATGCATTTTGTGGAATTCATGTTTATATTGATGATGAATGTATATGATATATTATGGATGATTAATGCAAGGTGGAATGTATGGATGATTAATGTCAAGTATGGAATGTAGATGCTCTAATGATCATTCACGGTTTATATCTTTCTTGGCTATGTTTCTAGCATTATTGTCTAATAAAGAGCACCAAACTTAGTGGAATGTGGGGTGAATGGCTCACGAAGTGACATGGATGTTGACATGGAAGAAGATATGAATGTTGACACGGAAAAATATATGGATGTTAATATGGAAGAAGATATGGATGTTGATATGAAATAACTGATTGTTTTACGTAGACTCAAACATACTAGTGCTATCAAACAAACTCACTAAAACTACCTAATACTTCTAGGACCAAATGTGTGTGTAGTGAATTCATTTACCAAATCAAGAGCATGGTAATGACTCAAAAGAATCAAGAACCTATGTGTGTGCAAGTGAGTTCATTAAATCACTTTGAGTAAATTGGGTAAGCCTGTTATGGATTAGACTAAGAAGCCAGCCAAGCATCTATATCCGGTGGAGGCTACTCCATAGTCCATGATTTTTTTTTTTTTATCTATTAAGTTTTTGGAATGAATACCTAACCGTCTAACCAAAAATGTAGTATGATCCTTACAACCCAATGATCAGTGGTGTGTGATGTAAAATGTTTAGTTTTTTGGGGGATCAGATTCTCAAACTAAGTGTGATGACAATTGTACCCTATCCTTAGTACTCTGTATTTTAGAATTGGAATCAACTGTGATAGTTGTAAAACCACTGTTCTTATGGATTATATTACATTATGGGACTATCAAGGATGACCCTTTTCACTTCAGTGTTCATACCAAGTATGGTGTTATCCCTCTTTGACGTAATTTATTTCTAAATATATGAAATTATGTTTGGTTAAAGAGTGTTTTGGAGTCAATTTCCAAAACTCAAGATTTTCTTAGTGAGGATGTGTAATGGTCATGTTGAGTGTTAATTTCACCCAATTGTGAAATTGCACTCTCCCTTAGGATTTTTGTTCCAAATCCCCTCTTGCAAAGAAGTTAAACAAACAACTTCTCCAAGGTCTCCACTATATTAGCATTTGCATATGTGTATTAGTAATCTCAAATAAATATGTATCAATTTAATGCTTGGAACACCTTAGTGATTGCAAGTAATCGTAAAAAAGGGGCACATGTTGGTTTATTTTACCATGTTACTTTAATGAATGTTCATTGAACCAAAATAAAGCAAATGTGAGTTGGTCCTCATATGACCATGATGTAGCACCTTAGTTCCTTTTATCTTGAGGATTTTAAGATAGATTTTATCTTCCCTTATTAAGTGTATTTTAATCAAGTTTTATCTTGCATTAAATCCTATTTGAAGCATGAAAATAAAGATTAAATCTATCTATGAATGTGAATCCTCAATGATGAATAGGTTCCTTGAATATGACTTCTTATCATGAAGATAAAGATAGCTTTCAATGTGATTAATAAACTATCCCTCTTTGGTGAAATTGATTTTCGCAAAGAGATAATAATTTATGGCCTTAAAGTAAGGGCTTTAAAATGTCACCTCAACTTATCCCTCTTAAATGAAATTAAAATTTCATAAATATGAATAATTTAGTGCTTTGAAATAATAATCTTCAATGTAGTGCATAAATTACCCCTCTTTCATAAAATAAGAATTTTTATAAAGAGGAGGCAATCTAGTACCCCAAAATGGTAATTTATGAAATGCCATAAAACATAAACCCTTTCAATGAAATTGAAGTTTTCATGAGGGGAATGTAATCATAGGCTCACAAAATAAGATATAAAACTGAAAAACTGAAATTTGGCTCAAAAATAACATTTTTGAAACAACTTCAGATAATTTTTAAAAATACTAAATGACTCCGAATTAAAAACTTCTAAGTGCGTAATGGAAGTATGAAATGTAGTCTATGCAACCATGCAATTATTTTTGGATTTTGAATTTTTTTTTACTGTATATTTTAATGCCCTAAAATAAAAATAAAAGGTTAAAAAAAAATCTAAAAATTGAAAATGAAAGCTGAAAATATAAAATGTGCTACAATCAGTATGATGTTATCCCATTCCGACAAAACCGAAGATATGAGGTGTTCCATGCATGCAACCTAGCCTATTAGACCTGCAAAACAAACACAATCAAAACAAACTAGGTGCTAGCTCCTAGGGTTCAAAAACAAATTTCAAATTTCCAATATTTGCCTGAAGCAACCAATAAAATATATGTAAACTTCATCTATAAGTCATGAATACAAATTTAAATCAAGCATGGAGAAAACAATCTCCTCCTTTCTTGTCCATAAGATGTAAATTTCTAAGAACTTCTGCATTAAAAATGTTTTATTTTACACAGAAAAAATTCTAGTTTTCTCCAAAAACCAGTCCAAATGGAAGAAAAACAACCTATAACGTATCCAAAGTAGCCATTGCTCATAAACATGCAATCCCGTTTTCAAACTAGTTTCCAACCCTGTTTCAGTCCTTCGATGGAGTTTTTAAAGTTTGCAGTTTATCTCTTCGTTTTTCTTCATTTGCTGTTTTCCAAAGTTTGCCGTTCATGGTTGTTCGTTTCCATCTCCCATTAAAACTCTTCGTTGTCTTTTCATTTTTTATTTCTTTCAATCCTTCGAAAGAAACATTCAAAATTTCCTTCTTACATAGAATAACAATATTCTTATTAATTTTGCGTGACACATGTATGAGGGGCCCTCTATATTCGTTTTGGCTTATTATAGCCATTACTTCCCTTCATGATTTTAAGAAATGTGGCCGTTTCTCTTTGATTTTATTTTCCCTCTACTCTGCGGTATAACACCAAGGGGCGCTAACAAATCTGACCAACATACTATACTTGATCTTCTAATAAGATAACGCTTTTAATAGCAGCCATGTCCAACGAACTTGATTTAATTGAAAGCTTAGTTCAGATTAAACCCCTGCATTACCCCATTTCAAAACACTTGATGCGAATTCATCTAGCATCGTGGACTTTATAACAATAAATTAATGCAACCATATGTTCTTGAAAGAGGCCCGCCCTTTTTTGACTGCACATTTCGTGGGCTCAACTCGCAGTATGACTATCGAAAACCCGTTCCACATCATGGTTGGCTTCGTATTGCATCTTCTATTCGTCTACATCCACGAGATTCTTCTTTCGATGTCTCTGGATTATTACACAAAAATTTCATTTACTACCCCTACTGCCATCGTGTCGTGCCATATGTTTCTCAAAACTATATACGTTGCCACTTGCGAATGCTTATTGACCGGTGGGCTCGCTATTAAAATCCGTGGCGTCGGAGAAACCTACCATCTTCGTCGTACTGTATCATTTCAACATAATTTCTGCCTATATCGCATCCATATTTGGAAACATGACTACTGCGGTGTAACGACGATGATTTCGACGGTTTGGTTTGATAATTCGCACCACCCGGTATCCTTTCTCCGTGGCCACGAGTGACTTACCCGTGCACACATACTTTGCAAGGAAAATATTTAACTATGACATAATCACCATATGAAGTGAGTTAGGTAAGGTCCTTCCACGAAGGTTATACTTTATTAATATGTATTCATGTGACGGTGCATCTTTTTAATGTCGCTATTGTTTATTACTGTTCATGTGACCACATGCTATTGTATTCAGAGGATTTCGCTATGCACCATAGTGTCCGCTAAACTGCTCTGGAATACGTCTGTAATGCTCCAATGTCACCGCTCATCATGTGGGTCCGACCTATCGTCGATTTCCTGTATATCGTGCTGCATGCAGCCCCGGTTAATCAACGAGCTTGTCATGGTCCTTTGAAACTGTTCGAGGTGCTATCTTTATGGTCTTCATTCATCGAGTTAGTCCCTCACCGACATGCTTCCGTAGCTCGTCTCGCTGCTACACGTGTTCGTGTTACCGACAACCTCTAGATGGTATTCGTTCACTACTATACGAGGGTTTCTGCTATGTGAATGCTTATTCCAACCTCCCATGTATCACTACCCACAAACTCCACCAACGTTGAAATTTTCTATCCTAGGTTGGATTCTGCTGTGTAAAATAGCCTTCTATGCCATACACTCCTGAAGTTGCTCTGCTATTTCATTTAAAAAATTTATTGGGTAACTTTCTGTCAGATGAGCCCTAGTTGACTGTATAAAACATGGTTGACGTCAACATATGTGTTGACGTGGAAGACAGGTCCCCCGATACTCAGTTATCTCCGTTCGAATCCATGTTGGCACTGACTTGGCCATGCATGGTGCAAGTTCTTCATACATCTATGCCCACATCGTTGTGACAAATAGCCGCCTGCAAAATTATTTACGCAAACCCTATCACTGTCCAATCGATTTCCTCCAACGCTGCTCCGCATATTTCTGGTCATCATTTTTTTTTACAGGTGAGCCTGATGGCTTGTAACGTGGCCTTACCCAACCTCCAGTACGCTGTAAACGAACTAGGGTTATGCATAGAGGTATTTATAGTCAATTCACTAAAATTAGGATTTTTGAAATTTGGAATTGGTTAATATTTGGGACCCTTGACCAAGGCCCATTAGCCAAAAATGTTTGGGTATAATTTTTCTGGGGTCCATTCATCCTAATTTTATAATAATTTGATCATTTTAAATTTAAATTTCCAACATTACACCTAATAATAGTTAACCTTTTATGTGTTTTGATACTATTCGCTTTGAAACTAATTTATCAATTTTTTATAAATAAATTTTGGGGGTGACCCTTTATGCATAACCCTCAAACGGATGCATCGGCACTATTTTTGAGACGCCTGTCTTCTATTTGACCGTTGTAAAACCATATTCGCATATCATTCTCCTTTGCAATCTAAAGTGTCGGGTCCCACTAAGCCACATATTCTGCGCTCACGACGTCACCTGAAACAAACATAAAACCCATACCTCATTAGAACGCAAGATTCGTTCCGACTAACATTACATAGAAACATAAAATGAAAACATTACATAAAACATAAAAATAAAGTAAAACATTTCGGTTTATTTTTTATTTTTTGATGAAAAGCTAAATTATATTAATAATAAAGTTTAACATGAAAAAAGTGGCGGGTGGCAATGAACACACCCCTAGAAGAAACAAACCAACCCTAACCACGGGTTGGGAAACCACAAACCAGAGCTCACTACAAACTAGGCAACATCAATCAAACAGGCAGTGAAACTTGCATGCAATCAGAAAGTTTGTGGTTGCACGTCTACGTTGGAGTCCCATGGAATGGCCAAGGTATGTTGTAATCCATCTATGTGTTCCTGATCCCCATGAACATTTGAATCTCCCCAGCCCTGTCCTTGAGATCTATCAAGCTGGCAATTATGTGCACTTATATCCCCTGCATTCCAGGCACGATCCTGTGTGCCACCATTAACTTCCACCAGCTCATCCCAGGCACCTCTGGGTGGAGAACATGATGGTGATTGAATTGGTTTTGCATTCCATCCATCATTGTAGGTAAAAATGTCATGTCCCCAACCTCCCTATGCATGCACCAGATGTGGCAGTTGATGAGACCTCGAGCGGGAACAGGACGTCTGCTGTGCGTTGTTTGGAAAAACCTTGTTAACTGAGCAAGGTGCATTTTTCTAGTCATCCAAAAGTGCCTTCATGTGCGCCTGCTCAATGTCAAGTTTAGCCTGCTGATTGCAAATTTGGAACCATGTATCTTGAAACACCTCTATTTTGTTAGCTAGAGAAAATTCATCAGAAGGATTTTGATGCTGAAAAACTATCTTGTTTCTAGATTTCCACATGTGAAAAAGAAGACTAATTTGAAATATGTGCCACACTTTGGACAAAGGAAGAACAAATTTAATCTTATCCCCTAATAGAGCTTGCTGCCATGTAAAGGATTCATCCTGGAATTGGGAAAAAAAAGACCATCCCCATTCCCAGGCACTCCTTGCTCTTGTGCAAAACCAGAAAATATGAGGAGAAGATTCATCCTCATTACAGAATGCACATTTAGGGTTTGCAACTCCCAAGTGCCTGAGTCTGTCTCCTAAGGGTAAACTTTGAAAGAGAAGGCTCCAAGCAAAAAAAGATTGTTTTGGCTCAAGAAAAGAAGACCAAACTATCTGAAATCGAGCCTTCCAACCACAAAGGTATATTTTGCTTTCTGTTTATTTCAATGCACATACAAGCTTCTTTATTTCGTTTTATATTTTGCTTTCCTTTCATTTTCAATATAATATATATTATATATAATAGAATATATTATGTATAATAATTATATTATATTCTCTTTTTTAATTTTTTTTTTATTTCATTTATAATATTTTATGTATAAAGGTATATATAAGATATGTATTATTTTATTATGATACACATCTTCATATTTATATATATGAAATTATATATATAAATATATATTTCTCTCTCTTTTTTTTTCTTTTTTTTTGTTTATATTTATATATATAGCATATTAAATTATACTACATACATATATAAATAATTATGTTCCAAAAGAAATAAACCCTTAACTCAAATAAGGAAACTTTAAAGTCAAAACAACAAAAGGTATAAATTATCCAACGATCTCAAGGAATGGCAATGAAGGAAACACTCCAATACACCAACTTCTACTACACATTCTCACTTAAAGCCCATGCAATCTTACAATGCAATCCTAGAGGCTACCAATTGAACTAGAAGGGAGGGGCCCATTGCCATTATGCTCTGAAGACAAACCAAAAATGCTCAAAACACAAAATTTAAAGTGGGTTCCCAATATTTGGGGCTAGTTGTGGAGCAACTACAACAAATGGCGACTCTGCTGGCAAAAGCTCCTGAGCATTTTGGTGAGAACCCAACCTGGAAACAAAAACACACAAAACCTAAAAAATTAAAATGAAAAGCATCAACAAGAATCCAGAGAATGAAGATGGACAAAAGACATGAACCATTAGAATAATTCAACATCAGATCAATGTGTGCAAAGTGATTCCTTCCTTATTGTTTGAAACCATTCAACCTTCCATCGTCAGTTTCACATGGATGCTTGTGTCTTCACAATTTATGCGTATGATATGATATGTATGATTATGGCAGGATCAAATGTACTGAAAAGATGCTATAATAGGAACAACCTATTTTGCAAAGACTCAAATATTTTAGTACCATAAAAAAACCACCTAAAATTGTCTAACCCTCTTAGAATAAAATGTGTGTGTAGTGAATTTATTTACCAGATCAAGAGCTCGATTATGAACCGCTACCATCCAGACCCAGTGTGTGTGCAAGTGGACTCAGAGCTTTGGGGAATTGTATTCTCAACCTAAGTATGATGAGAATTTGATCCTATCCTTACTACTCTGATTGAGTTTATAACCTCATTTTGACCAAAATTATTAAAATTGTTATGGATGAAACCACAAGGCTAGCCTATCCATTTGAGCAATCAGAGGTCTCACTTTTAAATGAGACATGTTGCCACGCATGAGCCTACTCCACTGCCAGTCAAGTGTCCATAGCCCCGATTGAGGTTAGCCCTATAGTCCATCGTTTTTCTTTTGATTTCTTGAATCTTTTGGATGACTACCCATCCTTCTTAGGGGACATGTGGTACAATCCTTACAATCCAATAGTCAATGGTGCGTGATGCAAGCAGATTCAGAGCTTTAGGGAATCAGATTCTCAACCTAAGTATGATGAGAATTTGACCCTATCCTTACTACTCTGATTTCGAGTTTCAAATATTGTGGAAGTGATGAAAACAACTATTTTATGGACTATGTTGCATGATAGGATAGACAAGGATGACCCTTTTCACCTCAAATTTTCTCCCAAGGATGGTTTTGACCATTTTATCAAAAATATTTTAAATATGTACAAATTGTGTTTGTTTCAAGATAGTTTTAGCATCATTTCCCCATATCAAGATCTTCTTAGTGTGTATTGTGAAATTATCCTAAGAGAATTTGACATGATTTCGACGATTTTCTTTGAAATGTAGATGTCAGTGAGATGCTATGTTTATACACTGTGAAATGTACCATGAAATACAGATGAATGATATGGAGTACACAAAATATTGCACCATAATTTGAAAAACTAACAACTTCACACATCCCAAGTTTCAAACGATATTATTTAATATGTTTGGGGTACTTGTGGAGCCTTATGCAATACAATTCCAATGTTTCATATTCTCTGTATCTTAGTTAACATTCATGAGGACACAAGCTGACATCTCATTTTTTTTTTTCAAAACAAACCAAAATGGGCCAAAAGACCAACACACAAAACTTAAAACCAAAAAAAAATGCAAACCCAAAACCAAAACATGGAAACCAAAATCTATATACAAATGTACAATATTGTGCAAAATTTGGACTTATCACTTCCCTGGATCCCAAACGTGATTAGAACATTTCAAAAGACATATAACGTAATACATACGCCAAACATTATAGGAATCCAATAGAAACAAGATTAAGCCAAATGATGCAACAAAATTCAACTTACCTCGCTCACCCCACCAATTTGATTTAGTTCCATTAGTAATCCCATAGGTGAGCATCAAATCACTAAATTGATTAGACAACAAATGATCTTCAATTTTATCTTGTCTATTCTTTAAAATGTCAATCTTGCACTTAGATTTATGATCTAGAATTAGGATTTTCTTTTCAGATATGAGACCTTGCAAACAAAAGCCTATTTATAAATTTTTTGAAGCCAAATCATTTTTCAAATTTGTAGGCCAATCAAATTCATGTAACCGTTTGCAAGTACCTAGGATATTTATTAAATGAGCATCGTCATAAGTTTTTATCCTAGATTTTGTTACTAATTTATTATGAACTTGATCTAACACTTCAAGCATATTAACTTCATTTTCATTCAATAAAGCCATATCATAATTGGTGTGAGGAGAAATTAATTCACATTCGTTATCAACCACAAACGACATTTCATCGTTGCTAGTATTTGAATCCAACAAACAACTAGGTAAACTATCACCTGAAGTTCATATGGTAGAATACAAAGGGTGAGATTTTACCTTTTCTTCATGACTTTCATCATCATAAAACACCTGCTTATTAAAGACACAAAAATTAGACACCCAATTAAAAACATATCCATCCTTTTCAAACCATAGGTCTTGTGTATCTAGGGATGGGTCAACTAACACATCTCCATGATTAATAACTTGGGTTGTTTTAGATAACGTGACATTTTCAATTAGATCATTGGTGATATCAAACCCAAACCATTCAGGTTCTGAAATTGCCTCATTTTGAAATGGCATAGACATTGTAGAACCAGTAAGTGAATCAAGATTTTCAATTTCCTTTTCCTCAATGGGGTCTAAAGCAAATGATTCTCCCTCTTTATCCATGGTTGTAGAACCCTTATCACTTTCCAAAATTTGATTAGATTCAAACCTCTCTTCCAAAAATTTCTCAAATTGTACAGGATTTGTAATATCTTTATGTGAGGAAACAATTGTATTATCTTGCATATCAATTGACACCAAAGTTTCATTAGAAGGTTTAGAGCAAACATATTCTTCCCATTTATTCCAATAATCATAGTAATCATCTTCCAAGATCAAGTTGTGACGCTCAATTACCTCTTCATTATCTTCTGATTCATCAACATGTTTCTCATCCAACTCATATTCACCTTCCTTAGATGTTTCAATTATTTCCAAAAGTGGGTTATCTATTGAATTTAAAATTTTAAGGCTATCATAATCTAAATTTGTAACCCATGATTCAATTACATCACAATTTGGAAGGTGTGGATTTTATTGGCCATAAATTTCAACAACATCATCCAAAGTATCTTCCGAGAACAAGTGGTGAAATTTGATTATATCTTCAAGCTCATTTATTGATTTTCTTTCAAATTCACTTTCAACCACTTTTGATGGTTTAGGAACTTCTATAATAGGATCAATTTTTACATCTTGCTCCATATAGTCACTCCAATCTTCCTTTACGAGTACACATGCCCAAATCATATCCTCATAAGTTTGTTCATCCAAATCCTCATTTGTGGGTAATGATTTTGGATCTTTTCTTTTAAAAACAATATGGCGATCATTGGATTCTGACCTATTGTTACCCATCCATATAATTTCTTCTCCAAAATATTCATGCACCTCAAGAAATTCTAAATAGGTATTTACTTCAATGTAAGTCACATCAAAATCTCTTCTAACACCTGAAGAAGCATGACATGAAATATCATTAAGATTAGCATTATGCATTTTCTTCCTAGGATGATTTGGATGCATACATAGAGGTGCTCATTTTTGTGATAGAACCACATATCTACTTTTCATCCACATTCTTTTGTTCTTTTACTTTCGATACAGGATTCTTGGGTTGAGTGGTAGAAGTAGTAGGATTAGTTGGCTTGATATCAATAGACAAATCCTGAACACTTTTTGCAATGGTTCCATGAGTGATCACATGATTATCTAATTATGGAGTATTTGGACGGATAGATGCATTCGTATAAGCACATGTAGGAGCATAAGTAGGTATGGTAGGGTAAAATTTATTGTGGGCCAAAATATTTGGTATCAAATTTTGTTGTGCCCACGCTTTATTTACCATCAAGGTTTGATTACAAGCCCCTAGTTGTCCTACCATAGTTGATTGCTCCATTCCATAACCTTGTGGTCTCAATTATTGATATATAATCATGGCTTCTGTGTAGGCCGATGTAAGATTAGTGACTAAAGGATTTGTCCTAATGAACATGGCAAACAATGGATCCAATGCTTCAAAGTATATTTGAAGAGCACCGCTCTCCTCGATAGTATAGGGAGCAATTAATCTCACATAGAGATTTTGAAATCTCATGTTGAAAATTCTCACTAGCTCATTAGGTTCCCTCTTGCAAGAAGCAAATTGTTGATAAATTGTGAGAGGATTAATGGGTAACCTAAATTGATTGATAAAAGAATTTTTTAATTGAGCCCAGGATATAATAGAGCTAGTGGGTAAATTGATCTACTAATCATATGCTACCTCATCTAGGCTCCTAAGAAAAAATCAAATGCCACATCCTCATGTTAAATATTCCATCTCACTAGGATATCCACATAGGATTGAATGTGCTCCTCAACTAATGTTGTGCCATTATGCTTAAAATTGGGAAAATTTTTCTCTATGTTCTTGGGTAAGTCATGAGCATCTCCACTAATGTTCAAAGTATTACCATGCACCCCATACCACTTTCCAATATTTGTAGCCATTAGTTAAACTCAAAGGATAACTTCAAAACCAATTTGTTAGTCAAATAAATATTTCTTACAAAGAAACATAAAACGACTAACCAACTTCAAACATGTAACATATGAATCATGATGTTAGCATCAACCAAGAGATATGTATCCATTAAACCTTGAAATTGAAAAACATTCTCAAATTTTAAAATAGATTAGCATTAGTGCATCATAAAACATAGAGAATGTTAGGATCAATGAAAGTAATCACATGAAAATAAAACCTCGTTAGTCAAGACCAATGTTTTACAAATAAATCTTTCAAGTAACATGAACAATTTAACATCTAAATGTCAATAAAATAAATCAATTTAAATCCTCCTAGTTCCCAAAGTGTGAGTGTTAGAGCAAACCAAATATGCTAATCAAATGAACTTGAAATATTTAGCAATTCAAAACTTTCAAATCATAACAAAATCACATTATTCTTGTATGAACAATAAAAAAACATTAGAAAAATACATAGCAATTCATGTCCTCATTTTAGCACTACAATGTTGTGTGTTAAAAAATGCCTAACAATAATAATCATAGGGAATGAAATATTGTAAAATGCAAATCCCTATAGCATTTAAAATCACAACAAAAAACATCAATTCATGCCCTCCTTCTAGCGCCAAAATGTCGAGTGTTAATTTCACCCAATTTTGAAATTGCACTCTTCCTCAGGATTTATATTCCAAATCCCCTCTTGCAAATAAGTTAGACAAACAACTTCTCCAAGGTCTCCGCTATATTAGCATTTACATATGTGTATTAGTAATCTCAAATAAAGATGTATCAATTTAATGCTTGGAACACCTTAGTGATTGCAAGTAACTGTAAACAAAGGGCACATGTTGATTTTTTGTTACCATGTTACTTTAATGAATGTTCATTGAACCAAAATAAAGCAAATGTGAGTTGGTACTCATATGACCATGATGTAGTGCCTTAGTTCCTTTTATCTTGAGGATTTTAAGGTAGATTTTATCTTCCCTTATTAAGTGGATTTTAATCAAGTTTTATCTTGCATTAAATCCTATTTGAAGCATGAAAGTAAAGATTAAATCTATCTATGAATGTGAATCCTCAATGATCAATAGGTTCCTTGAATATGGCTTCTTATCATGAAGATAAATATAGGTTTCAATGTGATTAATAAACTATCCCTCTTTGGTGAAATTGATTTTTGCAAAGAGAATAATTTATGGCCTTAAAGTAAGGGCTTTAAAATGTGATGGGGACACGAAAATCGCTCACCCCAACCTCTCAATTTTCTCATTCATCAAGGAGCCAAAATTGCTCTAAAAAATTCTCTTTCATTTAAACTTGGAAAAAGATTACAAAAATGGCAGACTCTGCCAAATAAACTTCTTTTACAGAAAGACAGTTTATAACTTTTTATATTACATTAAAACATTTCCAACTCTGGAAGAAAAATAGTTTATACAGGTCCAGAATGGCCCTTCGCCTTCTCTATCTACAACCCTGCTGCTGCAACTCTGTCTCTATTGTTTTTCGACCACCACTCTGTCTCGGCCATTTTTTGACCTTGGAAGGAAACAACTCAACCAGGTCCAGAATGGCCCTCTTGCCTTCGTTTCAGCAGTTTCCAACCCCTCTGCATGCCTTTGCTTCCCCATTTTAAACTTTCGGGCGTGACTCTTTGTTTCCCTTTTTGGACCCTTCATTTCATCTCCCGTGCTTCTTTGTTGTTCTAGCTTTTGAAACGTTTCGACTCTTGGGCTTCGTCTGCTTCTACTGCAACTTGGTGCCACGTGCTTGTCCAGTGCTGCCACTATAGACTTTGTCCGCCTGTCACCCAATGATGGCGTTCGGTATACCCCCTGCTCGATAATTTCCTTTGTAATGGCCCCTGTAACCGCCTGCCATTTCTTTTCTTTCCTTCTGTTTGGTCACAAAAATGTGACATGTGATGTCGCGATATCGCGACACCTTTGGCTTCTCTGCCTTCCTGTTCTCTTCGAGTTGCAAAAATGCGACATGTCATGATGTCGTGACACTTTCGGCTCTTCTACCTTCCTGTCCTGTTCAAGTCGCAAAAATGCGACATGTCGTGATTTCGTGACACTTTCGGCTCTTCTGCCTTCCTGTCCTGTTCAAGTCGCAAAAATGTGACATGTTGCAATATCACGACACTTTCGATTCTTCTGCCTTCCTATTTTCCTCGAGTCACGAAAATACGACATGTCGCGATATCGTGACACTTTTGGCTTCTCTGCCTTCCTATCCTGTTCTGAGTCACGAAAATGCGACATGTCGCGATATCGCGACATTTTTCTCTCCTGCGCCTTCCTTCACCTTTTGGTCGCAAAAATGCGACATGTCACGATATCGCGACATTTTTCTCCTTTGCACTTTCCTTCATCCTTTGGTCATGATAATGTGACATGTCGCGATATTGTGACATCTTTCATTTACAGTTCCTCTTTCTCCTTTTCGATCATGAAATCGGGATATGTCGCGATATCATGACATCTTTCCTTTCTGCCTCTCCTCACCTCTCGTGTCGTGAAATCACAACATGTCGTGATATCGTGACAACTTTGCTCTCTGCCTTCTTTCTCTGTTTTTGGTTGCAAAAATGTGACATGTCGCGATATCGCGACAGTTTCCTTCCTTGCCGTCTTTCTGCTCTGTCGGTCACGATTTCGTGACATGTCACAAAATTGTGACATTTTCTTCTTTGGCCCTTCTTGTCTTCTTTCGGTCGCGATTTCGCGACATGTCACAAAATCGTGACATTTTTGCTCTACGTCTTCTCTTTCCTCCTTGAGTCGTAAAAATGCGACATGTCACGATATCGTGACATTTTTTCTCCGTGCTTTCTCTCTCCTTGAGTTGCAAAAATGCGACATGTCGCGATATCGTGACATTTTTGCTCCGTGCTTTCTCTCTCCTTCTTGAGTCACAAAAATGCGACATGTCACGATATCGCGACACTTCTCTCTCTTGCACCCTCGCTCGGCTTTTGGTCGCGACACTGTGACATGTCGCGATATCGAGACACTTTTCTCTCTTAAGCCTTCTCTCAGCTTTTGGTCGTGATTCTGTGACATGTCACGATATCGAGACACTTTTCTCTCTTAAGCCTTCTCTCGGCTTTTGGTCGTGATTCTACGACATGTCGCGATATCGCGACACTTTTTCTACTTAAGCCTTCTCTTAGCTTTTGGTCGCGATTCTACGACATGTCGCGATATCGTGACACTTTTCTCTCTTGAGCCTTCTCTCGGCTTTTGGTCGCGATTCTATGACATGTCACGATATCGTGACACTTTTCTCTCTTGAGCCTTCTCTCGGATTTTGATCGTGATTCTATGACATGTCGCGATATCACGACACTTTTTCTACCTGAGCCTTCTCTCGGCTTTTGGTCGCGATCCTACGACATGTCGTGATTTCATGACACTTTTCTTTTTTGTCGACATGTTGTGATATCGCAACACTTTTTCTACTTTGCTATATTTTACCTTTCATTGGATGCTCCTGCATCACACAACCGAGGTGGATGGAGAAGTGACCTTCACTTTTGTACTATTTAGTCCTCTTTTTTTTAACTAGGCCTATACCAGCTCTCCAAGCTTCAGCAAAGTCTACATATACAGGGCACAAACCCTTAAGTTCTTCGGATCTCACAAATTCCACTCTCACTATTGTCAGCAAACTCTTTTTATCCATCTCCTTCAATGGCTTCAACTTGTGACGCACTCCACATTTCATCAAAGAGTAAGTATTCGCATGCCCATCATGCACCACACTTCTGTCAAATTGCCATGGCCTCCCCAACAACAAATGACAAGCATCCATAGGCAAAACATCACATAGAACCTCATCTTGATAAGTTCCAATATGAAATTTAACTAAACACTGCTCACTGACTAATGCTCTATGATTCTTCTACAACCACGCAATCCGATATGGATGCGGGTGTGCCCTCTTCTCCAATTTCAACTTAGCAACCATTTCTCCAAAAACCAAATTATTTGTGCTACCATTATCTATGATAACATTACAGACCTTCCTTGAACATTTGCACCTTATGCGGAACAGACTCTTCCTTTGGTCTGGTCCTTTCTCCTCATTCAACAAGGTTCTCCTTGTGACCATACATTCTCCTTTCTCTCTTTCACAAATCTTAACCACAGATCCTGGTGCAAACTGCCTCACTTTCGACGATCTGCTCACACGCTCAAAACTCCTGCTCTTCCACAGATCCTGGTGCAAACTACCTCATTTTCGATGATCTGTTTACACACTCAGGAACTCCCACTCTGATACCACTTGATGGGGACACAAAAATCGCTCACCCCAACCTCTCAATTTTCTCATTCATCAAGGAGCCAAAATTGCTCTCAAAAATTCTCTTTCATTTAAACTTGGAAAAATATTACAAAAATGGCAGACTCTGCCAAATAAACTTCTTTTACAGAAAGACAGTTTATAACTTTTTATATTACATTAAAACATTTCCAACTCTGGAAGAAAAATAGTTTATACAGGTCTAGAATGGCCCTTCGCCTTCTCTATCTACAACCTTACTGCTGCAACTCTGTCTTCGTTGTTTTTCGACCACCACTCTATGTTGACTGTTTTTTGACCTTGGAAGGAAACAACTCGACCAGGTCTAGAATGGCCCTCTTGCCTTCATTTCAACAGTTTCCAACCCCTCTGCATGCCTTTGCTTCCCCCTTTTAAAGTTTTGGGCGTGACTCTCTGTTTCTCTTTTTGAACCCTTCATTTCATCTCTCGTGCCTCTTCGTTGTTCTGGATTTCAAAACGTTTTGACTCTTGGTCTTCGTCTGCTTCTACTGCACCTTGGTGCCACATGCTTGTCCAGTGCTGCCATTGTGGACCTTGTCCGTCTGTCACCCAATGATGGCGTTCGGTATACCCATTACTCGATAATTTCCTCTATAACGACCTCTGTAAATGCCTACCATTTCTTTTCTTTCCTTCTGTTTGGTCACGAAAACATGACATGTCGCGATATCGCGACACTTTCGGCTTCCCTGCCTTCCTGCCCTCTTCAAGTCGCAAAAATGCGACATGTCGTGATATTGCGACACCTTTGACTTCTCCGCCTTCCCGTTCTCTTCGAGTCATGAAAATGCGACATGTCATGATGTTGCAACACTTTCGGCTCTTCTACTTTCCTGTCCTGTTCGAGTCGCAAAAATACGACATGTCGCGATATCGTGACACTTTCGGCTCTTCTGCATTCATATTTTCCTCGAGTCACGAAAATGCGACATGTCGTGATATCGCGACACTTTTGGCTTCTCTACCTTCCTGTCCTGTTTGGGTCGCAAAAATGCGAAATGTCGCGATATCGCGACATTTATCTCTCCAACGCCTTCCTTCGCCTTTTGGTCGCGAAAATGCGACATGTCGCGATATCGCGACATTTTTCTCCTTTGCGCTTTCCTTCGTCCTTTGGTCGCGATAATGCGACATGTCGCAATATCGTGACATATTTCCTTTTCGGTTCCTCTTTCTCCTTTTTGATCGCAAAATCATGACATGTCGCGATATCGCGACATCTTTCCTTTTTGCCTCCTCCTCGCCTCTCGGGTCGCAAAATCGCAACATGTCGCGATTTCATGACAACTTTGCTCTCTGCCTTCTTTCTCTATTTCTGGTCACGAAAACGTGACATGTCACGATATCGCGACAGTTTCCTTCCTTGCCTTCTTTCTGCTCCGTTGGTCGTGATTTCATGACATGTCGTGAAATCATAAAATTTTCTTCTTTGGCCCTTCTGGTCTTCTTTCAGTCGTGATTTCGTGACATGTCGTGAAATCACGACATTTTTGCTGCGCGTCTTCTCTTTCCTCCCTGAGTCGCGAAAATGCGACATGTCACGATATCGCGACATTTTTGCTCTGCGCTTTCTCTCTCCTTCCTAAGTCGCAAAAATGTGACATGTCGCGATATCATGATATTTTATCTCCACGCTTCCTCTCTCCTTCCCGAGTCACGAAAATGCGACATGTCGCGATATCGCGACACTTCTCTCTCTTGCGCCCTCGCTCGAATTTTGGTCGCGACACTGTGACATGTCGCGATATCGCGACACTTTTATCTCTTAAGCCTTCTCTCGGATTTTGGTCGCGATTCTGCGACATGTCGCAATATCGCGACACTTTTCTCTCTTAAGCCTTCTCTCGGCTTTTGGTCGCGATATCGTGACACTTTTTCTACCTTAGCCTTCTCTCGGCTTTTGGTCGCGATTCTGTGACATGTCGCGCTATCGCGACACTTTTCTCTCTTGAGCCTTCTCTCGGCTTTTGGTCGCGATTCTGCGACATGTCACGATATTGCGACACTTTTCTCTCTTGAGCCTTCTCTCGGCTTTTGGTCGCGATTCTGCGACATGTCACAATATCGCGACATTTTTTCTACTTGAGCCTTCTCTCGTCTTTTGGTCGCGATCCTGCGACATGTTGCGATTTTGGGACACTTTTTTTCTTTGCCGACGTGTCGCGATATCGCGACACTTTTTCTACTTTGCTGTATTTTGCCTTTCATTGGATGCTCCTGCATCAAAATGTCACCTCAACTTATCCCTCTTAAATGAAATTAAAATTTCATAAAGATGAATAATTTAGTGCTTTAAAATAATAATCTTCAATGTAGTGCATAAATTACCCCTCTTTCATAAAATCATAATTTTTATAAAGAGGAGGCAATTTAGTACCCCAAAATGGTAATTTATGAAATGCCATAAAACATAACCCCTTTCAATGAAATTGAAGTTTTCATGAGGGAAATGTAATCATAGGCTCACAAAATAAGATATAAAACTAAAAAACTGAAATTTGGCTCAAAAATAAAAATTTTGAAATTTTGACATTTTAAAATCTGCAATAAAACAACAACTTCGGATAATTTTTAAAAATACTAAATGACTCCGAAGTAAAAACGTCTAAGTGCGTAATGGAAGTATGAAATGTAGTCTATGCAACCATGCAATTATTTTTAGATTTTGATTTTTTTTAACTGTTTATTTTAATGCCCTAATATAAAATAAAAAAATAAAAATAAAAGGTTAAAAAAAATCTAAAAATTGAAAATGAAAGCTGAAAATGTAAAATGTGCTACAATTAGTATATGAGGTGTTCCATGCATGCAACCTTAGCCTATTAGACTTGCAAAACAAACACAATCAAAACAAACTAGATGCTAGCTCCTAGGATTCAAAAAAAAAATTCAAATTTCCAACATTCGCCTGAAGCAACCAATAAAACATACGTAAACTTCATCTATAAGTCAGAAATATGAAAAGGAAAAATACACATTTAAATCAAGCATGCAGAAAACAATCTCCTCCTTTCTTGCCCATAAGATGCAAATTTCTAAAAATTTCTGGATTAAAAATATTTCATTTTACACAGCAGAATTTTTTGTTTTCTCCAACAACCGGTCCAAATGAAAAATAAAACAACATAAAACGGATCTAGAGTAGCCATTGCTCATAAACCTGCAATCCTGTTTTCAAACTAGTTTCCAACCCTGTTTCAGTCTTTCAATGGGGTTTTTAAAGTTTGGAGTTTATCTCTTCATTTTTTCTTCATTTGCTGTTTTCCAAAGTTTCCCCTTCATGGTTGTTCGTTTCCGTTTCCCATTAAAACTCTTCGTTGTCCTTTCATTTTTTATTTTTTTTAATCCTTCGAAAGAAACATTCAAAATTCCCTTCTTACATAGAATAACAATATTCTTATTAATTTCCGCATGACACATGTACGAGGGGACTTCTATATTCGTTTTGGCTGATTATAGCCATTACTTCCGTGGTCGTTTCTCTTTTATTTTATTTTCCCTCTACTCTACATTATAACACCAAGGGGCGCTAACGACTCTAACCAACATACTTTATACTTGATCTTCTAATAAGATAACGCTTTTAATAGCAGCCATGTCCAACGAACTTGATTTAATTGAAAGCTTAGGTCAGATTAAACCCCTACATTACCCCATTGCAAAACACTTGCCGCGGATTCATCTAGCATCGTGGGCTTTATAACAATAAATTAATGCAGCCATACGTTCTTCAAAGAGGCCCGCCTTTTGCTGACTGCACATTTCGTGGGCTCAACACGTAGTATGACTACCGAAAACCCGTTCAACCTGTCATGGCTAGCTTCGTATTGCATCTTCTATTCGTCTACGTCCATGGGCTTCTTATTTCGATGTTGACGGGTTATTGCCAAGGTCTTATTTGGTCTACTTGTTATACCGGTTCTGTTGTATGGTTGCGAGGTGTGGGCTAGTGGCACAACAAATGCAAAATGGAGGCAAATAGAAAGGATTCAAAAATATCTAATCATAAACTTTCTCAAAATTAAAGCCACAACCCCTTATGAAATTATTCTAGTTGAAACTGGAATGTTCCCTTTAGAAGTAATTGCTATGACCAAGCTGTTATGTTACTTGAAAAAAACAGAAAACATGACAAATGATAGATGGCCTAGGACAGCGAGGGACGAAAAGTTGCATAAGCGAAAGAATACATGGATGAAACAAAATCAGAAATGGATGAAACGTTGGGAAATCAACATAAATGAATGCCCAAATGTCAACAAAGACATAAAAAATTATGTGAATGAAAAGTTCGGAAGTGGAATGTGGAAAAATGCAAGCAGGAAAAGACAATATTATATTGCAAATTTTAACCCAACGTATGACCACAAGGAAAAAGCGTATATAGGCGCTGAAATCAAGTGGAAGGAAAAAATACTCATTGCTCAGATAAGGACCAGCTCTCATAGGCTTAGATGTGAAAGAGGGAGATGGACAACGCCCAAAGAACAATGGGAAGAAAGGATATGTACTCTATGCAGCACAGGCAGTAGAGACAAAGGAACACTTCATCTATAAATGCCCGAGTTTTTCAGATATCCATGACAAATACAGAGAAACACTTAGAAACAAGTTTATGACAGATTTATTTGAAGACAGTAAAATAAAAAAGTTGGAGAATTGCTAACACAAATAAGTAGGAGAAGGAACAACCTTCTCAAAGATATTAAAGATCATATGATATGATTTAAGTAATTGTACTTCCATATTTGAAGTCCCATAGATCATATTTGGGTCGCGGAAGTAATTAAAATCTTTCGTTCATTCACAAAACTTCCGTTTACTACCCCGCTGCCATCGTGTCGTGCCATCTGTTTTTCAAAACTATGTACTTTACCACTTGCGAACGCTTATTGACTGGTGGGCCCGTTATTAAAATTCGTGGCGTCAGAGAAACCTACCGTCTTCGTTGCACTGTATCATTTCAACATAATTTCTGCCTATATCGCGTCTAGCTTTATAAACGTGACTACTGCGGTGTAACGACGATGATTCTCATGGTTTGGTTTGATAATTCGCACCACCCGGTATCCTTTCTCCGTGACCAAGAGTGACTTACCCGTGTGCACATAGCATGGAAAATCTTTAACTATGACATAATCACCATATGAAGTGAGTTAGGTAAGGTCCTTCCACAGAGGTTATACTTTATTAATATGTATTTTGTCCACGCTCGACCAGGTGACTGCCCTTCTACACGTGTCCCCTACATAACATGATTTAATTTTTAGACCCGTCGCTGGCATTGCGAAGACCTCCCAGCGTTGAAATTTTCTATTGTGTGAATATTTATTCCAACCTCCCGTGTATTACTTCCCACGAACTCTGCCAGCGTTGAAATTTTCTATCCTAGGTTGGATTCTGCTCTGTAAAATAGCCTTCTGTTCCATACACTCCCGAAGTGGCTCTACTATTTCGTTTAAAAAAATTATTGGGTAACTTTCTGTCAGATGAGCCCTAGTTGACTGTATAAAACATGGTTGGTGTCAGCATATGTGTTGACGTGGAAGACAGGTCCCCCGGTACTGAGTTATCTCCTTTCGAATCCACGTCGGCACTGACTTGGCCATGCATGGTGCAAGTTCTTCATACATCTATGCCCACATCGATGTGACGAGTAGCCGCCTGCCAAATTATTTACGCGAACCCTATCACTGTCCAATCGATTTCCTCCAACGCCGCTCCACGTATTTCTGGTCGTCGTTTTTTTTACAGGTGAGCCGCATGGATTGTAACGTGGCCTTACCCAATCTCGCGTACGTTGTAAACGAACGCTTGGGCACTGTTTTCGAGACGCCTGTCTTCTATTTGACCACTACGAAACCACATTCTTCTCAGCAAAGTTTGCGTGGATTTCTGCGTATCGTTCTCCTCTGCAATCTAAAGTGTCGCGTCCCACTAAGCCACATATTCCGCGCTCGCGGCGTCACCTGAAACAAAAACGAAACCCATACCTCATTAGAACGCAAGATCCGTTCCGATTAACATTACATAAAAACATAAAATGAAAACATTACATAAAACATAAAAATAAAGTAAAAACATTTCATTTTATTTCAATGCACATACAAGCTTCTTTATTTCATTTTATATTTTGCTTTCCTTTCATTTTCATTATAACATACATTATATACAATATAATATATTATATATAATAATTATATTATATATATATATATATATATATATATATATATATATTTTTTTTTTTAATTTTTTTTTTCATTTATAATATATTATATATAAAGGTATATATAAGATATGTATTATTTTATTATGATACACATCTTTATATATATATATATATATATATATATATATATATATATATATATATATATATATATATTTCTCTCTCTTTTTTAATTATTTTTTGTTTATATATATATAGCATATTAAAATATACTATATACATATATAAATAATTATATTCCAAAAGAAATAAACCCTTAACTCAAATAAGGAAACTTTAAAGTCAAAACAACAAAAGCAAAAACTTATCCAATGAACTCAAGGAATGACAATGAAGGAAACACTCCAATACACCAACTTCTACTACACCTTCTCACTTAAAGCCCATGCAACCTTACAATGCAATCCTAGAGGCTACCAAGTCAACTAGAAGGGAGGGACCCATTGCCCTTATTCCTCTGAAGACAAACCCAAATGCTTAAAACACAAAATTTAAAGTGGGTCCCCAATCTTTGGGGCTAGTTGTGGAGCAACCACAACAGGTACTAAAAAGAACTTGACATGCATTTGGAGTTTGCTTAAAACACTAGGACTAGATGAGTGACTGGAAACACCTAGGAATTATGGATATGTGGTTTTGCAAAGGATAATTTGACTTGGTGGAATGGTGTAAATGATGGTGGGAAGGTACCCCTGATTAAGGCAACATGACTTTATTGGACCAATTAAGACATTGGACTTAATAAATGATCCTAATATGAAATTTGAAATGTGGATGTAAATGCAAAATGTGTGCGAATGTAATGTTTGTGAAATGTAAAATGCAATATGAGATGTATGTTGATGCATTGTTTTTGAAATGCAATGTATATGCAAATTAAATGCAATGTTGTGAATGAAATGTATGCAAATATTTTTGTGTATTAGCCATATATATATATATATATATATATATATATAGAAATCAAATCATGCATAGAATACTCTCAATTGTATAACATTAAGTGGTTTGGACTCTTCCTCTCCTTCTAGACTAGTAAGTCTATAAGTACCATTACCCAATTTTTGAGTAACAATGTATGGACCTAACCAATTAGCCATAAGTTTTTCACAAAGATGCGATAATGCATTGTTGTTTTATTGGTTCTCTTTAAGGACAAGATCTCCTACTTGAAATTCACAAAGATGAAATTTGACATTATAAGCACATTTTAGGAAATATTGATAAACTTGTAAATGCTCTAAGGCATTGACTCACCTCTCATCAATAAGTGTGAGTTGGTCAAGACATGCTTTTCTAGCAGTATCATCATCTATGAATTCTTGAAAAGAAATTCACGAGGGGATCTCAAGCTCAAGAGGCATGATTTCTTTGGCTCCATAGACTAATAAAAATGTTGTTGCCCATGTAGGCATGCAAATGCTTGTTCGATAATCCCATAATTCCAAGGGAATTTGTGTATGCCAATATCTATAATTTTATTTGACAAGTTTTACGAGAATAGTAATTAAGGTCTTTTTGGAAGCTTTAGCTTGTCCATTTGCTTGTGGGTAATAAGGAGTCAAAAAACTATGTTGAATATTATACTTCTTGCAAAGTTCTTGAACGTCCTTGTTCTTGAAAGACTTACTATTATCTGAAATTATTTTCAAGGGAATACCAAAATAACAAATTATGTGATGAAGTATAAACTCCACAATTCTAGGTCCTGTTGTACTGGTTAGAGGAATTGCCTCAACCCACTTTGTGAAGTATTCGGTGGCTGTGATGATGAATGTATTTTGTCCTAAGGAAGGAGGCATTCCAATTAGATATAGACCCCATTGTGAGAAGAGCCAAAGGATTTGATTTTTTTTTAAATATTGTGATGGTACATGAGTTAAATTAGCATTTTCTTGACACTTCTTACAATGTTTAATATAAGTGTAACAATCATGTTCCATTGTGGACCAATAATAATCCATATATAAAATATGCTTTGCAATAGCCATTCCACTAAAATGACCACCACAAGTACCATCATGGGCTTCAACTATGGCTCTTTGTGCCTCACTAGGCTCGAGATAATGAAGGAGGACTCCATCATAACCATTTTTGTACAACACGTCCTCCAAGAGAACAAAATGAGCTACATTTTTCTTGAAAGTGCATTTGGTAGTTCGATATATGTCATATGGGAGTGTTCCAAGCTTGATAAAGACTACTATTTGGCTTGAACAAGGCTCATAATGATTCGATCGGATAAAGCAAATATCCTTTTCATCTTTAGATTCAGTACAAACAATTGCATATTTAGAGACCTTTGAAATTATAAGAGTTGTACCTCTCCAAAGGAGTCTTTTAGAATAAATGATCCAAGTGAGGCCATCGCATCTGCAAATCTATTAGTCGAACATGGTAAACTATTGATTTCATACCAATCAAACTTAGAGAGCAATTTCATTGCTACGTCATGGTAAATATTAATGGTAGGTTCTTTGCATTGCTATTCTCCATTGTTTTTCTTAACAAGTTGAGAATCACCAAATATCCTAATATGCTTAATGCTCATAGCTATATCTGATTGAAGACCTAGGATTAAGACTTCATACCTTGTGGTGTTGTTTATGCATTGGAAGTCAAGTTTGAATGATAAGGGGATAGGTACCCCCTAGGTGTGTGAAACACGACTCCAACACCTTGAACTTTTGTGCATTTAGAGCTATCAAAGAATAGTGTGATATCAACATCTTCCTCCAGAATGACATCTTTTTCTTATTCAGTGACAACAAATATCAAATCATCTAGGATATCAATAATCAAAGGATGATCACTACGTAGTGGAGATTCTACAATTTGATTTACTATTACCTGACCTTTAATGGATTTTTTGCTAATGAATTCAATATCGAATTTAGTGAGGAGCATTATCCATTTAGTGGTACGAGTGTTGTTGTAAGTACGAGATATCATATAATGTAGAGTATTTTCTCTAGCTATAATATATGTTGTATGACTAAGTGTGTAGTATCGAAGCTTCTTAGTGGCAAAAACCACTGCTAAGCATAATTTTTCTATATAAGCATATCTAGTTTTATATCTTACCAATGTTTGACTAATATAGTAGACAACTTGCTCTCAATTTTGTTCATTCTTTTGTGCAAGCATTGTCCCTTATGCAAAGTCCGTTTATGAGATATAAATATAGAATGATACCCAAAATGAAGAGGATCTAATATTGGTGGAGAAGCTAGGTATTGCTTAATGTCACCAAAGGCTTTTTGATATTTATTTGTCCAAGTGAATGGCACCCCATTTTATAGTAGGTGATTAAATGACCTACATTTGTCAGAAAGTTACATAGTAAAATGATAAATCGATTGGATATTTCCTTGTAAACTATTCAATTCCTTTAATTAATTTGGAGGAGGCATCTCCATAATGACCTTGACCTTGTTAGGGTCCACCTGAAAGCCTCTTCTAGAGATAATGAATCCTAGAAGTTTTCCCGAGGTAACACCAAAGACACATTTCTTAGGGTTCAACCTTAAATTATGCTCTAAGAGTCGATCAAAACTTTCTCCAATACACCAATATTCTCTTGTCAAGTTTTAGATTTAGCTAGGAGATCATATACATTCTTTGATAATCTTATGCATGTAGTCATGGAAAATGTATGTCATGGTATGTTGATAAGTGGTGCCTGTATTTTTTAGACCAAAGGGCATCACCTTGTAACAAATTTTTTTCCAAGGTGTAGTGAATGTTGTTTTGTGTTGGTCATCAAGATTTATTCGAATATGGTTGTATTCTAAAAAATTGTTCATGAATGAAAGCATTTCATGGCCAGCGTAGGTGTTGACAAGAGTATCAATATTTGGAAGAGGAAAGTCATCCTTAGGATACACTTTGTTAATATCTCAAAAGTTAGTGCAAACACATATCACCCTGTTAGGCTTGCAAACGGGTACCATGTTTGAAAGCCACTTAGGATAGTCAATAGGAACTATGAAGTTCACGTATAAGATTTTTTGAAGCTCTATTTTTACCAAGAGGACCACGGTAGGATGCATTCTCCTAAGTTTTTGTTTGACCTGCTTAGCATCAAGTTGTAAGGTGAGATTATGGACAACCAAACTAGGGTCAAGACTAAGCATGTCCTTATAAGACCATGCAAATATACCCTTATTTCTATTGAGGAGAGAGATTAATTGCTCTTATTTTTTGGGTGATAAGCTTTTATCAAGCTTGATAATTTGGAGATTGTCCTTGTCTAAAATAAGGTCCACGTCAATGGTATCTTCAATGGACATATAAGAATATTCTTCAATCTTATGGGATGTAAGGATCAGATGAATGTCATCTAGGATATATTAAAACTCTTATGACTTATCTTCATCTATTTTAGCTTGGAAAACCTTAGTATTTGAAGGTGAATCTGAAGGCGAAGGCAGAGGGGATGGAGGAATGTAGTTGGAAGAAACAATTAACAATTCCTTGGATAAGAAAAAATCAAAAAAGGATAGGGGCGATGAAATCTGATCCATATCAATAAAAATTATATCAATTGGAATTGGTTTAGCCAAATTGTATGGATTGCATAGTGGGGTGAATAAATCAACAGGATTCATGTTGATATTTGGGCAAAGGGTATAAGGTTGGATGGAATGTATGGAACCTAAGAACTGGTGCTAGGATCTTGGTAAACCTAAACAAAAACAAGAAACATAAATGAATGCATTTATTTAAATTATATACATGTAATACAAAGAAAGATTTTTTTTTTGTTGATTTTTTATTTTTTTTGGTAGCGGTGAAAACCACTATTTTTGTGTTATGTACATATGTTACAAGTTGGCTTATGAAATGGCTTAAATGAATGGAGGTGGTGGTTCACCGATAGGGTCAACTCGCTTTTATGGAAGAAGCAAGTGAAAGATAGGCTCATAGATGGAGAACATGTTGAGATAAAACTCATCTTGTTCATTATGGAAAATGATGGGTTTTGACTCCTCTTCAGATTCATCCAAAATTATTGACATAATTTTGAATTCTTCATGTATTTCATCGTGAGAATCATTGATATGGAGGGCATATTCTCCTGAGTTTAGATTAAACATTTGGAAGGATTTTTCAAGAGAAGAGGTGGTGGAAAGTGGGTGGTAACCTAGACCTGAACGATTGTGCACTTCTTGATATGGAACATCAATAGGCTACCACACTCCTTGTTTATGCAATCCTAGGCCATGACCTTGCCAATTGATTATGTGAAAATAGTAGGATGGAACTCTTGACACATTTGGAATATTAGCAAGTGTTTGTTCCTTGGGTTCTTCTAGGGTAGCTAGATTTGATGAAGAATCAATCCCACCATACACAAAATTTATGCTATTGGGAGTTGAACCCATATTATATAATTATCCTATGGATAAAGATAGGTCATGTTAGTGACCAAAATACTTAGTCTTAGGAATTGTGAGGGGCGTGATGGTTATGTATTGGACCACATATTCACCATTACTGGGATTATTCAGGTGGACCTCAAGTTGGGACGATATGAAAGGACCATGGTTGGATGAAGGCTCAGGGAGTGATGAAGATGGAGATGTCTCACAATCCATCAAATTGACTTGTGAAACATTAGGTGATGGTGCTAGATTGGATTGGGAATGTTGTTGAGTGGACGATGATGATATGGACGGTAAGGATATTGATGATGAGGATTAATTGTGACCACATGTGCATGTAGTCAATGATGAAGATGATGGGGGTATGAAAGTTTGATGGGGATTGGTGATAAGGAACTCCTTAGGAATGGGAGCTATTAATGAAGAAATGTGTGGTGATGTGGTAGATGGATTAGCTGACAATGATAGGAACATATGAGTGGAAGGAAACAATACTTGAACGGTTCAAAATTTGGGGGTATGCAAAGTACTTGTCCCTTATGCACATATTTCAAGCATTGATGTAAAATGGAAGGGACACATGTCATTTCTATTGGAAATTTTGAGTAGTTTTGTTTTCATTGATGTCAAGAGAGTATTGTTTCAATTTCATCATCATTAAGGACATCAAGTGGTTTTTACAAAAGTAGTAAGGTCTTAAAAAGGAATAGGATATAATATTTATTTTTAATATTATATGCCTAAAAAGGCCCAAAGGATGAAGACCCAAGGAAGAAGAAGCAAGTTTAAATTAAATAATAATATTATATTATTTAATATTATCAGACAAATCGATGAGTTGAAGTAAACCGGGTCTAAGAGATTATTAAAATAATTTATTCTTGAAAATACCCATAAAGCAACTTAAAAAAAAAAACAATTAATTTATTTAAATTAAAATATTTTAACCCATGGTTAAATTTTTAATTTAAATAAATAATGAATGGCAAAGGTTTTTAAATTTAATATTAAAAATATAAATTTGATTTTCAAAATCAAATGATGAAGAGATGAGTTATGTGCAAATGAAAACATGTATAAAAGGGGAAATCAAATTCTCATTTTATTCCCTCTTAACCTATGCTATTAAGTGTTGTGCTATGCTAATGTTAATTTGTGTGCTTCGTGTGTTGAGAGAAGAGGTTTTCATGCTTTGAAAAAGAAGACAAGGAGTTGTTTTGAAAAACATGGAAGTCAAAGGAGGTACCACTGACGGTGGTAGTGTAGGTGGCAATTGAGGCCAAGCAAAAACATTGAGAGGGTGTAGACGTGGGTTTGATTTGTGTTGTGTTCTTTGCAAGGGAAAATATTTGGTTTTTTGTGCTAAAGGACAAAAGATATAAGGGATAAAACATAAACCGTACGCCTTGATTTTTGTGTGGGCTCATAGCCCAACTAGTTACCTAGCATTGGCTAGGGTGTTGAGGAAGCAAGGTTGTGAGTTCAAATTTGGCTAGAAATATTTTTGGACAAAGAGAAAATAAAAGGTATGCAATTTATAATTTGATTTTTCAAAGGTTTTTGATATCCAAAAATTCACTTTAAAGGTTGTGTGAAATTTGAAAGGTTAACTTGTGAGTTTTAGGGAGATATAAGGTGTAAGGAAATTAAAATATTTTATTTTAATATTGGTGGTCAGAATTTGTTCAATGAGATAGTTTTAAGGTTTGCAAAGAAAATTATATTTTATTTTGAGATAAAGCTATGATGTGTTAATTTTTTTGATAGGAGAAATAAGATGGTTAAAGAAAATTATTGTGGTTGTTTTCTTTATCAAAATTGTTGTCTTATATTTTGAAAGTGTGGAGATTATAAGGTGTATTTAAGACTTGTTATTTTTGTATGGAAAAATAATTATTGGGAAAATATTTGCAAGGAGATTTTGAGAAAGATTGTTGTTACCTAACCTTAATATTGGCAAAGAATATTTGATTGTGGTTAAGACAGATTTTGAAGATATATCTCCATCAAAACAAAAGGTATGGACACATATTCCTATGAGTGAAATATTGTTGAACTGAATATTGTGAAATGTAAGGTTAGGATGAAAAGGATTGTTTGATAAGCATTGTTGGAAATATTTGAGTGAGTGTTCATATGCATGACTAGGGTTTGTGAAAGAACTTGAGTATCATTGTTAGATCAGTTTTCGAAAGAACTTGAGTGGTCATATGCATAACAAGTCTCCTTTGGATAGAGATCCACAAACTTGATTAGGGGATTGGTATCTCCTTTAGAAAGAGGTCCATACACATTGTAATTGGGAATCATTCTCAAGAGAATTGTTGAGAAAATTTTAGTGATATATTTTCTTCGTGGAGTAGCCCACATTGGGTAAACCACTTTAAATTGGTGTCTCTATTACGTGTGGTGATTTGTGCATTTATTTTATTACTATTGTTGATATTGTCATTGATATAATGGATAATATTGTTTGAGAACATAAAAGTAAAAATTTATCTTATACTGTTCACCCCCCTCTCAGTATAAGTTTGTGTTCTTCAATTTACCTCATCCAAGGTCTTCCAAGGAGTACATTATACGCCATGGATCATTTCAAGATGTGAAATATAGTGTGCAATGTTTTGAACCCTAATTCAATGGGCAAAACAATAGTTCCAACTGTGGAATATAAGGCATCATTGAATTCTTTTAGGGTAAATGATGACATGGTGATATGAGATGGGGGAAGGTTCAAATGATGAAGGGTAGATGTGGTGATGATATTAATGGTGAAACTGATATCAATTGAAACTCTTTTAAAAGGCTTCTTGTAAATTAGAGCCATGATATGCAATGGAGGGTCTATTGAGTCTAATGAGATTGGCCTAATATCAAAGTCATAGAATGTGATGAAAGACTCCATGCATTTTTGAATGATCCCTATAAAATTTTTTAAGGTATTATAATCTTGAGATTGTAATTCAATGGATTTAAGAATATCTATTAATGTCTCACGATGTGGAAGATACTGTTGAATTAACTCATAAATTGACAATTTGGTGAAAGCCATCTTTAGACTTGTGGTTAACCAACTACTCAATGAGATGACTAGTCATGGTGGATGATTTATTAGGGGATTTGGAGGATTTGATTATCTAGGGATATATTGGTGGTGAAGGATTGGGGGAACATTGAATGGGTGGCGATGTGGGAGGTTGTGGCACACTTGCTTGAGGTTGTTGCCTTGCATTTTATTGATTATTTCTTTGACCTATAGTGACCACATGGATGTCCCCTATAAACCCTTGGTATTGTTGGATGTGATTGAATTGATTAGGAGGAGTTTTAGTATTAACCCATCGTATATTTGGTTGCACTTCCTCATGGTGAGGAAGTGGTGTTTGAAAAATACCAAGGTTTTGGTTTTGTTGAGCAAGGGAGTTGTCAACCTTGATTATCCCCATGTCAATAAGGTCTTGCACTATATCTTTAATTGTATGGAAATTGTTAATATCATGCTAATTTTACCTATGATAAGGATAAAATAGATGTTCTTGATAGTAATTATTACATTTAGCGGGATCATATGATCTAATTTTAGGTAAGGCAAGTTTGTTTATCTCATACAACCTTTAGAAAATGGAATCATATGACTTAGCTAAAGGGGTGTATTAAAGATTTTGTTGGATAGACTATTGTCAGGGACGGTTTTCTATAGTTGACACTATATTTTGTATGGCTTGAGTTGTCGAGGGTACCACATGATAAGCAATTTTTTGTGATGATTGTTACATTGATTTTTGTTGAGCCATTACCTACTGGCTCATGACCACTTGATTAACATGATTGGGCTGACTAGCTGGGGTAGCCTATGTTGATTTTAGTTGGCTAGAATAATTTCTTTTATATTGGCCCTTATTTTGTTATTCTTTTTTCTTAGGCTTAATTATGCCCTCTTGGATTTTTATTTCCTCAATGACACTAGCCTGAGCTAAATCTTCTTCAGATGAACAATAAGTCTGTAGTTGAAGCATCCTAGAGATAGGTTTTAAGCAATTCTTGGTGAATAATTTGATTAGCTCATCCATTGGTAGGGTGAATGGCAAGTTTGTAATGACAACCCTCCAATGGTTTCCAAAATCATAGATAGACTCATCATAATGATGTTTTAAAGCATAGACATCAAACAATGAGACTTTATAAATGCTAAAAAAATTGGTCAAGACATTGCTCAAAATTATAAATACAATGACTGGGTAATTGATTATACCACTCTATGGCATCTCATCCTAATGATTGAGGAAATATTCTGAGAATGATAGAATTGACATTTTATTCACTCTTAACCTATGCTATTAAGTGTTGTGCTATGCTAATATTAATTTGTGTGCTTTGTGTGTCGAGAGAAGAGGTTTTCGTGCTTTTAAAAAGAAGACAAGAAGTTGTTTTGAAAAATATTGAAGTCAAAGGATGTACCACCGATGGCGGTAGTGTAGGTGGCAATTGAGGCCAAGCAAAAACATTGAGAGGGTGTAGACGTGGGTTTGATTTGTGTCATGTTATTTGCAAGGGAAAATATTTGGTTTTTTGTGCTAAAGGACAAAATATATAAGGGATAAAACATAAACCGTACGCCTTGATTTTTGTGTGGGCTCATAGCCCAACTAGTTGCCTAGCATTGGCTAGGGTGTTGAGGAAGAAAGGTTGTGAGTTCAAATTTGGCTAGAATATTTTTGGACAAAGTGAAAATAAAAGGTATGCAATTTATGATTTGATTTTTCAAAGGTTTTTGATATCCAAAAATTCACTTTAAAGGTTGTGTGAAATTTGAAAGGTTAGCTTGTGAGTTTTAGGGAGATATAAGGTGTAAGGAAATTAAAATATTTTATTTTAATATTGGTGGTTAGAATTTGTTCAATGAGATAGTTTTAAGGTTTGCAAAGAAAATTATATTTTATTTTGAGATAAAGCTATGATGTGTTAATTTTTTTGAGAGGAGAAATAATATGGTTAAAGAAAATTATTGTGGTTGTTTTCTTTATCAAAATTGTTGTCTTATATTTTGAAAGTGTGGAGATTTTAAGGTGTATTTAAGACTTGTTATTTTTGTATGGAAAAATAATTATTGGGAAAATATTTGCAAGGAGATTTTGAGAAATATTGTTGTTACCTAACCTTAATATTGGCAAAGAATCATTGATTGTGGTTAAGACAGATTTTAAAGATATATCTCCATCAAAACAAAAGGTATGGACACATATTCCTATGAGTGAAATATTGTTGAATTGAATATTGTGAAATGTAAGGTTAGAATGAAAAGGATTGTTTGATAAGCATTGTTGGAAATATTTGAGTGAGTGTTCATATGCATGACTAGGGTTTGTTAAAGAACTTGAGTATCATTGTTAGATGAGTTTTTGAAAGAACTTGAGTGGTCATATGCATGAAAAGTCTCCTGTGGATAGAGATCCACGAACTTGATTAGGGGATTGGTATCTCCTTTAGAAAGAGGTCCATACACATTGTAATTGGGAATCATTCTCAAGAGAATTGTTGAGAAAATTTTAGTGATATATTTTCTCCGTGGAGTAGCCCACATTGGGTAAACCACTTTAAATTGGTGTCTCTATTATGTGTGGTGATTAGTGCATTTATTTGATTACTACTGTTGATATTGCCATTGATATAATGGATAATATTGTTTGAGAACATAAAAGTAAAAAGTTATCTTATACTGTTCACCCCCCTCTCAGTATAAGCTTGTGTTCTTCAATTTACCTCATCCAAGGTCTTCCAAGGAGTACATTATACGCCATGGATCATTTCAAGATGTGAAATATAGTGTGCAATGTTTTGAACCCTAATTCAGTGGGCAAAACAATAGTTCCAACTGTGGAATATAAGGCATCATTGAATGTTTTTAGGGTAAATGATGACATGGTGATATGAGATGGGGGAAGGTTCAAATGATGAAGGGTAGATGTGGTGATGATATTAATGGAGAAACTGATATCAATTGAAACTCTTTTAAAAGGCTTCTTGTAAATTAGAGCCATGATATGCAATGGAGGGTCTATTGAGTCTAATGAGATTGGCCTAATATCAAAGTCATAGAATGTGATGAAAGACTCCATGCATGTTTGAATGATCCCTATAAAAATTTTTAAGGTATTATAATATTGAGATTGTAATTCAATGGATTTAAGAATATCTATTAATGTCTCACGATGTGGAAGATACTGTTGAATTAACTCATAAATTGACAATTTGGTGAAAGCCATCTTTAGACTTGTGGTTAATCGACTACTCAATGAAATGACTAGTCATGGTGGATGATTTATTGGGGGATTTGGAGGATTTGATTATCTAGGGATATATTTGTGGTGAAGGATTGGGGAAATTTGAATGGGTGGTGATGTGGGAGGTTGTGACACACTTGCTTGAGGTTGTTGCCTTGCATTTTATTGATTGTTTCTTTGACCTCTAGTGACCACATGGATGTCCCCTATAAACCCTTGGTATTGTTGGATGTGATTGAATTTATTAGGAGGAGTTTTAGTATTAACCCATCGTATATTTGGTTACACTTCCTCATGGTGAGGAAGTGGTGTTTGAAAAATACCAAGGTTTTGGTTTTTTTGAGCAAGGGAGTTGTCAACCTTGATTTTCCCCATGTCAATAAGGTCTTGCACTATATCTTTAATTGTATGGAAATTGTTAATATCATGCTAATTTTACCTATGATAAGGATAAAATAGATGTTACTGATAGTAATTATTACATTTAGCGCAATCATATGGTCTAATTTTAGGTAAGGCAAGTTTGTTTATCTCATACAACCTTTGGAAAAGGGAATCATATGACTCAGCTAAAGGGGTGTATTAAAGATTTTGTTGGATAGACAATTGTTAGGGACGGTTTTCTATAGTTGACACTATATTTTGTATGGCTTAAGTTGTCGAGGGTACCACATGATAAGCAATTTTTTGTGATGATTTTTACATTGATTTTTGTTGAGCCATTACCGACTGGCTCATGACCACTTGATTAACATGATTGGGCTGACCAAGCCTATGTTGATTTTAGTTGGCTAGAATATTTTCTTTTATATTGGCCCTTATTTTGCTATTCCTTTTTCTTAGGCTTAATTATGCCCTCTTGGATTTTTATTTCCTCAATGACACTAGCCTGAGCTAAATCTTCTTCAGATGAACAATAAGTCTGTAGTTGAAGCATCCAAGATATAGGTTTTAAGCAAATCTTGGTGAATAATTTGATTAGCTCATCCATTGGTAGGGTGAATGGCAAGTTTGTAATGACAACCCTCCAATGGTTTCCAAAATCGTAGATAGTCTCATCATAATGATGTTTTAAAGCATAGACATCAAACAATGAGACTTTATTTTAAAAATTAAGGGTAAAATGCTCAAAGAATTGGTCAAGACATTGTTCAAAATTATAAATACAATGACTGGGTAATTGATTATACCACTCTATGGCATCTCATCCTAATGATTGAGGAAATATTCTGAGCATGAGAGCATTGTCATTTTAAATTCTAAAATAAGTGTGTAAAAACCTGCTCACATGCTCATTGGGATCCTTAGTTCCCTTGAACTTGTCAAAATTAAGCACTGTGAAATCTGTCAAATATGGGGATGATGGTACTAAAGGATGAATGGGTTGATTGATAAATTAATGTAAAGTTAGCTTCTGGTTTATTAAACCAAGAGTATCTTGTATCAATTGATCTATCTATTTTTGCATAGCCTTAATTTGTGGGATTTTATTCAAGAATATGGAAGCCTTGAATTAATTGATGATTTTGAGGTGGGGTAGAAAAATGTTGTTTGGTGACCAAATGATGATGATGTTGGTGATGATGACTAGGTGGTGGAAATTGATGAATAAGAGATTGATGATGAAAAAATAGAGAATTTTGGAATGGGGTTGATGCATGAGGGTTATGGCTAGGTTGACCAATGAGAATGGGATGGGTATTGGTATGAATTGGTGGAGGAATGGGGATAGAAACCATAGAAGACTATGGTGTCCATGATGGACGATAGTTTGAGTAGAGATTGTACAGGCTTAAGGTTCACTTGTACTTGTTGTTGAGAATTTTGATGTTATCTAAGCAATTTGTTCAAGTGTTCCTATTCTTCATTAATATCTCTATGATAAGTGGAGGGTATGGAAGCATATGGTATGGAGGATGTGTTTGGGGGACAAGTTATAATTGGTATGGTAACTTGGGAGGTTGAAACTTGTGAAGTAATATTTACATGTGCTTCATACAAGGTTTTAGTGTATGTGGATTTGTATGAAGTGCTAGGAGTACATGAGGGTTGGTAAATGGACATGTGAGAGGAAGGTGCAACTAAAACCTTGAAAATAGGGTTAGTGTACACCTAGGTAAAGCTGGATGGTGATTGGGAATTAACAAGCTCCTAATGTGAAGTAGGATCTTGTCATGGTGATTGGGATTAAACAAGATCCTACTAGGGACTAACTCTAAGCCATAGTTAGAAGACATCATAAGAGCTTCTACTCATGCCATATCTATATTGATAATATAGTGATCAATGGTTGGTGAGGTTGAATCTACTTGTGTAACAACCATATGAAAGGTTGTGGATGACAAGGGATGTGAGGGATTTGCAAACAGATCTTCCTATGTCACATTCAAGGAATCTACCACATAAGTGGTGGGGAAGGTGGATGAGGATTCCATTGAATTATCTTGATTTAATGCTTTCTTTTATTTTCTTTTTAAGACCATAAAGTAAATAAACCAAAATATAGATTATGTAGTAAAATGAAACATAAAATTTAAATTTCACAAGAAAAATAAACAATCAATGCTAATTTTGTTTAACATGTATGTCCTACCTCATTCATTGATTATCTCATTTTAATGTACATTCATTTTCTTAGGTTTTGATATTATATGTTTTAAATGTGCTAATCTAAATTAACCAAAGAAAGGTAAAAACTATGGCTAAGCTGGGGTAACAAGATTCTTGTTGGTGATGAAATCTAACAAGTTTGCTCGAGGGTGACCTAAGGTTTCTAAGGGAAGATATTGGTGGATGGAGATGAAATCCACTATCACCAAATCTCAAAGAATGGCTGGTGATAAAATCTAGCCACCACTATTAAATGTAAAGCGTGTAGTGTATGATTCTTTTTAAAAATTTTGATTTGCTATTGTGTACATACAATGTTAGAAAGATAACTACTTTTGATAGTCTAAATCAAAAGCCACTATCTAGAATACCAATTTTTATGAAGGATGTAGAGTACATCGCTTAAGACCTGCTTTAGACTATTGGGGGGTTCGACTACTCCTCCGTATGGAATCACTCAAGTATAAGGATACTTTTGGTATCTAAATAATGTTCCTACTTAGACCTACAAAAATAGGAATCTCTAACCCTATAATGCAAACTATTTATGCAATTTTTTAATTCACATAAAATCATTATGTAATATTTTCAATTTGTGAATACCCAAAAAAATTAGAAACTTCAAACAGAAAGTGTGGATAGATGCAAATGCCTAATTTGAAGCCTAAAATACAAGCTAGTATGAATGTTTTTCCTAGATTAATTAATGATGTTTCTTTTATCTTAGAAACCTGAAAAAATATAAGGTTGCTAGAATACATAAACATAAAAGCTAGGGTTTTAACAGTAGACTTACAAAATAGCCTATGTTTCTACTTCAACTCTCTTTAAAATACCCTTGGGTGTTTCTAAAATGTACATGGGCATTTTTGGATAGCCCTCAAGCACCGCCAGGTGTTCATGCACCTTCTGCAACTTCTTGCAAGTCTTCAAAAACCTTAACCAACAAAAAATGCTTGATTGGTGCCTCTAAAAAATACTGTAAAATAAGATAGAAAATAGCAAATAAATTAGCAAAGCAAATTATAAAAGAAACCCTTAGTAGATCCCACCATGATCACCATTTATGAAGACAAAAATGCAACACAAAATAACAAGATATAAATTAAACTCAAAAGACAATATTGCACAATGAATAATTTTTATTAATGGGGGGAGCCTCAAAACTCCATTGTTACAATAAGAATATTTGAATCCTTTGATATAGATTTTAGAATAGCTAGGGTTCTTTGAAATCCTAGCAAACAATGTTGACAGTGTCTCAAAACATATTTCTGCTCCCAATAAAAGTGAGTGGGCTTCTAGTTATCTGATGATGGGCCACTCCAGCTTAAGCAGGTGCATAATGCTAATGTAACACTTTTAGAACTACACACAATAAAAATAGCAAATGGGTTAGTAGAAACTATGAGGTATCCACAATGTGAGGCCCTCTATAATCAATACAAAAATCCTAGCTATATGATGTAAATAGCATGAAAAAAATTGAAAGTGCATAAAATATAATAACAATAAAAAAATTTACTTTGCTTATCTATTGTTCTTTGATCTGATGAAATATATTGCAGTGGATTGACATGGTGATGCCCTAGCATCACCTAGAGGTTAGGGGGACTTCAAAATTTTGGCGTAAAATACCCACAAGTATTCAGTGGTTGTAGGAAATACCCATGGATGCTCAGTAATGGATAAGGGTACCTAGAGGTGCTTGGCGGTGGAGGGGAAGCACCTAGAGGCTTTCGAAAATGACAGAAAGTGCTCGAGGGTATTCAAAAATAGAGAGGGAAGTCTATAGAAGTAGATATGGCCAGTCATGAGGGGTGGCAATGGATGCGAATGATATGGCAAGCAAGGATGGAAATCAAGAGAACTCAGGTACAAGAATATAACTTAGGTATCCAAGGAGTCAAGGATTTCCAGGTAACTTCCAGGGGTTGAGCCATCAAAATAGCTCATATTAATAATCCAACCTAGGGCATGCTAGGTTTTCAATGACACTAATCATGTGGCTGAGATAAAAATATATCGGAGGGTGGATATTAAATCTAGGGTGTGGCATGGATTGATATGGTTGGATGGATAGGATTAGTGAAATTGGATGGATGGGATTAATTTGCTTATATATGTATTAAATATATATAAAATATAACATATAAAATATTAATATTTAAATATATATAAAATAAATATACATAAATGTATATGAATAATGGATGGAAATGTTGGAAAAATCAGGATGGACAACAAGTGCCTAGGTTTTGATGTCTACACTAACTTTTACCATGGCCTATCTAGTGGTCATCTTCTCAAGAATATGAATGTCTTGAGGTCTTAAGTATTCTCCTCTAAAATTTGGCTAGCAATATTCTCCAATGAGTTCTCCTAAAAACTCCTCTAATAGCCTTCTTTGAATCCTTTAATGGCCTTCCTAGCCATCTCCTTCTTTCTCCTTTCAACCTTCCTTGAGACCTCTTCTCTAAGGTCTTTGAATTTGTAAAAATTCTCTAGTCTTCTCACAAAATTCAATGAAACCTTCCTTTGATCTCTTCAATATTTCAACTATAAAGTTTTGCAATAAGATCTCTTTCTTGAATCTCTAAAATTTGCTACTTCTAAAATCTATAGTAGGACTTTTGCTAGTCCTTCTTTATCTTCAATCGTCCAAATATAAAAGTTCTTCAATGGGATATCGTGCGAGTCTTTTTATCTTCTTGAGCTATTTTCTCCTTCTCCCTCTCTACAATCTACAATATTCAATTTTCAATGGAGATATCCAATCTCTAATCTTCTCCTAGACTCTTTCTTTGTTCAATCTGCAGTAAGGCTCCTTTGGCCTTTTCATTTTTTACACTTTGCAATACACAGGTCTGCAACTCTAGTACTGGGACCTTTTCCTCAAGGCCTCCAAAATATTTAACCTTCTACTTAATGTTTCAAGTATTAAATTGATTCCAAAGAAGATAATATTCCTAGCTCTTTTGTAGGAAGCTTCCCAACATTCTATGAATCTCCTTTTTCTACAACAAAGTATTAGAAACTGTAATGGAAAATCTTTAAATATAGAGATAATAAATATTCACTAGTTGATTTATCAATCTAGTGGAATCAATGTTGAGTCCTAGTATTCATAAGTTTTTTTGCAACTTTATGAAAATATTCTAGCCAAATGTAATTTTTTAGAATTTCTCAAAAATAAAATTATAATCTCCTCTCAATCTCTCTTGTGGCTTTATCTATTTTCTATCGATCTATCGTGTGCTCTTATACCATTGTTAGCTTTTGATGATATATATTAAAGGAAATACAACAAGAAGTAAAATAAGCAAAAAATGATAACTATATGATAATGGCAATATAAAATACAAAAAAAAGTAAATAAGAAACTTTTGCAATAACTCAAAAATATGTCATTAATGAAAACTCACAAAAATAGTACAATGCAATATAATGGAGGACATGAACACTCCATAAATTATTTGAAAGATCTACATTGTACTCACTTACTATATTACTATCTAACCTCCTTGTTATCTATCCCACTCTCTCACTCTAGCAAAGGCATATATATATATATATATATATATATATATATATATATATATATATATATATATATATATATATATATATATATATTTTATATATATAGAGAGAGAGAGAGAGAGAGAGATTTCTTTGTCTTGCATCTACCTATGACTTTTTATATACCTATCGTATGACTCATGCAAATGTGGACTACATGCATATTTACATCATTGCACATTCTAACACTTGTGCATTTATTACATTGCATGAAGTAACTACTTAAACCTTAATCTAAATCTAATAATGTACCCAAGGTGATACATTGACATTTTCCAAATAATGTAATATACTCTAACATTTCTAGCATATAGAAACTAATAACTGTTCTAGTACATATATTACTGCTTATTATCTCCATCTTTCCTAAAATATTTACTAATTAATTTAATTTTTTTTTTTTTTTAATCTATGACAAGTTGTAAAAAGTAGATTTATTTGATGTGATATTTTTGGTTATACATTATTTTACAATACCTTGTTTTTATAATATCCTGTTTTCAAGGGATATACATGTGAAAAAGAAAATGTGATAAAGATGAATGTAACAACACCAATAACACCACTGTAAAAAGAAATTCTAGTCAAGAAATACTCTTTGTGCATTCTGAATAATAGTTACAACAACAATTTGTAATCTTTATTTCTTTTTTGCATGTGTTCTTTAACCTCTTCATTATAGCTCTAGCATCATGTAAAGAAACAAAACACACAAGCTGAAATAATACAACAGAAGTACAATTCATTAACAAGCTAAACAGAGGGAATATTACAAGGAAATCATACCTAAATACTTTGAAATAATATGACAAAAGCACAATTTATTTACAAGCATAACAAACAAGGAAGGAGAATGATTACAATGAAAGCACGCCTAAATACACTATATATAACAAGCATCTGGCCGACCGCCATATAATCTAGAAGGCCGGAGAATGACTTATTTACTTACATGTAAATAAATAATTAAATATAATAAAATAAATAAATTTCTCTCAAATAGCTTTAAATTTTATCAAATTAATTCATAATCATAGAATACTTATCTATCAATCCAAAATTAGCTTAGAATTTGAATTCATCCTCTTAGTCGTCATCCTCGGGATGGTTAAAATAAATAAGAAAATTTATTATTAACTCACACTACATACAAAATCATTTGATATAGTTCTTTAAATGTCCTTAAATGTATATCATGTCTTTAGTCTACCAATTTTAGTCATAATTAAAATGCAAATAGTATAGATTTTACTTTTATCATATTTGCCATAGATTGATAGTAAAACATGGCATTCTTATATCTATTTTGCAAATCAACAATTAATCTATACTGTTTATAATTTTTTAGTCGATTATTTTTTTAAAATAGAATGTCGAGTATAATTAAGATAATAAAAACAACTCTGCTTTATTCGAATTTGAGTCTCCTTAATTTTTTTAAATCTGTTTGACCGCCCATTAGATTTAAATTATTTCGTCCATACACTGCATTATGGATAACTTATATAATTATAAACCGTATAAACAGCACGAGATCAAGGCCTTATGGATACCCTAAATTGTAGATTGTATAAACAGCACGGGATCATGACAACAGCGACCCCAACATGAACTTCAAGCTCCAGATTATTGTCTGAGTGTTCAACCATTATCCGCCTTTGATCGATTTCTTAGAAGGGGTTATCGATTCCCTTTGGAGGACGGTTAATCGTCCAAGGGTGAGACATATTGCAAAACTGAGGAATACAACAATGAAACTCATCGATTTCTATATATATTTAAAAAAACAAAAACAACATACAGAAGATGGATGGGATATGCTAAAATAGCAGGTATTTAACTCGAGACTGAGACTGGAAGGATACAATAAGTTATGTTACGAATTCTCATGCATTAGAAATCATATTCTTCTGGAGAAGGAGCAGGAGACATTCAGGAGAGAGTTCCCTTCGGTGCGGACGATCTATCCGGGCACGGTGGAGCTGAGAGAGGATTGTTATAGTTGGACCCAATATTTGCCATTGGGGACGGAGGCGCATGCATTTCTCTTAATGCCCGTGTTTGCCGTCGAGAATGTAAATCAGGAATACTAGCTGTATCATCATACGCTTTCGATTTCCATGCTCTCCAATCTATTGCTATGTTTTTGCGCCGGAAAATACTCCACTTCAGAAACAGGACACAACGATTTCCTGCAACAAAATAACCTCTTCATTTCATCATCCCTATATTATTTTCTTTGAATCAGATCTCGTATACTAACACTGTCAGAAACAATAAGCAAGAATGATATTGACGGCCTCTGCAAGAGATAATGTAACGAATAAGCAATATGATTGGCAAGTGAGAGACAAATAACAGATGCGCTGTCGATTCTAAAGGTAATGAGAACTGCAAAGAAGAGACTGCATCTTAGCTTTGGACACGCCGTGCCCACAATCATAGATTGTAGCAATAGGTAATATTACCTGGCACTGTGCTGCATTCGTTATAGTAGTCTAAATGTCAAGTTCATTTTCGCCATTCAAGCTTGACACCAGGCTGTAAAAGGTTCTACAGAGTTCATCATCATTACGTGTAGAAATTACTAGCAAATTATATGAGGGAAAGTTAAGATATGAACTGCTACCCAAAGCTTTCTACGAGTATAGATTCTTTATGTTTCACCGTGTGAACCAAGACGATCATCATCCCCACTGTTTAAACTTTATCTTGCTTCTAGAAGCTGAAGAAGACAGCACACCCAGTGACTTCTATAAGGACTTTGATAACATTCATCCCAACAAGAAGGGCCAAACTTTGGAAGAGTGCTCTCACCTAAAAAAATGGCTAGTTTGAGTTCCAAGATTTTTAGCAAAGGAAATACTGATCTCTTCCTTCTTGTTTTTAATGAGACCTCAAGCCCCGCAAGGCCAGGATTACCTTTAGAAGCTCCACAAAAATTAAATTTGATCCAATCCCTAGGAGGAGGATTCCGCAAGGTTTGTCATCTAGGAGGATTGGCTTGGGGTCTTCTGGGATAGATAGGCCTAGGCTAGCAATTAGGAAAGCTTCAGAAGGAGGAGTGGGAGAAGGGCCAAAGGGGATATTGGAAATATTTTCAAAAAGAGCATAACAAATTCTAGAACTAACCTGGGTTAGGTTTCTAGAAAGATTATTGAAAGCCCTATTATTACACTCTTTGCAAACCCCTCCTCAAAAATGGGGAAAGCAAAACTTTCACAAAGAACGACAAAAGGAGGAATGAAAAGGAGAAATGGACAATTATTCAAAAATGTCCAACAAAGAATTAGGAGTCACCTAACATGTCTCAAAGGAAGAAAAAAGCGAGGAGAGGATCTCAAGGGAGAAGAGACACTCCAGAAAAATATGGTGTGTGGTCTCCTTATTCAAACCATAAAGATAACAACAATTGGCCAGAATAAGTCCTCTCTTTCTAAGATTATCCAGGGATAGAATTTTATTTTGGAGGGTAAGCCACAAGAAGAAATTCACCTTAGGAATGAGCTTTTTGGACAAAATTTTAGAGCAAGAAAATCAGAAAAAATTATTTGCAACCACAAGATGATAAGCAAATTTAATAGAGAAGATACCCTTCTCATCCTCCCTCCATATTATAGAATCTTCACAAGCATAGTTTCTAATTGCTTGGGTTCTCATCTTGAGAGAAAGGGTCTTCATGGATGCTGCATTATCTTGGTTTAAAAAAGGACTCCTAATATCCTTCCACTTCTTTAGACCACTCACTTCTTCAATAAAATCCACTACTTTACAGCTAAGTATCTAAGTGAGTCTGGATCTAACGATAGCAAGGGAAGGAATCTCCTTAAAAAGAACATCCTCCAACCATGGATATTCCTAAAAATTAATTTTAACACAATTACCGAGTCTTCACTTGATGCCTCTTTGGATGAGCTTCTTGGATTTGACAATACTATTCCAGAATGTTGAGCTATGGGGGAGGTCTTGATCATTAATAAAATTTTAGCCTCTATTAAGATATTTTGCTTTAATAACATGGGTCCAATCAATGCTATATTGAATGATAAACCTCCAACATTGCTTGGCCAACAAGGCTTTGATCATGGGTTTGATTTTTCTTAATCCAAGACCATCAATATTGTTTTAGCACACCTAGTCCCAAGAAATGAGGTGAAATATTTTTTTGACTTCAGTCCCTACCCATAAAAAATATCTTTGGAACTGCTCCAGTTTTTAGTAATTTTAACATAAATTTGTAATAGAGATAGAGAATAAACTGGGAGAATTTGTAGGGTGGATTTGACCAATTGGGCCTTACCTACCTGGTTGAGGAGAGCTCCCTTCAAGTTTATGATATTTTTAAACTTTCTTAAAAAGTGGATTCCAGATATCCTCTTTGCATATTCCAATCAACATAGGCATATTGATGCAGGTAGAAGGGAGAACAACAATGAAACAACCAGGAATTCAAGCAATAGCTCTCTACCTACTGAAAGATATGTTGAAAAAAAAAAGTTTACTTTTCAAAAATTTGATGTATTACCCTACAGCCAATTCATAGTCTAATATATTTTTAACTTATTTAGCCTATGGAATAGAGAAATTTGTGGAGAGCAAAGTTTCATCCGCAAATTAATGATGTGTTATAGGATCAATGAGAGAAGCATGTTTTATTCCTTCTATACTCTTGGATGAAGTAGCAACGTTTAGGGATCTACTTAGATCTTCATAAAGAATAATTAAGAGACATGGGGATAAGGGACTTCCCTATCGAAGGATTTTGCTACTACTGAAATATCCAAAGATATCCCATTTGATAATTATTGAGAGTCTAGGGGTAGAGTAGAACTGCTTAATTAGGGAGATACATCTAGCATGAAAGCCAAATTTGTACAACATATTTTACAAGAAGTTACATGATACCTTATCATAAAATTTACTTATGTTGAGCTTGAGAAACATACCTACTTTACCACTCTTAATGATAGAATGTATTAGTTCATGGACCTTAATGATACCATCCAAAACTTGTCTACCTAGAATAAAACCTCCTTGATTGGGATCGTTGATTGTGGGAAGGATAATTTTCAACCTCTTGGTTACCACTTTTTCTAACATTTTGTAAATGGTTTTACATAGGCTAATGAGCCTAAAGTCTTAAAGATCTTTGGTGCTAGCACTTTTGGAAATGAGCATGAGAAAAGTAGAATTGATATCATGAGGGAGGAATCCATATCTTTGAACATCAGAGACAACAACAATAATATCAAATCATATGATATACCAAAACCTTTGTAAGAATAGGGTAGGAAATCCATCGGGGCTAGAGGATTTCTCTCCAACCATAGAGAAAATTGCATCTTTGATTTCAGTAGAAAATAAGGGGGAGGTTGACCTGGAATTTTGTTCTTGAGATATAAGAGATGGAATGTTGTTTAAGATTTTTCTCTTAGCTTGGATATCACTCTATCTAGAGGAGATAGGCAAGGATTCAAAGAAGTTGATAAGTTATTGAGAGCTAGATACTACTGGACTCATATTTTTAAGGATATCATTAGATATTGAGAGCTAGATACTACTGGAATCATATTTTTAAGGATGCCCATGCCCATGTTAGATCATGCCATACTTGCCAAGTTATTGCTAATAGAGAAAGAAATACATCTATTCCTTTACAACCAATATTTAAGGCTCACCCTTTTACCCAATCGGGATTAGACTTTGTAGGATTCAAAAATCCTAATTTATCAACTAGTCACAAATACATCTTGACTACAACTAACTATTGTACCTGATGGATAAAATCTCAAGCTATTAGGAATTGCACCATAGATGTTGTAATTTAGTTTCTTGAAGAGTGCATTGTCACTAGGTTTGGAATGCCCTATTCTTTAGTATGTGATAATGGTTCAACCTTCTCATCACTCCAATTTGTGGAATTGGTCTATGACAATAAGATAACCCTAAAATTTTCTTCTAACTACTATCCACTAGAAAATGGTTTTGCTGAATCTATCAATAAGATATTATTGATGATAATAAAAAATATTCTTGAGAAAAATCATAGATATTAAAACAATAAAATTAAATATGCTTTATGGGAAGATAGAACCAGAATAAAAGCTTCAATAGGCAGATATCCTTATCATTTAGTATATGGACAAGATCTTGTTTTTCCAACTAACTCGAATTTGTTGACATTATAATTTGTGAAAGATTACTTAGAAGTGGATGATAAAATAAAAGCAAGGTTGATTAATCTGATGAATTTAGGTGACAAGAGAGAGGATTCCTTTTAAAATTTTAAAAAACATCAAGGGATAGTTAAAATATGGTTTGACAAAAGAGCTAGAATCAAAGCCTTTAGGATTGTTGACTTAGTATTACTGTGGGATAAAACACATGAAAATAAAGGAGATCATGTAATCATTGGTTAGATCCCTATCAAATATAATAAATTATGGAAGAGAATACCTTTAGATTGAATAATATAAGTGGATAATATGTTCCTCTACCTATCAATGGGTAGTTTCTTAAATATTATTTTCATCCTTGAAACAATCACAATAATACATAATGTATTATACTTTTTGTTTTATTTATAAATTGATTTTTTTTCATTTCACCCTTTAGGTAAGGTTTTGATTTTGTTCATAGTTAGTTTTGTTTTAGACTTTTTTAGCTTTAAAGTTTATCGTTATCATGCTTATTGTTAAATTGTTGTTTTATTGAACTTTTTCTTTGTTTTATTTTCTTGCACTTCATACTGAATAATGCTTTCACTTGCTTCATTTAATTTACACTATAAGGAGTTATTTATTTTTGAAGTGTCACATCTATTTTAACTATATTAATCTCCTACATTCACTCTAACTTGTTTGTATTTTATCCCCTTAATCTTGGTAGTTTACCCAAATGCATTTTGGGTTCCTCTAAAGGGAAATGTTTATTATCAATTGATGATGAAGGATTTACTTTGAAATTAGGTGAAGCTAAATACTAGTGAATCAAATTATTTGGTGTCCATTCTTTGATTATGGGGCTAAAAAAAATGAAACTATAAATAGTGTAACATAATGCTAAGGCTTCACATTTATTAACAATATTTACGAACTTTTTAGGTCATAAGGATGAAATCATATTGGTTTGAGAATCAGGTGAAGATACATATACTCTACTTTTAGCCTTATAGATCCCTGATCCATAAGCACATTCAATGTTTGTAATTGATCAAAATAATTCTTAATAAAGAAGAAAATATTAAGAATACAATAAACTAAAGTATTCAGGTGATTTGAATAACCTCTACCAGGTCTATAGATGTTTAGCTAGTAGTAGAGCAATGTCTAGAGGGGATCAAGGTCATCTTCACTGGAGATATAAACACTTTATTGGTAGTGGAACAATGCAAAGGCAGGTAATTTTTAGGAGTAAAATATTTAATAGCCTAACTTCAAACTAAGTGATAAAATTCTAACATATTTAAGATTATAAATGAGTGCACTAGCACACACTTTAAGCTAAGAAAAATAGGACATTAATTTCAAGTAAAGTTTTTTAACCCCATCTTTGAATGTTTGCCAAATGGTTTACATTTTTACTAGTTAAGGTTTTATTTATTTCAAACTAGGTTCTTTATATAGAATTCTTAGGAGGATTTTCCAGTAGAGTCACCATTTTTTATTGCCATTGCACAACCCACCCCAATTGGGGATCCACTTGAAATTTTAATTTTGATCTAAGTTTACTTGCATCCATATTTTACCCTTACTTGCATTGAATATTTTATAAAGGATTTAATTTCTAATGCATTGATTCTATTTTAATGTTTTCAATAAGATAATTTATATTCTCCATTGGATTATATTTAAAATAATATTTCTAATAAGTATAAACATACCCAGGTTTGTTGTCGTTAATTTCCTTCATATTGCTTATTGGATCACCAAGTTTAAATTCCATTTGGTGCATAAATTTTCTATTAATTCAAATTGAATAAGCCATGAAATCAAAGTAATGTTATCATTTATTTTTAAAATTATATTTGTACCAACAAATCATATTCATAAAAAAAAATCTAGGGTTTATTTTTTTCCCTTTCGCGCAATTATATCATACCTTATAATTTTGTACTAAGCTTCAGGGTCAAACAAGTCTATGTGCCCCTTTATACTTTTATCTCCCTAAAGTTTTAAATATTTAAATACAAAAGTTTAAAGGCACCCTTCAAAATTTATAATTCGAATAGACGCCTTCAAATCTACGGTGCGAACAAAGCTTCTAAAAAATCAAAGGTTTGAAGGGAACTTATCTAAACTTCTCTTAATAGTAATTAAATTTCACCTAAGTTTAAATTATCCCAAACAATTAAAAATAACCTAAGGTCACATTCATTATATAAATATCATTATCATTTACAAATTTACCTAAAAAAATTGATGAAATAAATGAGTGGTTAGCAATCGTTCAAAAATGCTTGAGCATCAAGGTCCGACTGGATATAATATTTTTTGGCTTGGAGTGCTTTAGAGAAATTCAAGCACAAGCATCTGATTGGCTAAAAAATGAATTATTTGTAATAGCCCATAAATAATAATAAATCCAAGCTAACAATATTAAATCCAAACTATCCACTTGTTTATGTGATTTATAGTTTGGTTTAAATTAATATTTTGCCTTAAATATTGTTCATATTTTTCATAGATCTATAATGTACATATACTCGACCTATCTCAATGAAATTAGGAATGCCATATTATTTGCCCTTTAAAGAGAACGTCAAAATAGGATAAAAGAGGTCTACGTTCTGCATTTGGCTAGATACATTCATTTGTGATGACCATGTGTGTTCCACTAGCCTTTGCTCTTAAAGAGTAAAATAGGAATCCATGGATCGCATTCACTCATAGATAACTTGATCGACTACTCAAAAATATCCCAATTAGGTTTATGGCTCAGAATAATACTCGATAATAATTCTAAGGTCTAAGGTCATATTCATCATTTAAATACCCTAATCATTTAAATATCCACCTAAAAGTTTTTATGAAACAAAATGAGTGGCTAGTGATTGTTCAAAAATATTGAGCGCCAAAGTCTGATTGGCTAGAATATTTTGTGGCCTAGAATGCTTCAAATAAATTAAAGTGTAAGCTTCCAACTAGCTAAATAAATTTAAAAAATTTCTACTAACTCGAAGTTTTTGATATTATAGTACCTCTCAGGGTTGGTTGTGCATTTCCAAGTTGACAACAGTAGCATTAAGAACATTTTGAGGGAAATTTTGGTGCTAGATGGACAGATTCTTGTGACTAAACCCAACATTGATGAGTAAATCAATAATAAAATTTTTATCATCCTAATACACATGGTAGGTTGTAGTATTGTGAAAATCTTGCATCAAGACCTTAGCTTCCTGAATAATAGTGTACACATTCCATGAAGGAATTCTATCGCTGATGATAGAGTTTGTAACATTCATGGAATCACCTTCAATTTGTAAATTTTCCCTGTAATATTTGATAACTTCTAGCCCTCTCCACAACGCATGAGCTTTAGCATAGTGGTTATTTGGGATGCTCATAAACTTAACATAGGCCACTATGAGTTATCCATTGTGATCCCTGACCAGACCTTCGACACCCGCTGCATCCAAATTTCCTTTAGAAGCACCATAATATATAATTTTAAGTTATTATATAGGAGGAGGAGTCCAATGAGCACCAATTTTTGGATGGGTATTAGAAGAAGTAGAGCTAGGATTGTGAGAAATACTGAGGGAATGGAAACGAGTGGACTCAAGCACAAAATCAGGTGGTTTGGTCCAAGGGAAGATCTTAGAATTTTTAACAGCAAAGGTGATGGCTTTGTTAGAAACAAATAAAAAATCCTTGAGGTTGTTTGAAAATATTCTACTATTTATTTTGAGCCAAATCTACCACAGGATATGATGGAGATAAACTTTCCAAAAAGAAGATAACCTAGAAAATATGAAAAGCATGGGCCAAAGGGAGAAAAAAAGATCCAAGGATTTGGGTTGGGCCTAGGATATGTGAAAGTTTGACATGATATGATCCATGGTAGAGTGGAAGAAATAAAATTTTTTAAACATGTGGTTGACATATTCCCAGGCCACCAAGCAAAGATGGCATATATTAGGAACAACCATCCCTCTCTTCATGAGGTTATCAGTAGTGAGGATCTTATTTTGAATGGACAACCAAAACAAGACATCAAATTTATGTATGAGGTGTTTAAGAAAAACTATATTGAAAGGAATGAGAGAAGTTTAGGAAGTGAAATTCAACAAATGAGTAGATTTGAAAAAAAATATTAGTCATTTTCTTTCTAGAAAGGAGTATCATGAGATATACTAGATAGAATTTTAGTTGCCCTCAATAATTTTGATAATTCTGTGATAGTATTTGAAATTTGGAAATCAACATTTACAACATGGAGATATTTCCATATATTGGGTTGGACTGAAGAGTCTATGAAATCATCCACCTTTCTACCTATGAGAGTATCCAGAAAAGATTGCACCACTGAGACTCTGTTGTTCTCACTAAGCATTTTATTGGAGATCCATCTATCTAACCAAAAATTTATCCTATTTCCTGTTCCAAGCTACCATATGATTCCCCTTTGAATAAGAGGTATAGCTAGAGGATTTATTTCCAGAATGTGGACCCAAATTTAGAAATATTTTCATCCATAAAATTCTAGATGTGAGTGTATTTGTATTGATGATGGAAATTCATTCAATATGATAATTGGTAAACACATTAAATTTTTCCTTGACCAACAATGCCATATTTATATTACTAATTCTTCTAAGAACCAACCCTCTCTAACTTTTTGGCAAGCAAAACTTTTCCCAGATGACTAGATGAAACCTTTTTTATTCTCTAAAACTGCCCAAAGGAATATATTTTGAATCTATTCAATTTTTTTATAGATAGAAAATAGGTCTTTAAAGAGTGGCATAAAATAAACAGGAATACTTTGAATATAGGCCATAGTGAGAGTGGCTTTGGTTTCTTGGGATAGGAGGGACCCTTTCTAACCTGTAAGATTTTTATTGATTCTTTCAATAATATTGTTCCACAAAGACTCTTTGGGGAAGTTGGTGAATAAGGGAAGCCCTAAATAGACAATGGGAAGATCATATATGACACACTAAAGAATACTAGTAATATTGACCTGTCTAGATAGGGGGGTTTTGAGAAATTAAACTTTACTCTTGGCATATTTGATATTTTGTCTTGCAAATTCTTCATAGATATCTAAAATACCTTTAATTGACTTTGCTTCCCAAACTTAAGCATGGGTGTCTAATATAGTGTTATCTACTAACTCCTGATGAGAAAGGTGTCTCATATTGAAAGCAGCTTGAATACCAAATATCATGCCATCCGAGCAAGTAGCTTTGAGAGCTCTTTCAAGGGATTCAACAATAATAATGAAGAGAATAGGTGATAGGGGACCCCCCTATCTAAGCCCTCTATTACTTGGGAATTAACCTACTATAGACCCATTGAATAACACAAAGAATTAGGGGATATAAATGCAACCTTGAATAAGTTTGACCCACTCTCTATGGAAACCAAACTTGAGAAGGACAATATGTAAGAACTCTTGATTAACCATGTCAAAAGGTTTATTCATATAAAATTTAAGGACTGGGGCAACTTTTTTGTTGTGGGAGATAGAATGCAGGACTTCATGCAAATTTATGATACCATCAGTTATAGATATTCCTTTTATCGATCTACCTTGGCAGGGATCTATGATTTAGGAAAGAAATTCTTTCACTCTAGATTCCATATCTTTGGTTAAGATTTTATAAATCACATTACACAAACTTATGGGTATAAAATCTACCATATATTTGCACACAAACCCTTTAGTAACAAGAGCTATGAAGGTATAATTAATACCTCTGGGGATGGATTTTGCATGTTGGACTTCAATGATTGCCTTGCACACATATTGCCCAATAATGTTTCAAAAGGTTTGAAAAAACTAGAAGGAGAAACTATCATGTCCATGGGATTTATCAGGGTGCATAGTGAATAATTATTGCTTGATATCATCTATAGAAAGAGGCTTGATGAGCGAGGAATTCATTTCTAGATTGACCAGGGTAGGAATGTGATTGAGTAATTGATTCTTTGCCTAATCAAAATTTTGGGGTTGCGTACCCAAGAGATATTCAAAAAATACAAAGGCTTCATCTTGAATTTCAAAAATATCCCTCATAATGGAGCCATCACCTCGAAGCAATTCCCTGATTTTGTTTGAACTTTTGTGCTTGAGGGTGGAAGCGTGATTTTTTTTTATTAGAATCACCCTATTTGAGCCAAAGGGCTCTGGAGTTCTACCTCCAGAACATCTCTTATTTAACCAAAATGTTATGATGCTCTACTAAAAGTTATTTCTCCTCAAATCTGATTTGGTCACTCAGCTGGCCATTTTGTATTTATTATTCAATGCTTTCTAGTTTATCCATAATCTGATTTTTGCTTTCAAAAATATTGCCAAAAATATCCATGTTCCATATTTTGAGGTTTTCCTTGACAACCTTGAGTTTATGGAAAAATTGAGTAATGAAAGACCCAAAAAAATCCTGCTGCCACCAATTAGAGATTCGGTTACGAATATCAAGGTGTTGCATTCACATGGATTCAAATCTAAAAGGAATATTGAAATTTGGGTCTTTGTTATCTTTAAACAAAATGGGATAATGTTTAGAGCCAACTCTCAAAAGAAAAATTATATTAGCATCACCCATAACAAGAATAACCTCTTGAAAAAGAAAAAAATTTGTGAACCTTAACTTGGATATGTTGATCCCCAACTCTCTTGTTGCTCCATGTGTATTTTTCTCCTTTAATTTGAATGTCCATTAATTCACTATCAATTACAAAATTATGAAAATATTCAATGCTTCTGGATGGAGTGATATTTCCCCCTTTATTATCTGATGGGAAAAGATGGGAGTTATAATCTCCAACAAGGATCCATAAAATATTTTAGAAAACATTCCTCATGTATCTCAAGGTATCCCATAAGGTATTTCTACTGGTTGGACTGTTGGGGGCATGAACATTGGATAAAACCCATGAATAATTGTTGTCTTTATAGTGGAATTGAATGTTAAGAACTATGTCAGATGAAAATATTATTCTACCTTCAAATTTACTAGAATCCCATAGATAAATTAATCCCCCTGAAGTGCCTTGAGTAGGGATAAAATTGAAATCACTATTCTTCCAAAAATATTTAGCAAATTTTTGGATTTTGTTTTAGTCAATATTTGTTTCTTGTATAATAATGATAGTGGGCCTGTATTCCTTCCTCAAAGTGCATGCAAGTCTCTGTTTGACAACACTATTGAGGCCTCTCACATTCCATGATAGGATCCTCATTTAGAAATTTTGGAAAAAAAATTACTTCCATTTGGCTGTTGTAAGGGAGGTTTGAATATTTTTTATTCATATTTATCCTGACTGAAAAGGTCCTGTAAAATAGTCCTTTGAATGCCATTGGAAATTTAATTATCTGTTTATTTATTTTTTTTATTTTTTATGGAAGGTATTCCATTTTTTCTCACTATCGATACCCATAAAGGCTTTCTTGTAACTTCTAGTGTGATAGGACTGAACTCAGGTTTGGTTGAGTTAGGGTTATAACTTTCAATATTAGTATTGACAGGAGTAGGACTACAAATTTCAATATTTCCTTAGGGGGTAGGTAGAGGTTTAGAAGGAATATGGGAAGGTCAATATCTAGATGAGGAGTGAGTTTCCCCTTGGACAAAAGTATCTCTACAAAACAATCAATTTTCCATATCAACATCCATATATTTTCCATATCAACATCCATATATTCTTCCATATAAACATCCATATATTCTTCCATATAAACATCCATATCATTAAATTAATCTTCCATTTCACATGCCACCAGTTTGGTGCCCATGATTAAACAACAATGCTATACATGGTTAAGAAAAATTCTAAAATATAAATGATCATTAGAGCATTAGTTCATTTGCATATATAACATATTATCATATGCATTAATCATCCATATACACATGCATCCACAACAAGCATTCACACAAAAGTAAAATATATATATATAAAAAAAAAAAAAAAAAAGTTGTGTGTGTGTGTGTGTGTGTGTGTGTGTGTGTGTGTGTGTGCGTGTGTGCGTGTATAATTTGCATTCACAAAAGATTGCTAGAAATTTTTATACATCAACACAACTTGGGGATGTTCAAGGTGTCACACATTTCCCACCAATTCAACAAACAACTCAATCACATAGTCACATTACATCAATAACACATCAATTACTAGGTTCAAAAGGTTGCATCCTTTTGTCAAAGGTTGAGCCCTTTGCCTCACATATGAACATTCCAATTCAAAAGGCTCCAAAGGAACCAAAATACTTTGGTCACAATTACATCACATCATCAAGTCAATTGCTAGGTTTAAAAGGTTGTGTCATTTTGTCAAAGGTTGCACCATTTACCTCACATTCACATCATCAACACATCAATTACTAGGTTTAAAAGGTTGCATACTTTTATCAGAGGTTGCACACTTTAACTCATATTCATATCATCATCCACATTAATTGCTAGGTTCAAAAGGTTACATTCTTTCATTAAAGGTTTTGCCCTTTACCTCGCATTCACATCATCAAAAACATCAATTTCTAGGTTCAAAATATTACGTCATTTTGTGAAAGGTTGCACCCTTTGCATCACATTCACATAATCAACACATCAATTGCTAGGTTCAAAATATTATGTCCTTTTGTCAAAGGTTGCAACCTTTTCCTTGCATTTATTCATTATCAAAAACCCTATCATATTTTGGGGAAAAAATAGATCACATTCACATTCACATTCAACATCATCAATTTCACTTACCATTGCATTTATAAAATTCCTTAGCACTTTTCAAGTGAACCTTGTATTTAGTAGTTTATCCTATTAACCTGATAATTGCAACTAGTTATCCATGCAATCCGGTAGGATGGATAAATCACCATAAGGAAACTTAATTATCAAAACCTTCTTTATATTTTGGGACAAAAATAGACTCAAACACATACATTATAAAAATTCTTCATCTTTTGGGGCAAAAATATACTCAATTCCTTGCATTTTTGCCAATAATCCTTCATCTATTGGGGTAAAAATAGAGTCAATCCCTTACATTATTACAAACCTTTTTTTTTGTTGGGGCAAAAATAGACTAAATCACTTACATTATCACAATCCCTTTTCTGTTGGGGCAAATACATAATCAATCATTGCACTTTTCATAGTCATTGCATTTTCTCAATCATAACCCTCATTTTTTATTTGAAAAAAGAGATCACATTCCCATTTGCATTCAACATCATAAATTTAATTCATCATAACATATACATTTCTACACTTTTCAATCAATAAATAATTGCATTGATATTCAACATTTAACAAAATTCACTTACAATTTCAAGTGAACCTTGTATTTAGTGATTTATCCTAGTCACCTGGCAGTTGCAATGATTGGTTATCCATGCAATCCGGTAGGATGGATAGATTACCATAAGGACACTTACATTATCAAAAATCCTTTCTCTATTAGGGCAAAAACAAAATCAGTCATTTACATAACCAAAATTCATTTTTCCATGCAATTTGGTAGGATGGAAAAATCACCATAAGGAAACTTACATTATCAAAAACACCTTTATATGTTGGGCCAAAAATAGACTCAAACACTTACATTATCAAAATCCTTCATCTGTTTGGGCAAAAAACAAACTCAATTCCTTGCATTTTTGCCAAAAACCCTTCATCTGTTGGTAAAAAACATACTCAATCACTTTAATTTTCACAAAAACCTTCTCTATTGGGGTAAAAATGGACTCAATCACTTGCATTTTCACAAACCCCTTCTCTGTTGGGGTAAAAATAGACTCAAACACTTGCATTTTCATAAACCCCTTATCTCTTGGGGAAAAAACAAAATCAATCACTTACAATTGACACAAACCCCTTTTTTGTTGGGGCAAAAAACAAAATCAATCACTTATATTGACACAAACCCCTTTTCTATGAGGGCAAAAATAAAATCAATCATTGCACTTTTCACAGTCATTGCATTTTCTCAATCACAACCCCTTTTTCTGTTGGGGCAAAAATAGATCACATTCACATTTACATTCAATATCATCAATTTCATTCATCACCACATCTCCAATTCAACACTGTTCAATTAATCAATAATTGCATTTACATTCAACATTTAATAAAATTCACTTACAATTTCAAGTGAACATTGTATTTAGTGGTTTATCCTATTAACCTCACAGTTGCAACGACTAGTTATCCATGCAATTTGATAGGATGGATAAATCACCATAATAACACTTGCATTATCAAAAACCACTTTATCTGTTAGGAAAAAAATAGACTCAAACACTTACATTATCAAAACCCTTCATATGTTGGGGAAAAAATAGACTCAATTCCTTGCATTTTTGCCAAAAACCCTTCATCTATTGGGGTAAAAATAGACCCAATCACTTGCAATTTCATAAACCTCTTCTCTATTGGGGAAAAAACAAACTCAATCACTTGCATTTTTACAAACCCCTTCATATGTTAGGGCAAAAATAAAATCAATCTTACATTGTCAAAAAATCCTTTAAATGTTAAGGCAAAAACAAAATCAAACATTTACATTTATCAAAAACCCCTTTTTTGTTAGGGCAAAAATAGAATCAATCATTTACATTGTCAAAAATCATGTCATCTATTGGGGCAAAAATAGATCACATTCATATTTACATTCAATATCATCAATTTCATTCATCATTGCACCTTCATTCAACATTTTCCAAATTCACACACAATTTCAAGTGAACCTTGTATTTAGTGGTTTATCCTAGTCACCTGGAGGCTACAATGATTAGTTATCCATGCAATTTGGTAGGATGAATAAATCACCATAAGGACACTTGCATTTTTATAAACTCATTTTCTATTAGGGCAAAAATAGAATCAATCATATATATTATCAAAAAAACCCTTCATCTGTTAGGGTAAAAACATAATTCATCATTGCACTTTTTATAATCATTGCATTTTTCCATGTCAAAAACACCTTCATATGTTGGGGCAAAAACAAAATCAATAATTTCACTTTTCACAGTTATTATATTTTTGCATTTCAAAAACCCCTTCATATTTTGGGGAAAAATCATAATCATTCCTTGCATTTTTCATACATTTATTTATAAATTATCAAAAAACCCTTCATTTGTTATGGCAAAAATAGACTCAATAACTTGCATCTATAAATTAAAAAAGGTATATTACCTCCACAAAATCACTCCACATTGCATCCATAATCATCATTTTCATCATCAAATATTCATTTAATCACCATAAAATCCATCAACAATTGCATTTGCACATTTGCCAAGTTCATATACAATTTCAAGTGAACCTCGTATCTAGTGGTCTATTCTATCTCCTTCGTGATTTCAGCGATTTGCATCCATACAATTCGGTAAGATGAATAAATCACCATAATGACACTTGGTCATATTCATCAACCAATATCTCATTGCTCGAAAAGAAAATCAATTTTGGTACCTCATCTTTTGAGTGAGACTATGGTAAGACAAATTTCCCCAAAAACTATCATTGATGCCCTTTTCCATGGGGTTCCCAACATGGATAATTTTCATCATTCCCTTTGTAATTACACCAATATTTGAGGATACCGACTGAGTAAAGTGATTGAGTGACCATTTAAAAATTCCATGTGGGAATTAGCTACAATCATGAGTGGTCTCAAGGGCAAGACTATTTTTTTTCTTTTTGCATATGCATCTTTGCATTTCAGTGATGCCAAAAGGCACTTCATTCAACAACATAGAATCACCCCAAACTTGGGGTAGCTAAACTTGATTTTTATTTCCCACAATGAGATACATATTACATGATCATGGCATCTACATTTGGCAAAAATCCATTCTGTGTTGAGGTAAAAATAGAATCAATCACTTGTATTTCACAACAACCTCCTTTTATTTTTGGGGCAAAAATAGTATCATCCTTTTACATCATTCATATCATCCACAATCACATCATTCATTCGCACAATTATTTTAACAAATCTATCAATTGGCTCATGAGACTTATTATTCACTCATTCACCAATTGAGGGGGTAATCTACGCAATTAAAATTATTTTGTCTTCAAGTTCATCTTTGCATTCCAACAAGAGAAAGTTTTTTCTTCATCAGGAAAAACCATGTGTCTCATATTTTTGCACTGCATTGTGTTTCACACAACACGGTACAAAAAGAGACATTTGTAGACACCAAAATCTAGCCACTTGTCATTCATCCATAACTTCTCGTCACAATTATCCATTATTTATATATATTTATATATATTTGTTTAATATATATTTAAATAATAATATTTTATATATTATATTTATATATATTTAATATGTATATATATATATGTATGAATTAATCCCAGCCATCCATCATGTTTTAATCCTAGCCATCCATCTGCCTTAATCCATACCATTTGATAAGATTTAATCTCCACCCTTCGTCATGTTTTAATATTAGCCACACAAATTGTGTCGTCGAAACCCTAACATGTCTAAGGAAATATTATAAAGAGGAGTCAGTTTGACGACTCAATCCCTAAGTTTTCTAAGTTTTTAAATTCCTTAATCATCCTCACCATAATTTGCATTTGTCGCTACCATTTGCATCCTATGCATCTACTATCGCATACCCTATGTGAACCAGATCTAGTTTTGCAACCTTTTCATCAGTTGTCAAATGCCCCCTGAAGCTTCCTGAGTGCCCGCTAGAGTCTGCAGAGCATCCACCATATCCTACCAGGCATCTCTGGGTGTTTCTGGTCAGCATCGAGCGCTCACGGGTATTTCCCATTTTGGTCTGTAGCCTTACAGTCCTCGAGCGACCATTAGAGCTTTTACGTAATCACTCCTTACATCAGTGATGAAGACAGAAACAACAATTTAGTATTGACAAGGTAAAATTTTATTTTTAGGTATTTTTATATTTTTAGATCTATTTATAACTTTTATTCTAGGGTTTAGTGATTTCATTTCTAAGGGTCTCACGTAGTGGAGCCCTCACAGATATTATTGACTCTTGTATTTATTTTCCATGTGCAGGTCTAAGAATTATATTCATTGGCAGTTGTTGAAGCTCAAGTGACCCTGCATAGGATACCAAAGCCTACTCACCACTCTGTTGGGATCAAAGACGAGAAAGAAGATACCACCATTCATTGGATTAGGGCCTTAAAAACCCTAATATTGTAATAATTGTATCAAGAGTATTGTAAAGACCCCACATTATGACACCGTATTTATAAAATTGGGAGATCCGCCCACATCTAATAAAATAATATCTCTTCTATGTAATTATGTGTTATTAACTTTGTGTTTTTTTTACTTATATATATTGTATTGGTGTTTTATTTTTGAATTCACAGCCTAAATACCTAAATTTCTTCATAAAAATATGGATGGTTAGAAGGTGGGGTCGGTAGATCGATGGTGTGGAAGGACAGTGCATGATCTAAATATTAACAAAGTCTTCCACCAATTTTATCTTATATATACCAAGATGGACGATTAGGGGATATAGCATGTAGATTGAAAGTGCAAAAGCACAACCCATGATTTAAAACTTAATAAAGTCTTCCACTAGCCTTTGTCTTATATATGCCAAGATGGATGGTTAGGAGATAGAGCCCATAGATCAAAAGTGCAAAAGAATAACCCATGATCAAAATTTAATAAAGTCTTCTACCAACATTTATCTTATATACACCAATATGGATGACTAGGAGATAGATTCAATAGATCGACGATGTGGATCCATGGCTAGTAAAGCTAAAAAACCTAAAAAATAACCTCTACAACTTCCTGTAAGTTTTTGTCATATTCAACAAAAATCAATGACACAAACATAGGGATGGTAGAAAAATGATGTGCACCCACAGTCGGTAAAGCTAAAAATCATGAAAAATAATTCTAAAATTAAAGCACTAAGTTAGGGCTAAGAGACTTAAATAAAATAACTCAAAAATGTAATGCCTCGACTTTAGTGTTAAAATAATTATCAAAATTTTACTTAATGTCTGTTAGAATAAATATTTGTTCTCTTAAGTTGTACTAGGATAGTCTTACTTGAGTGACCACTCTTCCATGAGTCAAGTGAACTCTCAGTTTAGACTAAGTTCATATTTTTTGAGTTGTTATAATCCAACGACTCACATTGATCAACTTTTCTATTTATACAAAGTTGATCCCATGGAATAATCAATAAATTCTTGATATTTTAGTAATGCTTTGCATGTCTAGTATCAAAATTTTATCATAGTACTAGAGCTAGGTTAGATTTTGCTTGCAATTCAGATTTTCATAGAGTTGGTTCACCTTATTTGGATAATTTTTTTTACTACAAAAACTTGCTTAGAGTTAAAGTAGTCATACTCTTTATCCATAAGTCATTTTTTTCAACAAAAAATATTTTATTTTGTTGAAAAGTGTTTGGAATTGTCTATTGTGTATACCTCATTGCATGAAAGTAATTTTGTGAAATTACTACTAATTTTACAGCATTATTTCTCATTTTCTGAATATCTAAAAAATATATTTTTTTGTTATAAGGTTTATATATACCATATGGTATATAAAGTAGAAAAGCACATGTGTTTTTCATTAAAATCATGTCCTTTAATCTACGTAGGCCATTCAAGATAAATGCATTTCTATGATCATGATCCCATGACCCGAGGCTCTCCCATCGAAGCTGGCAAACATTTTTTTCTTTGTGAATCGATATTTTTCTTGTAGGTTATCTTCAAGGGTGTCATGTTTATCTTACCTATAAACTTCATCATCTCTAGCTTCATTGAAGTTTGTGGAAGATCTATATCCTTGGTGTTGAAAGTTTTTTGGCCAACCAGATATACATTCAGCTCTTGGCAAAATCACATTCGGTTGCTTGGCAGATTTCTCAACACCCTTTGAAATTTGTGCCTCATTCTCTTGCAAGGAAACACATCCGTTAGCCTTGCAGATAGCTCAACATCCTTCAAAAAATGTGAATTTTTCCTCCATTGGTAGTGCAAATTATCTTGGTGCCCTTATCTTGGTTAGCACCCTTGTGTTACACATGCACCCTTGGGTCTTCATTGGTGCCCTTATCTTGCACGTGTTCCTAGAAACTGCCATGTTGAAGTTTTTTAAATATTTGCCTGCCCTCAATCAGTTTGGCATCCATCCAATGGATGTATTCCAACATATCCCTCCTTAGCACCCAACATCTCCTTCGCAATATATTGGCAACACTTCAGTTCTATGACCACATGGAGGTCTTCTTCATCCTCTCACACCAACATTCGAGCTATAAATCCAGTCTTCCCCTATCTAAATAGTGCATCAGTGCTTTGAATTATTTTCATTTTTTTAGGGAGTCGTATACTCGAGCACCAATGAGGAATGATTTCAAAATTGCTATAATATATTTTTGTGTTTTAGTAAAGAAGGATTTGAATTTAAATCTACATCAGTGAGGGAAGGATTTCAACAAGAACAAGAAGCTTTATTTCCATATTGAAGCTTTGAAACTCGTAGAGCTGGGATATCATTCGACTACAACAATGGCTATGTACCTTCATAGCATAGTGACTCCATGAGCATAGAGCAGGGATGTCGTTTGACTACAACCGAGAGAAGAAACAATGATAAATATGCATCAGTCAGTGCTAGGAGACTTCTTGGCTATGTACCATTCCAATGTAGTGACTCCACGAGTGCAAATATGGGATGTCGTTTGACTGTAGCCAAAGAAAGATGATCCAAAGATTCAAACGTAGATTTAAAAAAAAAAATCAAGTTGTGAATACTATTGTTCTTATTGATTACAAGGTCACTATTGTTTGGCTACTATCGAGTGCTAGTATATGAATGTGAGCTCCTTTTTTTTAAAAGCTCAATTATTTCTCTTCAAGAACAAAAAATACATTGTATGATTTAAAAAAAAAAAGATACTCTCACTTTTATCTGCATTTTTTTTAAAGGCACTCTAAGTGAGAATATCCTTGTAACAATTTTCAATAAAATATCTTTTGGGGGGGTTGTTTATGGTAGTGCTACAAAATGCACCTACTCTATATGGATTCAACAATGGGGGGGGGCTTCAAAATGTGTCTAAATTCATGAATTACAATCTCTACTATTGTTGTTCTATTTACCACTACTGCAATTCTTACTGCTACATTGCTACTCTTTTTGCTGCATTACTATTATTGCTTACATATTTAAGGTGATACTTAGCACAAATTGTTGCATTGGTTATAGATCCACTCTCTTGGAATTTTGATCTTTGATTCTTGTAGGAGCATTTCATACATGTTGTAGTTGCAAAATACTTCAAAATTCACTCTAAGCAACCAAACATATCAAGAAAGGTACCAATTTTTTTGGCCCATATCTTTGAAATAATTGCCTATGTTCCATGTATCATTCTTCTCTTGACCTATAGTCTCCCTCACATCAGGGTGGGTCATTAAGAAGATTTAGTATAAAGGTATGGTAGGTTATTCTTGCTTCCCTTTGCCTATGTTCCACGTATCACTCTCCTTAATTTACTTATAGTTTCCCTCTCGTAAGGGCGGGTGAATTGAGGAGTTTGGTATAGAGGTTTGGCTTCTGCTGCTTTGTTTCAATAGGTATTCTTGCTCCACAATAATCTAATTGAAGGAAAGTGCACAATATATTTTTTGCAAAATGAATAAAATTGACCCACTCACCCCTTAAAACTATCATACATGGAAACCAACAATATTAAATCTCATTTCTCAAAATGGGTTAACACACTTTCTAGAAGAAAAAAAACCTAAATTTGAAAATTATTATGAGATATTTGTTCATAAAGGGAATATTTATGAAACAATGGGTATTATATGCACAAATGTAAATGAAAGCTTATGGTTTCACATTTTAGAATGGAAAACTCCATTTGAGAGTTGGCAAAAACTAAAGAACTTGTTTGGAAAAGTTGATCAAATAAGGTCAATGCTTCTAGAGGCATATTTAACAACATTATCTCCTGAAGACTTCAACAATATTGTTGACTTTCTCACCAAATTTAAAGAAGTCCTCACACAATTAAAAGGTAATAGCAAGAAAAAAATAGAGGAAGAATGCATCTATCTTATTCTTTCTAGGTTAATTGGAATATTTCAAATTTTTGCAACCACTTTTTTGTCTACAAAAGATGCACTTGGTACAAGTTTTACAATGCCCTCAATTTTGTGATAGGCTAACTAGAGAGGAAACAAAACTTGCAAAATATGATATTTCTCCCTCTTCCTAAAAAACATTAGTAGCATCCACCTCCACTAAATAAAAATTCAAAAATAAAGAAAGAGGCCCTATAACTTGTACACATTGCAAAAAGGATGGTCATTATGTGAATAAATGTTGTAAAATACTACAACAACTAGAGGCAACAATGAAGGATCACAAAATAGAAATTAAGAAGCATATAGGAAAAGCCTTAAATGTTCAAGGTAAAGCTATAAAAACTTCATCAAAATATTGGATTCTAGATTTAGGGGCAACACATCATATGACTTCCTCAAATGAGTCATTCACTTCAATCTCCTCAAGCTCAAATTGTAGCATAGAAGTTGGTGACTCATCCTTTATCCCAGTCAAAGGAAAATGTGACATATCCATTTATGGTGGCTATATCAATAATGTTATATATATCCCAAATATATCTACAAATATCCTCTCCATCTATCATATTTGTACTTATGCAAGGGGAAAACAATTCTATTTTCACCAACAAGAGTTGAGATAAGAGACTTTCAATAACTACACTCTATCATAGCACAAGGAGATATTGATCATAACACTCGTCTATTTCACTTCAAGGGATTCAAAAATTCATATGGGACCTAATTTTTTGTTGCACATGGATATCTTAAAAGCAAAATTTGGCATGAAAGGTTTGGACATCTCAATTATAGCTACCTAAAGGAGTTGAATACTCATGAAATTGTAACATGGTTTCCAAAAGTCTCATCTATTGATGGAGTATGTCCTGGATGTGCTCTTGTAAAGCAAAATCAAGTTCCTTTTCACCCAAGTAGTTCTCAAAGAGCCTCATCCCCTCTAGAGTTAATCCATAGTGACTTGATGGTATTCCCAAAGCCTTCTTTCAAAGAAGCAAAATATGCCTTAACCTTCATTGATGATTTTTCAAGAAGAACTTGGGTCTACTTTCTAAAATACAAAAGTGATGTTCTATCCCACTTCAAAATATTTAAGGCCTTAGTTGAAAATCAAGCCACATGGAAAATCAAACAAATTCGTACAGATAATGGGGGGATACTTTAGTAATGAGTTCTCCATATTTCTCTCAACTCATGGAAGAATTCATCAAGAATTTGTCTCCCATAATCCTTAACGAAATGGCATTGTAGAAAGGAAAAACAAAACCTTGAAAGAAATGGTAAACGATATGCTCCACTCAAGAGATATTCCAACAGTTTTTTGGGCTGAGGCAATTAACTATGCAAACTATATTCAAAACCGCACACCTCATAAAGCTCTTGGCCACTTGAATCTAGAAGAAGCATGGACTAGCTCAAAAATTGATGTCTATTTTTTCAAAGTTTTTGGGTGTACTTCTTGGGCACATATCCCAAAGAAAAATAGGAAGGCTCTCGACAAAAAGTGTAAACAACTCATATTTGTTGGTTATTGTGAGGAAATGAAAGTCTACAGGCTCCTTGATCCCACAACTCATGAGGTATTTTTCACAAAAATATTCAATTTGATGAAACATTCCCTCATAAATATCCTCAATCATCATCTTCCAACATAAATTCTGTTGAACCATCTCCAATATTTGAGCCTCAATATAATGAATATCCCATCCTTGAGATAGATGCCCAATCTGAATATCCTATACTTCAAACTCCAACTCAAAATATTGCCACACCCATAGCCCCTTCCACAATTCCACAATTCAAGAAGCCACTCCTTACATCCAAAATATTCCATTATCCAGAATAAGCAACTCCATGGGTTATGGTCTTGTTTGTCAGTACATTTCCATGGAGAATGAATTTTGTTCCTTAATAAAAAATAAAACTTGGGATCTAGTCCCTCTACCTAAAGGAAGGAAATTGGTTTTCTATAAATGGATTTATAGACTTAAGTATAGACCTAATGGAGAAATTGACAAACACAAATTTTGCATGGTAGCTAAAGGCTTTTCACAAACAAAAGGTATTATTTATTATGAAACATTTGCACCAGTTGCAAAAATGGATTTTGTAAGGCTGGTACTTATACTTGTTGCCTCCCAAAGGTGGCCATTTTTCAAATGTATGTTAAAAGTGCTTTCTTGCATGTTGACTTAAAAGAAGAAATATTCATGGAACAACCTATTGGATTTATTCAAGACTCCTCCCTTGTTTCTAGACTAAGGAAATATCTCTATGGTCTCAAACTAGCTCCTAGATCTTGGTATGAAAAAATAGACTCCTTCCTTCTTTCCTCAAGATTTTCTCATTGTGATTCTGATGCCATGGTCTACATTTGGAGAGATGTAGAAGAAATTACAATAATTTTTTTCTATATTGATGATCTACTACTCACTGGTATTGACATTTCTCACATCCATAATATCAAAGACTCCCTTTCTAAGAAATTTGAGATGGCTGATTTGGGCTTAGCTCATTACTTCCTTGGGATTCATATAACTCAAAAAAATTTAGGAATATCATTTTTCAACAAAAATATACTCTAGATCTTATTCAACGGTTTAAAATGATTGATTGTAAGCCTTCTTCCACAACTTCAGTCTGGAGTCACTCTAAGTAATTCCTACAATTCACCTCCATGTGATGATACTCTCTACATACAACTTGTAGGAAGCATATTATACCTCACTAATACTCGACCAGATATTTCATATGCTATTGGCTTAGTATCTAGATTCTCACATCAACCTCATTTAAGCCATTGGCAAGAAGCAAAAAGAATCCTCCACTACTTGCAAGGAACTAATCACTTTGGAATCTTATATGAGGGTGAATCCATGGATATTATTGGTTACACAAATTTTTATTGGGAAGGTTTAGCTGAAGATAGATGTTCCACTTATGGCTATTTTTTTATCTTGGTTCTTCACATATTGCTTGGTCATGCAAAAAACAACAAGTAGTAGCATTATCATCTATAGAAGCCAAATATAGGGTAGTAGTTTTGGCTAGTAAGAAAGCTCTTTGGCTTCATCATATACTAAGAGAATTTGGTTTTTCCATGACAAACCCATTACCCTATGGTGTGACAATCAGAGCACAATTTATATTTCCCATAATCCAATTGAGCGTCAGTGCACCAAGCACATTGAGATTCACATGCACTTCATTCGGTAGCATATTCAGCAAGGACATCTACACTTGGAGTACATTCCCACAGAAAATCAGATTGTAGACATATTCACCAAATCCTTTCCTTCATGTTACATTCAGTTACAAGAGAAACTTGGGGTTACACAATTGCATTAGAAGGGAGCACAAAATTTTTCACTTCTCTCTTCTTATTTTTTCCTTTTTCTCGGAATATGGTTTTTTTCATATGTGGTTTTTTCATCATCTCTCCTATATATAAGTACATATATGAGTACCTTTACCAGGACTCATTTTTTTTCATGTTCAATAGAGGACAATCTTCACCATCCGAAGACATACCTCTTCTTATTCTTGTAAGATGGTTTTTTTCCATGTGTTTTTTACCATATCTTCTATAAGAGATCATTATAAATGAGTACCTCATCAGGCCTTGTTGTTGGGACTCATTTCTTGTTGTTTAATTCACCCCTAGTATCACTTAAGGGGGGGTGTTAGAATAAATATTTGTTCTCTTAAGTTCTACTAGGATAGTCTTACTTGAGTTACCACTCTTCCATGAGTCAGGTGAACTCTCAGTTTAGACTAAGTTTAGATTTGTTGAGTTGTTGTAATCCAATGACTCACATTGATAAACTTTTTTATTTATATAAAGTTGATCCCATGGAATAATCAATCAGTTCTTGATATTTTAGTAATGCTTTGCATTTCTAGTATCAAAATTATAGCAATGACTGAGAAATAATTAGTTTGAAAAATATCCCCCTAAATATTCCTATAATATTTTGTCTTATTCACCTTAAATATAATAGTGTAGATATAGAACCGAGAGATCAAAGGCTAGGAAGGACATCCTAGTAAAATTAAAAAGCTCGAAGGATAACTCGAAAATACTAAATCATCCACCTTAGTCTTCATTAATTAAAATTACCACTTAAATTCTTATCTTATGCACCCTAAATATAATGGTTAGGAGGCATGACTAGGAAATCTATGGCTAGGAGGCACAACCGGTAAGATCAAGAAGCCTAAAACTTAATTCCTTCATTAATTAAAATTATCAAGTTTTTCATAAAATAAATGATATTTTTTTCGCTTAGATCCAAAGGTTAGGAGGTAGGGTCAATAAATCCATGGTGGTTTTCGATAGTGGTTGCAATTGAGTCTATTATAGTATTTTGCTTATTTTTCCTTTGAAGATAGCACCATCTTGGTTTTAGATTGTGTGAATGTTGATCGGGCTAAGGCTAGTTGATTCAAAATTACTACTTCAACATATTAAGTTTAAGACTTCAAGATTCAATGGCTTGTTTTATTTCTTTCTTTAACCATTTTATTTTAATTTTTCTTTGAAATCTATTTAGAATAGGAGTAGATTAGATCAATTTCAATTTTTGGAGCTTATCTTACATGATTTATGTGTTGCATTTCTATAAGTTTCATAATAGACATTTCTACGTACTATAATTTTCATAAGAACGGTGAAATGAATAGGATATACAAATAATTTTAAGGTAGCAAGCCTAGAATCTTGCTTTTATTTGATTCTTCAATGCAATACTTTGAGATTGAATGTTAGATTTCTAGTATTTCAAGCTTCAACAATGAATTGACACTCACCCTTGTTAACAATTATATGTACCTCTAAGTTATCCATCTACCTTCTCTTTTTATTACTTTGATTTAAAATTTGACAATAACATACCCTATCACTCGAACCTTGGGGGATCAATGTTCCCTTTCAAGAGAGAACAATTATTGTTCTAATAATTGGTGTATGTTGGCAACTGGGTTGATGTACCACTTAACATATCCTTAAAACTTTTAAGAAACAAACAACATGAACAAACAAATCTGATCAAACAAGGTGGTAGGAGCTTTAGATCCTAACAACCAGATAATAAATTTAAATAATTAAATAATGCAATTGAAGGTAAAGAATCACTTTTGGAGGACTGAATCACTGTTTCAATGGAGGATAAAACTCATTGTGCCAATTAAATATATGTTTTCCTGGATGATAAAATACACCCATGCTATTGCCTATGTATATGAATGATAAGGTGTGAAAGTTAAAGGATGTGTTGGTTCGAGTCCTAAGTAAAGAATAATAAAAATAGTGATTAAATAATAAGTAATGTTAGGAATAGAATCCTAACATGCCACCCTTCTTAAAATGAGCTTTGTTCATAAATATGAAAATGAGGAAATTATTGTTGGATATGATGGAGTGTCTCCCATGTGGTGTCTTTCAAAGGTAGATCTTTCCATTGAATCAAAACTTTAGTGATGGTACGATTGCAAAGGTGACGAATGAGACGATCTAGGATATCTTTGGGTTCAACCATGAGTGCCCCATCTTCGGTAAATTTTGGAAGTTGAGTTTGGGTAGTGATGTGTGTGCCTATTATGGGTTTAAGGCAAGAGACATGGAACACAAGATGAATTTTGGAGGACTCGGGTAACTCAAGTTTATAAGCAACTAATCCAATACATTGTAGAACTTTATAGGGTCCATAAAATTTGGGTGCTAACTTTTGAGAGCCTTTGATTTTTAGTGAATTTTGATGATATGGTTACATACAAAGGAATACCATATCCCCTTCTTGGAAAGTATGCTCAATTTGATGTTGGTCTACCTGTTTCTTCATACAGTGTTGGACAGTGTGTAAATTTTCTTTAAGAGTGCAAATAATGTTATCTCGAGTAAAAAGTTCCATCTCTACTACTGGTACTTTTGTACTTTCTAGAATATACGAGTTAAGAGATGGTTTTTGGCCATATAAAGCTTCATATGGGATCATTTTAATGGTTGTGTGATATGTGGTGTTATACCACCATTCAACTAATGGAAGCCATTTAACCCAATGAAGGGATTGAGTAGAAATAAACAACGAAGGTAGGTTTCTAAGAATTTATTAACAACTTAAGTTTGACCATCTATTTTCGGGTGGTAAGCGGAGCTCATACGAAGTTGGGTGCCTTGGAGTTTAAACAATTATTTCTAAAAATTACTAGTGAAAGTGGGATCATGATCACTAACTATAGTGGAAGGCATGCCATGTAATTTAAAGATATTATCAAGGAAAATTTGAGTGATAGTACTAGCTATATAAGAGTGGCCCACTGGGTAAAAATGGTATATTTAGATAAACGATCTACCACAACTAGAATAGTTGTTTTTCCTACAGATTTCAGAAGTCCTTCAATAAAATCCATTAAAATATCAACCCATAATTTTGTTGGTATGGGAATAGGTTGAAGAAGACCCGGTGTAGCCACTGTTTCTCCCTTATGCCTTTGACATGTCTCAAATTACTTTACGAACTTCTTGATATTGTTTTTTCATCCTTATCCAATAAAAATATTTGGTCTCTATTTTATAAGTTCTTAGGAATTCTGAGTGTCCTAGGGGGGGGTATTGAAATTCACCTATTTGTTGTTGGGATAGGTTGAAGCCTGTAGCTTTCCTGTTACTGTATTTACGACTTCTTGTTTGTTTTTCATCCTTTCAAATTTTGGTCTCTATTTTATAAGTTCTTAGGAATTCTGAGTGTCCTACGGTGGGTGTGGCGTGTAATTCATGGAGAAGCTTTGTACGATAGGCTGATGTAGGAGAGAGGATAATACATTCTTTATATCGTAGTATTTTATCTCTCCAAGAATAGTGAGGTTTTCTCATGGGGTTTTGTTGAAGTTTTTGAATTATGGTGTGTGTGGTAGGGTCATTAAATCATTCTGATTGATTTGGTCTATCCATTTCAGAATAAGTGAGGAAAAACTGTGTAATTAGGGACTTTATTCAAACTTTATTGAGAGGGCATCAACAACCATGTTATCTTTTCCCTTTTTATATATGATTTCATAATCATACCCTAGTAGTTTTGTAACCCACTTTTGTTGTTCTGGTGTGGTTATCCATTGCTCAAGAAGGTACTTTAGACTATGGTGGTCGGTGCGGATAATAAAATGTTTACAAACAAGGTAAGGTCTCCAATTTTGGATAGCATGAACAATTGCTAGCATTTCTTTTTCATATGTGGAATGTGCTAAATTCTTTTTTGAGAATGCTTTGCTAGTGAAGGCTAATTTTTTTTCATTTTTCATTAGTACGACTCCTATTCCCAATATTGAAGCATCGCTCTTGATAATAAATAGTTTGGAAAAATATAGCATGTCTAGTACAGGGGTGGTACCCATGGTGTTTTTTAAGGTAATAAAGGTTTCATCAGCTTTTGGGGACCATAAAAAAGCATTTTTCTTAAGTAGTGCAGTTAAGGGGGCTACGATTTTGCCATAATCCTTGAAAAACATTCTATAATAGCTTGTTAGTCCTAAGAATCCATGCAACCCTTTCAATGTTTTTGGAATAGGTCAATTTTCAACATCTTCAAATTTACGAGGGTCTACTTTAACTCCTTCTTTAGATACAATATGTCCAAGGTATTCAATTTCTTGTTTTCCAAAGGAACATTTTGATATTTTGGCATATAATTGATTGTACTCCAAGGTTTTTAATGCTTGATCTATATGGGTTAAGTGATATTCCCATGTTTTACTATAAATAAAAATATCATCAAAGAAAACTAAGATAAACTTTCAAAGGAAAGGGTGAAATACCTTCTTCATTAGACTTTAAAATGTAGACGGGGTATTGGTAAGACCAAATGGCATCACCAAAAATTCCTAGTGTTCTTTACGAGTGCAAAAAGCCATTTTGGGTATATCACTTTATTTAACTCGAATTTGGTGGTAGCCTGATCGTAAATCAATTTTAAAAAAATATGCAGCCCCATGAAGTTCATCTAGTAATTCATCGATGACTAGAATAGGAAATTTATTCTTGATAGTTATTTTGTTAAGGGCACGAAATTCAACACATAAGCACCATGATCCATACTTCTTCCTCACTAATATGACAAGATAAGAATAAGGACTTACACTAAGTCTAATGAACCCTACTTTGAGAAGGTCTTGTACTAATTTTTTTATTTATGTCTTTTATAGATATGGGTATTGATAAGGTCTAATATTAGGGGGTTGGTGCCCTAGAAGTAATTGAATGACAAGATCATGGCTCTGTTGTGGAGGCAATACTTCTGGTTCATTGAATATTTTATCATGGATTTCTAGGATTTCTTGTAGTTCATGTGCCTTTGGTTGTTCTTCATTAGTCGTTTGCATGGAAAATAGTTGGGCAACCATACCTTTACCTCTTTTGTGAATAATTTTTTCCATTTTGTAGGAACTTATGATTTGTGAAGAGCCTGATTTTAACCCTTTAATTGTGTATGTTTGGTATTTTTGTGTGAATTTCATCCATAATTCTTCAAAGTCCCAATGAATTGTGCCAAGCGTCCATAGCCATTGTACTCATAAAACAATGTCACATCCTCCTAATGGTAGTACATACATATCCCCTTTTATGTTATAATATCTCATAGTGATTTTAATATTTTTGTATTTCTCTTTGCACGCAATTTTTCCTCCATTTCCAATCATGACATCAAAAATATTACAAGGTTATATAAAAAAATTATCTTGTTTGGCCAACCTGTGGTCTATAAAATTGTGTGTGCTGCTAGAGTCTAAGAGAAAAATAGGGTTTTGTTTATTAAATTACCCCTTAACTTTCATAGTTTGTCGGGCCGAACATCCTGCGAGGGCATTAAAGGAAATTTCTATTTTATCCTCATTATTTTCTTCTTGAATATCCTTTATTACTTCAACTTCGATGTCATCCTCTTCTTTTGGAGTGCAATCTCCAATTGTATCCAAAATATATAACTTTGGTGAAATGCATTTGTGATTAGGGGTGAATTTCTCATCACAATGGAAACAAAGGCCCTTCTCTTGTCTTTCTTTCATTTCCTTTGGGCTAATTCATTTAATCGGCATGACTTTATTAAGTTTTTAGCTGGTGTAGGTATTTTGTGTTTTCCCTATTAAGAATATTCCTATTCATTGTTAGTTATTGATCTTCTATTCCACCATTTGTGCTAATTCCACTATGTGCATCATATCGATAGAATTGAGTACTTTTAATTCCAGTCGAATTTCTTATTTTAGACCACTAATGAAGTAACTTTGAAATAATGATGCATCGTGTCTTGATGTAAGGTTTACCAATTTTTTGAATTGCACCTGGTATTATCTTACTATAGATGTTTGGCAGAGTTTTGTGAGGGCTCCTATGAAATCTTTGAATTTGCTTGGGCCAAATTGCAACATTAGGTTCTTTGTAAATTCGGTCTATGTGGGAGTACCTTTTGTTTTTTTATACCGCTGGTACCATTGTGTAGCGACTTGCTCTAAGTTAAAAGAGGTGAAGCATACTTATTGTATTTCCAAAATTTTATATAAGGAGAAATATTGGTCCACTCGATATATCCAATTTGTGGTGTCGCCTCCATAAAATTTTAGGAAATCCAATTTTGTGGTTTGAGGTAAGATTGATGTGTGTGGTCCTCCTAGTGATGCTTGTTGTAGGGACATCGTGTTTTATTGATCGACTTGCATTAATGTTATGTTTTGTTGAACCAAGTCTATAGAGTGATTTCTTGTGTCCATTTTTGTTGATAACTTTGTATTGATGGCATCAAATTTCACCGTTAATTCTGCTATCTTTGTTGCTATATTTGTTTCCAAATCATATTTCCAATACATCATTCCTTGTAGGACCTCTTTTACAACCTCTTTGGAAACCTCTTTCAAGACCTCTTTCACCACTTCTTTTGCAATATCCTGTGATCTTCTTCCATCTACCATGGTAGGTTTTTCTTGGTTTATGGCTTCTTGGTTTGTTTTGCAGAATATTTGTAATTTTGTAAAATTGTCAAATTTGCTCAAGTGTTGCTAAAAACTCTTTTGCAAAAAAAAAATTGTTAAACAACTTTTTGCAAAAATGGATTTTGTTGCAAAAATTATTTAGAAATATTGCTTGCAAATTTTTTGAATTGGCAAAAAAAAAATTCAACTTAAGTAGTGTGGTGGTGGTAGGTGATAGGGTGATGGCAGAGTGAAAGGCATAGTAGTGGAAAAGTTAAAGGAATGGTAGTGGCAGAGTGAAATTAATGGTAGTGGTAGAGTGAAAGGCACGATAGTGGCAGAGTGGTGAGCGGTGGATGATAGAGGATGAGCGGTGGGGCGACAGAGAAGAGGTGTTACGATAGCAAAGTAAGGGCATCATGATGATGGGATGTGGGGAGGTAGAGAAGATATAGTGTGACAATGATTGGTGGGGCGGTAGAGAAGAGGCGACGTGATGATAGAGTAAGGGCAGTGTGACGGTAGAGGAAAGGTACCCACATGGTGGTTGTTCAAATGATCAATGAATGGTTTGAAATGATCAATAACAAATCTCTAGGATCCAGGTACAACCTTGCACAAGCGTGTGTCTACCATATGGTAGTCATACACAATAATTGGAGCATGTTTATTTAAAAAAACTCAACGTCCTCCTTGTTAGCAAATGTGGTATAATATTATCCTCAAAATTAAAAACCTTGATGGCTTTTATCCCGGTGATGCAAAAAGTCACCACCGATGATAAATTAAATTTCAAAACCTTATTTTACAATATTTTGTCGTCGGTTTTTCAATAGCACTCACCAAAAAATCTTTACTCCACCTGTTTGATGAAATTTTTTTACATGAATTGGATTAATTATTGGATCTGAGTTGTCGCAGCAATTTGTTTAAGGTTTTCCTTCAATATGTAGGTGATAAAAATTGCAAAAGCATATTACATAAAGTGGAACTATGTGTTCATAGCGATCGGCAGTGATGAAACTCTCATGAACATTGCCTAATTTCATGCTTCGTGATTTGTTCTACTATTGGCAATGTGTGATGAAAATCTCATGAACGTCGCTTGTAAATGCACTGTAATGAAATTGACACCAGATGACACTTGAATTGATAATGTGTGGAAAAATGTAAAAAAATGTGGATTGGATGATGTGGTGAGTGAATTTTAAGTTTTTGAAGCACAGGATACCGATGGCTGGTACCAAATGGTAGAATCTTCAGATATTAACAGGTGGATAACAAATTTAAACAATTAAATAATGCAATTAAGGGTAAAGAATCATTTTTTCAATGGAGGATAAACCACCCACTGTGCCAATTAAATATATGTTTTCCTGGATTATAAAATACACCCATGCTATTGCCTATGTATATGAATGATAAGGTGTGAAGGTTAAATGACGTGTTGGTTTGAGTGTTGGTTCGAGTCCTAAGTAAAGAATAATAAAAATAGTTATTAAATATTAAGTAATGATAGGAATAGAATCCTAACACAAGGCTAGCTTGCATCCCAATAGAACAAAGAGGAACCACCTTGAGGAAGGATACTACAAAGAAGCACAAAAACAACAGAAAGGGCCCAGCAATCCTAATGTCCAAAAATAAGTAAAGGACACCTAATTCTCAAAAGTTTAAAGAATATCCATAAAGAAGGACCATCCAAGAAATTTCCTCAAGAGGGGGTATCCAAATTGATTAATTTGGTAAGGGAACCAATCAAAGGAAACTTTAGACATCTTCTCAAGATATTCTCAGAAGGATTATCCATATTCATTGAATTTCTTAATGGGACTAGGGTCTCAAGACATCTTTGACGTGAGGATGTTAAAGTTGTCCATTTTAATTTAAAATTTTAAGTGAAGAACAGGAAGAGCCAAAAGCAAGACACAATAGACAAAATACAACAAAAGAGAATAAAGGAAGCAGAGACAAAGGTAAGCCAAGAGAATTTGAGAACTCATTGCCTTCTTTAGACCCAAAATTCTTTCTAATTCCTCCAACAAAAATTGAAGCATGAAGCTCACCTTAATATTTTTTGCCTCATATTAAGTTTTTCTTCATGGAAGAAATAAGTTCTTAATATAATGAAGGATCATTAGTTTAGCTTGATACCTTGCTCTCTTTTTTGGGAGGGCAATACTTGTTATCTTTAATTTGAGTCTTTTGGTAGCCTTCTTCCTGCATCTTGGACACTTGCATCCTAGCTATAGCCATATTTCAAATAGATTCTATGACTTAGACACTTTAAAAGCATCTCTAATCCTAACTTGGTTCACTACTCTACTCTCTATTCTTTCATGGTCAACTAGATGACTCTTGATCTCTAGCTTCAAAGTCTCTTGACTTCCATTCACAATATCTAACTTAGTGGCCCATTTCCTAAGTTCTTTGTTTGAAGGTTTGTCCACTTTTATTTTAGATCCCACATCCATAGTCCCTTTCTTTTGATTACTTGTGATAGGTCCAGGGGACCCATTTCCCTTGACACTATAGTTTTTCCCCTTGGAAGGGAATCGTAGAAGAATTTTGGAGACTAGACTTTTAATATGCTTAGAAGGGGAATATCCCATCAAAAGGTTCATAGGGTATATCATAATTGCATTTGACATGCTATTCTACCTAGGAAGAGAGGCTTCCATCATCAAGGCTTGCAAAATTATGTTAACTAAGTTAGAGAAATCAATCTCCCTAACAAAAAAAAATGTTGGTCCAAGGCTAGAATTTCAAATGGATTATCCACCAAAGGATTGGAAGAGAGAGGAACAAGGGAGGGTACTAGATTACATACCTAAATAACAAGATCTACCAACACTTCTAGTTCCTTTGCCAAACTCTTTCAACATGGGATATCTATGTATAAGAAAGGTCAAAGTTGTTTGAGAGCAGAGATTTACCTTTCCTAAGGGTCTATGAGCCCAATTTTTTCTTTTATATTTAAGATTGATTCTTAAATTTACTCATATTATTGGATTGGGCCACCTTATTAGGGCAACAAATGGCTGCATGTCTCATTCTATTGCAAACAAAGCAAATAGAAGGTATATTTTTATATTCCACAAGTTTATTTATGGTCCCAAAATCTAAAATAAGCTTGATTATATCTAGGAGATCAGCTGTTAGGTCCACATTTACACACATTTTGGTATACACCATTCTATTTTATTTCTTGTGGCAATGTCAATCGCGTACACCATTCTAGTTTATTCCTTGTGGCAACGTCAATCAAAACTAGATCTCCAAATATTTTAGCAATTTGTCTCAAGATATCCTCATGCCAAAATTGGAAATAGACATCAGGGATTTTAATCCAAAGAGGGACCATGTTAATATTCTACAAATAAAGGTTAAATCTATTCTCGATTTCTTGAGAAATAGACTCCTCCATCCATAGAACCATGGACCCCCTTCCAATATGCATAAAGAATATTCCTCCTCATTGATATTTATGAGGAAAAATCCTTTGGGAAGAGCGACCAACTCCATGAAACCCTTAGGAGACCATTTAAGGGAAGCCCATTTTCTAATCGAATCAATATTAGGGCGGGTTCCCATGAATTTACCTACCAGGTTGAAGGCTCCTTCATCCATAGTTAGATGCATCAGATCCTGTGAAACCCTCAATGAAGTATCCTCTAGAATAAGGTTGAAAAAACCATAGGGGACTTCAGTTTATGAGCTTTGGAAGGAACCAAACTTGCAAACCATGTAGCACCTAGGTTAAAGGGAAACAAAAGGCTTGGTGAGCCCCGAGGAGGGTTTGCATCTCCAAGAGGTTTCCCAAGATCCATAGCACCCCTCAAATCCTCATCACACCCCTACACCCAATCCGTGCCCATATCTACCTCTTTTTCACTTACTACCATCCCACCTGCCACCATGGAGCTAGCCATGCCCATGCTATCGTCTTTTATGATTAGAATTAAAATCTACTAATAAATTAAAATCTTTTTGAATATAAATATATTTTATAATAATATGTAAAATTTTATCTAAATTAACAATTTAAACCCTATCAATATTTAATTTAATATTTAGTCCCACAATCAATGATATCTATCACCAAATTAATTCCTAATTTTAATGTCAATAATTGTTTTAAAATGCTTTTATAAAATTATAAATTTTCTCAACATATAAGCATGATGCTATCCACACAATTGAGATCTATATTACTTATAATTTATATAAGTCGGTTTACTTTCGGTCAGAAGTTTGACTTTGGCAAAACATGATTGCATTTTGCGTTCAGACTAAATTGATCCTCTCAAATATTTAAGGTGATGTTTTGAATTGAATATAAAAAGTATTTTTGTATTTAAGAATGAATTTGAGAACTAGTTCCATGAAACAAGCGACTATAGTATATATTTTGTTTATCAGTGTAGATTGAAGATATAATAGAAGCTTCCGTTGGAAACCTTGGATTAAATACATTTATTTTTTATGATATTTCCAGATCAATCCCAACCAAACAAATTCATTTTATTAATTTCCAATATGGATATTAAAGTATTAGTTATCCATTGTTCTATCTTCAATTTTCATTCGTTTATGAGCTAAACAAAGTTTTTCAAACATATAACAAAAATTTTCTGATTAATCTTCGTTATTAATTGAAAAATGCATAGTATATAATTGAACTCTCCTTTAAATTATGGTAAGATTAGTCTTCGTTATGCCTCATAGAAAGTAGCCTCCAATTATTCTTCGCACTATTTCAAACCAAAAAATAAAAAATATTGTTTGTGTAGTTATTTTTACAAGTATATTCAAATATTTAATAATAGATAGGTAGATATTAAAATAAAATTCTAATCATAACTTTATTTATATATTTAATTTAAAATTATTTTTAAATAAATTTAAATATTTTTTATTTATTTTATTAACTTAATTTAAATTTTTAATTTTTAATTTTTAAATAATGCATTATGGGTCCTTATAGTGGATTTGTATAAAAAAAATTACTCATCAAAAAAATATTTAAATTTAAAATTTGAAATAATTTATATAAATTATATAATTTCAAATAAAATAGTTGTAAACTTAGTTTCAATTCAATATTTTATCCATTTTCTAGTTTTTTAATACTTGACTTGATGCTAGAAAGTTTACATCTTTTAATAGTCACGAGTAATACAAATGACAAGCACTGAATTCAATATATGAAATGTCAACCCCTACTAAAAATTATTTTATAGCTATATGAAAGAATGATATGTATTTCTCACAATAGATTATCATTTAAACTTTTACAAAGATTTAATCATCAATGCCTCGTAAGTAGTTAAAAAGAAAGACTTCAATGTATTCTAATTCACTTCTATCTTAGTCATAATTTAATTACAAGTGGAAATGAGGCTTGAGTTTCTTAGCTCCCCCAGTCTCCATAGGTACTCTAAACATATAATTGAATAAGAGTTACAATTTCCCCTAGTCTCCATAGGTACTCTAAACATATAATTGAATAAGAGTTACAATTACCCAAACAAGACATGACAAATATAACATTAGATAATATAATTATCATATAAACATATGGTGTGTGGATTGAAATCCACTTCATCATAGGAGAATCCAATCTAACTTCATTTTTACAAACTCAAATATCTTATTTCCAATCATATTTCAACAAGACGAGTTTATTCCACTCATGTGTCCATAAGGAGAAATTTCAGACCTCACCTCATGCTACACCTTAGGATTCCCATACTTACGCTTTAGTCTATTCTCATATTTGAAACTCAATAATGACTAAAATAAGCACAAAATTACTAATCTTATTTACGATAATAAGTTGGTATTAAAGGTTAAATGTTTTGACGTTGCAAAGAAGTGAAAAGTGTTTGAACCGTGAAAGGAGCATAGATCATTCATATTATGTGGAATGTTAAAAGGATTTTCATAGGAAGACTATTGTAGAAAAGGTTGTTGTATTCATTATGCTATAGTGTGTGCTCTTGGTGTTACATTTGAACAAAAAATTTAGCAATGTGCTTACAAGAAAAAATAGGTTATTTGTCCTTAAATTCAAAACTTTGCTTAATGTTTTAATTAAATATATATTGAACAAATAGCTAAGTAAAGTATTCAAAATTTTTACCATAGTTGAGTTTTTAAAAATTCCTAGTTGACCAATTCTTAGTTTTAGTATTGTTGGATTTCATTCATAAAATAAAACATGACAATACAAATTTATAATAATTAATTAGTACTAGATAGAAGGATAAAGAGGTCAATTGTAGTTGTTATAAGGGAGGGTATATGAAGATGTTTTTTATTTTCTTAGAAATTCAAACTTTGGAAGAAAACTCCTTATAGAGATACAAAGCTAATAAAATATTATCTTAATATATCCTCAAGAACTTCATTTGATTACATGTTAGTAATAGAATAAGAATATTCTGTCATAATTTATTAAAAAATAATGAAAAAGATAGCTAGTAAATATCACAAACATGTGAAACAAGGGTTTGTTGAATTCTTTTTTTTTGTTAAGTAACATTATATACATAGCGGGTTTTTTAAGAGGATCCCAAAACCTTATAACAATAAAAGGAGCACCTTTAGGGCCGCAAGGTTGAGACAGGAACCACATCTCAGACCGAATTACAAAAAATTTTGACATAGCAGACGATCCCACCACAAACAATTAAAAAATAAAACAGATCCCGCCCAGCGGGAAGAAGCCGAAAACCACCATTGAGTAGATCCCACCCAACAGGAATCAGAGAAAAACCGTTACAATAAAATCCCACCTCGCGGGAAGCAGTCAGAAACCACCAAAGAGAGAGTCCCGCCTAGTGGGAAGCAGCTTAAACCCACCTTAGTGAAATCCTGCCCAGCGGAAAGCTTCAAAAAAATTGCACCAGGAAAATCCCGCCATCCGAGAAACCAGCAAAAAGGAGAAAATCCTACCCAGCGGGAAAACCAGTGGATTTGGCGGATCCCGCCCAGAGGATCCCGCCCACGGGAAAAAGCGGATTTGGCGGATCCCGCCCAGAGGATCACGCCCATCGAGAAAAAGCAGATTTGGCGGATCCCGCCCAGAAGATCCCGCCCAGCGAGAAGCCATCCCGCCCAGCGACAGGGGGATCCCACCCAACAAGAAGCCGAGAGCCAGGATCCGGCCCAGTAGGAAGCAAACAGGAGCTTCACCACGAGGATCCTACCCCAGGGAAACACCAAGGAAACTACAGGTTAAAGAAACAGGGATCCAGGGATTGGGAATCTCGAGTGGGAAGAGGAAGACAGTCACAGGGAAGGGATCCCAAGGAGCCAAACAAGTGGGATCTAAGGTCTGCGTGCATAGATCAGACCCCCCCAAGAATGAAACATGTAGCAGAAGCCAAAGGGAACCCAGCAGCAGGGACCAAGAATCCCGTCCAAGCACAGAAACAACTTCAGGGAACTGGGACTGGGAATGGGAATAGCCCAGGCAGAGGAAATCCCCCCCCAAGGCCAAACCAGATGCCCAGGGTGTCCACCAAGGAGCAGAACCAGCATGAAGAAGCCTCCAAGTGGGAAGAACAACAGCCATAGGATCCCGTCGAGGATTCACAAGCAAAGGAGGAAAGAGGCCCCCCCAGACCACCCCCAAAGCTGTGAGGACCTCAAGGGAGACCCCAGGAAGCTGTCAAACCCTAAACCATCACCTCCACCACTCAGAGAAAAGTAGGGGACCAGATCCGTGTGAATAACCTGCAAAAAACCCCAGGGGGAAGCCTGAGGAAAAAAGGGAAGGGATCCCCAAACAAACAGGGATCCCTGGGAAGCACCAGGCCAAAAAATCAACCAAGGAAACCCAATCCGGCTGGGAGGGGCACAAAAAAATGGAGAAGGATCTCCCCCCAGGAGATCATCTGCAACAACCACTCCCAAGGAGGGATGACCTGGGTTGAGCCATGGACTGGGCAGGAACCAGGATCCAGGGGAGGGGGAGCAGGGAAGGGACCAGAGCCCTCCCCTCTCTGCTTTCTTCCCTCTTTCCTATTAGGTACTACCTTCTTCATTATTCCCTCATTTGGACTTATTTGGGGTTTGTTGAATTCTCTACCAAACATAAAATTCTCTTTTAATGTGCAAGAGTAGATCTCAAGTTCTAAGCCTAATTGTGAAGCAACATTCTATCTAAGAATTAATTTCACTATAGGAAATTAGTCTTTTCTTTCCTAAATGAGATAATAGATAGTAATGGAATAACAATAAGCTCTTAAACTTTGGCACATAATCCACCATCCATTTCATTCCTCATATTCATAGTAACAAAGGATCTACTTCCTTCTATCATGTATCGAAATATAGTCCTTAATAATGGTTAAGTCATACATATTAAATTATGGGGTTTTCTAGTATACTTTAATCCTCTACCCTCCTTGTACATAAAGGTTGCCTTAGCAAGGATCATATTTAGTTTCTATATTTGCTTAATCATAGATATATTTATAAGTGCAAAAGGTACACTTATGAATATCATGTTGGTGATGCAATAGTGGATGCATATTGAAGTTGAATTACATGGAAATATGGATAAAAAAAATATTTATAGAGAATGAAATGAAGTGTCATCCAAAAGGATTACTAATATTTCAAACTATATTCTTACTCCCACCATAGCTAAGCCTAGTTTATAATTAGGATTAATGATTTAACATCTTGTTTATTATTTAAAACCTTAGAGGGAAATACTACATAGTGTTGACCATTCATAAGCATGATTTACTTTTCCCGCATTAGAGTGCATGCTCTTCTATAAAAGCATTATCCCAGTGTCATCAATACTATCTTACTTGGATTGTTGATAGAGATATTTATTTTTCTCTCAAATTGGGAAAGGAAGGGTAGAAAAAAACAAAGAAACTTGATAATTAAAATTTTTGATAAGTTCCACAATTATTTTTTGATAGATTTATATATTAGCCTAAAGTGAGATGGCTCAAGTAATTTGTTGGATGACAAAGAAAAACAAATATTAATAATTATTACTAAAAGCTTAATTAGGGGACCATTGTAGATAATGCATAGTTAAATCAAGGAATAGAAAGATAAGAGAGTATTAGAACAAAAATTTATCTTAAAATTTAGTATTTTTGTTGTAATAGTTAGGTAAAGTAGGTAGGGCAACAAATTAATTATTAACCTTAGCTTCCAAAAGTCTTGGTGAGATGGAATTAAAACTACTAATTGTGGTGTGAGATATTAGTAATTGAATTTTCTTTTGAGGATGTAGGTATTAGGGTTTAAATAGAGGTTTTGTTTTTACTAGTTTGCTTAGGTCATAGATGCCATACTATTAATCATTCTAGTCATATAAAAATTAGACTAAATACTCACATTTATAAGCAATAGAATAAAATAACAAAGGGTGACATAATTAGATATTTGAGATAACTTAATTATGTTTAAAATAAAATGATTTTTTTTATAAAATAACATGTCAATTGGTTAAGTATATTGATTTCAATCGAAATATCCAATTTCCATATTTGACCAAGTTATATAAGTGTAACTAATAAATATGATATTGTAATACCATGAAATATTTGGATAATAATCATGGTTATGTTATCATGATATACTTGTGGATTGATCTCATCATTTTTATATTATTATGTAATACTCCAATATTGTCCTTGTTACACAAAACAAACATGAGCATCAAAATGTTGATATTACATTACAATATTAGAAAGCATGAGACCATAACATTGTAAAGTATTGATAGTTATCCAAAGTAAAGATAATTTAATACATGTAAATCTAGCATATGTTAAAGTTGTTTATGAATACAATTTTATAGTTGAATATTTGACTATCCAAGATATACACTATGCTTATATCCTATTAAAAAGATATTATGAATATTAGTTGTTATAATTGTTTATAACAACACAATAAATATAAAAATATTTGACCTTTCTTCTACATTAATGTTTTCATGTTTTTTCTATTTTATTAGAGATATATTATTAGATTTTATATATGTTATAATTCATTTTCCAGCATAAAGGGTTTGGTATCCTAATTTGATCCCCAAGATTACATTTTTTTTATGGTTGTGTTTGCAAAACAAAATTTTGATTGTTAACAATTTATGTAAGAAAGGATTCCATATTTCCAATATTTGTCTCTTTTTTTCTAAGGATAGATCATATTTTCATCCATTATGATTTCTTAAATAATGTGCTCGATGCTTTATTGGATTATTTTCCCATCAAATGGACATTACCTCGAACTTTCAAGGAACTTTTCACTTAGTGGAAATCCCCCTTCATCAATCACAACCTCACTAGGGTGTGGGATCTAGTTCTTCCTCATTTTTTATGGGGCAGTTGGTGGGAGAGGAACAAAAAAATAAATAAAGGATATTACTAGGGATGAATCCTTTTTCTTTAGAAGGATTAAAGTTGCTATTGAGAATAAATTGACTATCTTTGATGTTTGTTTGAAATTGTAAGGAGGAAGTTGTGGAGAAAGAGGTTGTTGTTAGTTGGAATCTAAATCTAGAGAAATATATTTATGTATCCACTATTCAAAAAATATTGGCTCCTAGATGGTATAAACTAGCTAAAGTGTGGTTCATTCTAAACTTTGATGTGGTTGCCAAAGGTAATCTCGGGAGGACTTGTGGAGGGGGTGTTGTCAAAAATGATAATAATGGTGAGGTCATTTGGGATTACACTGAATATTATGGTATTCAAACCAACCACCTAGCTGAAGCTAATGTTATTTTCTTCGGTGTTCACCAAGTTTTTGAGAGGGGCTTAATAAGACTTCTCATTCAAGGTGACTCTTTGAACATCATTAGGGATCTACAAGTTGGAAATATTAACAATTATTTCATCCTAAATATTATTAAGGACACATCAAAAACTTTGGAAGGTATGTTAGAAGTTAAAATAGAGTATATTTATAGGGAAGTTAACCAGGCTACTGATGTTATGGTCAATTTGGGGTGGATAGTGGCCAGTTTAGAATTTGGGAAGACAATTTCTCTTCGTGGTTAATGGTAATTGTTGCTTTGGAAGCATTGGGTCTACCTATCCAGTAGGTCTTTTATTATATTTTTGCTTGGATGAGATCTCAGTTGTGTTCTAGTAATCCTCTCTTTGGGGGGTCTCTTTTGGGGGGCTATTCCTTTCGTGCTTACTATTATTAAGAAATATGCTTGGTGTTTTGCCTTCATCCTTGCTCTTTAATATTGGAGTTTTATTATCTCCATATTGATGTATTTCATACCCTTCTAGTCTTATGAAAATAGAGCTCGATCGTTGGTATCTCTAAAATAAAGTTGAATAAAAATTATCCTTTATGCTCTTCTGAGTATTGGGTTGGTCTTCACTTTTTGATGGATGTTTTAGTTTAATTTCTATTTCTTTTGGCCTTGGAGGCTATCTTATGCTTAACTAGCCTTATCTTTCTCTACATCCTCTAATGTAAAAGGTTTTGGGACCTTTCAAAACCCTGTTTTTTAACTATTAATCAAAAAACAATATTTATTTGTATTCATTATATAACTTATATCATTTATAATAATTCTTTAATATTTTAGCCATTTAGGGATAGTAAGGTTTTCTTTCAATGTGTATAATGATTTGAAGATTATATTCCTTGATAGAGAATATGCAAGTAGATAAAGAAATTAAATGTGGACAACATCAATCTTATTGATTTTTAAAATTAACTAAATACCGACATAAGATTTATATTCATTTTTATAATTTTTTTTTTTTTTTTAAGAATAATAAAAATATAAGTTATTTATTATAAAAATAATATAACTTAATATTTTATTATCAAATTTATATTTCTAATAAGCATATGTTTTTATAATTAAATGTGATGTGTTTAATATTAATGTTTCTAATCCAAAGTTTAATACATAAATATCAATACCCTATATTCAAATTAAATGCTTTGTATTAGTACTCAATATTTTTATCCAAAATTTACTTATAGTACTTTATATTCAAATGCAACATTTATTATTTAGATATAGCACTTATTATTCATAAACAATATTGTTTATTTAGATTTAATATTGAATATTTGTATAAATATTTACCATATAAATCCAATATTTAATATTCATCTATAATATTCAATATTCTATATGTAAATTGAGTGCTTACTATTTCAAAGAACTATTCAATAGTGAAATTTAGTATTAATATTTTTATTGGTTGGAGGAAGGGATTTTGAAAGGTCCCCAAACCTTTTACAAAGAGATAAATCCCTCATAGAGGAGTTGCCCAAAAAAACATGAGACTAAAGAGAGACAAGACCCACAATAGATTCAAAATTGAAGTTTCCCACCTAAGCAAGGGTGTTGCTCAAACAAGAAATTCAAATTTGAAAAAATCCTGCCTAAGCAAGGGAATCCTACTCAAACACAATTTTAATTTTTTTTTAAAATCCCTTCCCTAAGGGGGTCTTACCAAATCTATCAACCAAGGAAAACTTTGCCAAACCCAAAGGTAGAGAATCATACCAATAGCATAATAGATCTAACAACACACAACTAGCATTAAAAGATTATTTTTACAAGAATTTGTGGTGCACACATCCATAATATGCTCTCCTAGGAATGAAAAGTAGATGTACACCACCAATGGAATACCAGAGCCCTCCTAGACACTAGTAAGATAAGCTCTTTAGGTTTTCATGCATCCATAGGATGTCCAAGAAGGGATAACATTTACATACCACTAAATGAAGATAGAGGGCCCTCATAGCCCCTATTAATAAAAGCTCTCTAAATATGCACACAACCGCAAGATGCTCTCCCAAGATAGGAAAATAATCACACACCATTGAAGGAAGATAGGGGCCCTATTGGACATGGTAGAACAATATATTTGAGGATGCACATGAATACAAGATGATTTCCCATGATGAGAAAGCAGTTGCACACCATTGAAAGAAGATAGGGGTCCTCCTAGCCCATATTAAGACAAACAAGTCCAACTCTAAAAGGAATGGAGCCAACAACTCGAACACCATAGATTAACCTAAAATGGGATTCTCAAGAGAGGAGAAGAAAATCCCCCACACATATAGAAAAGACACCAGTAGCCTTACCAAAATCCTAAGAGAGAAAATCCAATAATGACATAGAGAATGCCAAAGAAAAAAGGGGGTAGAGAAAAACCCAAATGTAGAAGAAGCAACAATCATCTTTCCAAAATCATAGGAATTTAATAGAGATTGGCTAAATTTCAAAGATGATAGGGGGCATAAATCTAGAGTCTTCCCTACCAAGGAAATATTGGGAAAAGACCACTGAAAAATCCCATGAACACAAATGAAGTAGTAAAATTCCTAGGCAGAAACAAAATGAAGAAAAAAAGGGCTAGAGTCATTCTAATTTGTGTAGGCTCTAGTCTAGTCAATACCAAGGTGAAAGAACCAAAACTATAGCACTAGGGTAAGAGAAAACCTCTCCATATAGAACCGACCCAATAACAACATTTTTGGCTCACTAATACATCCCCACCTGCTTCCATCACTCCTAAGACTAACTTTGAACCAATATTAATAGTTATTGTTGAATTCCATGCATTACCTTTTAGTTATATGATGTTCATTTATTAAAGTTCTTTTTTCCTAACAAGATCACCCACACAAACAATTCAATAGTAAAATTTAGTATTAATATTTAGTGTTGAAGTTCAAGCATTACCTTTTAGTTATCAAATGTTCATTTATTCAAATTTAGGTTTTTTTTTTTAAGTTCACTCACACACATGCACATATAGACTTTGATGTGCTTTGAACCTGGATCTCTAGATAAAAAGCCCAAAACCAAACCACTACACACATATTTATTCAAGTTTATATTTTGTGTATTCATGTTCTTAAATTTCTAAGATTGCTTTTGTTTATGATTTTATATTAGTCAATGTTTAACATTGGTTCATTTAGATTATATCATTTTTTTTTTGTATTCATTCAATTTTAGTAATGTTCATGTTTATAGTACTTCAAATTTAATGTTCAATACCTCAATTTTAAGTTTCTTTTATCTTAACTTATATTTAAATGATTTTTATAATATTATCATGACCCTCCTCATAATGAATTTTGTGTGATTGCTATTATATATTTCATGATCAATATGTTGCTTTATACTTTAATATTTCAGATCTGGTACTACTAATGTATTTTGTGATCCACCCCATGAAAATACAAATGAGAAATGATGGTGGGTGAAAACTTTCACCTATGGTGAAATATTCACTATTAGTCAGGAAAAAATAACCTTGTTGTGGAATATTTACCAATGGCTCAAGGATACATGGAGGCGATTATGAATGTATTCATGTAGATTCCTATAGTTGCATATTAAATGTATGTTTTGCATATGTGTGAAGTAAATGGTTTCTTGTATTTAAAATCCTTCAATGACTAGGAAAGTGCCACCAAGCATGGTAACTATTCTTGTCCAGTAGATGATAATATTTTATCAATAGATTGCTTGAATAAGAAAAAAAATATTGGAGGTATATAAATATATTTGATTAATTTGTTTGCCTTATTACCATCGAATATAAATTGAAAAATAAAAATAAAAGAATAAAATAATTCTATTTATTTATTGTTATAGAATAATACTAATAAATATAAATATATTAATTATTAATAATATAAATAAACTAGATTAAATATGAATTGAAATTCAGTTTATGACATTCTTGTATATGTTAAATTGAGTCTAATGTGAATAGGTAGAATAAGGATTATAAAATTAATTTTTATGTAGTCCAACTGGCAGAAGAGGTGATAAGGTGAGATGGCCCATTGCATGCCTATTCACCTGTCCGAATTTCACGTTTTTAGTCCTTATAAATCCATCATCTAGAAGGGAGAAACGAAGGTAACAAGGAATGCCTGAACAAAGGGAACTATGGAGGATAGTTAAAGCTGGTTGTTTCAGTTAAATCGAGAAAGCATTCATCAAGTTGGTCTAATCTACTTCATAATATTTTACATTGTTGAAGATTTAGGATGACTAATGTAGAATTGGGTTTATGTTTTTAATGTTATCTGTCTGTGATAATTTGAAATGAAATTGTTAAAATCGTATTTAAAAGAATCTATTTAGTTTATAATTTGGTCTTTCGTATATTGTACTCATTCAGTTACTAAGAAATATGGAAGCTAAATGCTTGTAATTTGAATGTAAATTTGAAATATGTTATTGTGTTCATTTGCCTAAATTTGGAAGTGCTAATCCAGACCAAAAAACAGTATATCCAGCTTTGAAAATGCACAAGCTTCTGTTCTGGGTCAAAGGCAGCAGTCCGGAGCTATGTCACCTTATTCCACAGTGAAATGGCGATCCGGGAGTTTCAAAGTTATAAAGTTATATCACGCGCGGAATGAGGGACTCATCTAATCCGGAGCTCGCAGCAGTAATTCGCTTGCTTAAGACAAAGAAAGAATGCAGATTAGATTCCACATGAGTTAATACGGAAGGAGGTACGGATTTTAAATTTGCAAAAAGAAGTGGCTGACGTCACTTATGTTGAAACACATTTGCGGAATAGAAATCCACAAGTTTTAACACGATAAGAGGAGCGAATTGATATAGGGTAGAGTTCCGTTTAATTTTACAAGGGACGAGGAGCAGATTCTAGTCCGCTAGTTTTAGCACATCAAGGCAAGCAGATTTTAATCCGCTGGGATAAATACAAGAAAATTAGCGGATTGGAAATTCACCTTGCGCGGAAGTGGATTGGAGATATACCGTATAATATTATAAGGGTTTGGAGTGGAATGAAAGAAGAACTAAAATAACACAATATAAGAGAACTAACTTTACTAAGTTAGTTAAATACAAACACAAAATATTTCAGGGAAGGTAAATACACAGAAAAATGTTTATATTACTGAATATTGGAAATACATTCACATATAGGATTTGGAAATACATCCACAATCATCTGCAACTGTGATAGTTTGCAAGGTATACACAGTGCTTTTGCTGCAGTTCTGAGCTCTGTTACTCCTGCTCCACACGACGCTACTACGTTCTTCTTCTGCTCTCTTCTCTACTATGATATTCTCCAACCTCTCTAACCTCACAAAATATAACTATGACAGATGTATGTAGCTAGGGATTCAAGGATGAGGCAGGAAAAACTCCACCAACTTCTATCATGCATTTAATACAAAATTAGGGTTTTCTTCCAATCATTGAACAAACTGACAATTTCAACTATCAGTAGTAATTGCACTTAAAATGCGATGAACGGATCTGGGCAATAAGATCTGTCAGATATCTCTCGGATGTGAAATCAAGTTTAATTTTTAACATCATCCTTTAAACAAGATTTCACAAAGACTTTAACAACTAGGTTTTCCCTTAATCTGTTAAAATACTCCTCCTTCAAATGTTTTGTGAAGATATGTACAACTTGGTCTTTGGACCTACAAAATAATAACACAATTTTAGTAAATTTTACCAGCTCCCTGATGAAGTGGTAGTGAATATCAATGTGCTTCATCCTGCCATGGAACACTGGATCCTTCGATAGTGCTATGGTTGTTGTGGCTTTTGGTGGATGATTCAATTCACTTAGAACTCTTCTCAATCAAACTGACTGGCATGTGGTTGAGGTGGCGGTAACATACTGTACCTCAGCATTTTATAGTGCAAAAATTAGTTGTTTCTTCGAGGACCAAGAAACTAATCCTGATCCAAGATAGAAAGCATAACCATAAGTACTCTTCCGATCATCTATACTACCAGCCCAATCGCTATATGTGAATCCAACTGGTTCAAGTTGATATTTTTTGGCATAGTGGATTCTAAGGCTCTTGGTTCCATTGACATACTATAAAATATTTTTACCTGCTTTCCAGTGAGTGTCCTTGGGTAACTTCATAAACCTACCGATTAAACTCACTGTAAACATCAAATATGGCTTGGTTGCAGTCAAATGCATTAGGCTTCCAACTAACCTTTTATAAAGAATTGGATGAATATTTCCGCTATAGTCAGATTTGTTCAACTTCAGACCTATGGCAACCAAGGTGATGGTAAGTTTGGTGTCCTCCATCTTAAAACTCTCCAGGAAATCCTTTACATACTTACCCTAAGAAATGAAGATGCCATCCACAGATTGGTCAACTTCAATGCTAAGAAAATACTATATCAGCCCCAAGTCTATCATCTTGAACTCCTTCTTCATGGTTGTTTTGAACTGATCAAATAGTATATTATTGTTGCCAATATATATCAGATCATATACATATAAGTAGATGATTATCATTTCTCCCTCTACATTTATCTTCATAAACAGAGTCTATGCTTATATGGGCATTTGATGAACCCATTCTCCTCAAATTAAGCATCAATTCTGCTATACCAGGCTCTAAGTGCTTGCTTCAACCCATACAAATATTTCTTCAATTTTAAGACCTTACCTTCTTGCTCTTCTAACTCATAGCCAAGTGGTTGGTCTATGTAGACCTCTTCTCCTAACACTCCATTGAGGAAGGCAAACTTGACATCCATTTGGTAAATATTCCAGCCCTTCCGAGCTGCCAATGTCAGGATCATTCTAACTATGTCAAGTCAGGATATAGGTGTGTACACCTCATGATAGTCAATCCCTAACTTCTACTTATAGCCTTTTGCTACCAATATGACCTTATGCTTATCAATTTCACCTTGGGCATTAAACTTTGTTTTATATACCCATTTGACCCCAATGGTCTTCTTACCTGCTATAAGATCCATTAACTCCCAGATCTAATTTTTCTCTATTGTTGCTATCTCATCATCCATAGAATTCACCCATTTTCTATTTTGAATTTTTTATTCAAAAGTAATTGGATCACACTCAGAAAATAAAAAATCATAATATTCTTCATCAGTTTCAATTCTGGTTACCTCATAAATATCTTACAAGCTCCTTGTCTTTGATGGTGTCTTCAAGTTGGAGATCGTTGTTGCAAGTGGAGGTGATCGGGATGATGAGGTTGTGCTACTATTGGCACCAATGTTACTACTTGAGGCTATAGAAGTAGGCAGTATTTATCTCTTTGATTGAATCATCAGATTCAATAATTGCTAGCTCTGGATGACCAGTATTTCATTTCTAGTTCCATGCTTCATCCTCCAAGAATTTCACATCTCGACTGATGATCAACTTCTTTGTTATAGGATTATACAACCTGTAAGATTTTTCTTGTTCATTGTACCCTGTGAAGATACACTTCTCTGCTTTGTCACCTAGCTTCTTCCTTTTCTCATCTAGAATACGTGCATATGCTAAGCACACGAAAACTCTTAAGTGAGCAACACTTGGATTCTGGTTGTTTCATGCCTCTTCAGGAATTTTATCCTTCACACTCTTGGTGGGACATATGTTTAGCAGATAGATTGCACAACATACAACTTCTACCTAGAACACATGTGGTAAACCTTTTACCTTCAACATGCTCTGTGCCATCTCCATTATTGTTCCGTTCTTGCTCTCTACAATACCATTTTGTTATGGTGTGTATCTGGAAGTGAAATACCTATGAATTCCATTTTCTTTATAGAAATTGTGGAATTCATTGGATATATACTCGCCTTCTCCATCTATCTTAAGAGTCTTCTCAATGTACCCATTCTATTTCTCAACCAGAGCCTTGAACTCCTTGAATTTTTCAAATGCTTCTGACTTTTGCTTGATGGGATAAACCCATGTCCTCCAACTAAAGTTGTCTATAAAAGTCAAAAAAAAAATTATTTCCAAAAAATGTGTTGGTCTGCATTGGACCACAGATATTTGAGTGCACCATCTCCAATGGGTTTGAAGCTCTCTAAGACTATCCTCCAGTGAATGCATTTCTATGTTGCTTGCTAACTAAGCAACGTTCACAAACTTGATTCGGTTTCTCTATGAGGGGTAAACCCTTTACCATTTGCTTCTTGTGTAGTAATTTCAGGCCACTGAAACTTAGGTGACCAAATCTGAGATGCCACAACTGGATAGCATCCTTCACCACTGCACTCAATGACATCAACAATTTATTTTGAATTTTTAGGGGAAACATTTTGTTCTTTATCATGGACACAATTGCAATTTGTCCATGCTCTTTGTCTTTGATGGTATAGGCTCCATCTTTAAATTGAATAGTGTGACCCTTCTGCACCAGATATCCAACACTCAACAAATTATGTTTCAACCTAAGAGCATAATACACATCACATATATGTTTTATTTCACCTTGCCTGGTGTAGATGATGATTTTTTATTTTCCTCTAACTAGTACCTTGTTATTGTTATCCATTTTCACTTTAGATTGGACAGTTTCATCCAATTGTGAAAATAATTCTTTGTTCCCATACATGTGGTTGCTACACCCACTATCCAAATACTAGGTGTTCTCCTGGCTCTCCTCAATATTGCAAGTTAGAAATATATTCCCACATGCATCTCTACACTTTGTATTTCGAGCTTCATTTGTGTAGTGGGCTTGTTGTTTATTATCTTTGACCAACTTCTTTCTACACTCAGAAATATAATGATCAAATTAATTGCAGTAATAACACCAGATCTATAGCTTGTCATACCTCTAATTTGATCCTCCTTGTTGATTTCTACCATTACCTCTTCCTCCTACTTGATGGAAGTTGCAATTATTCTCTTCTTCACCAGAGTTTGACCTTACTCCTCGCTTATGGTCTCTTACATGCTTACCTCTATTGTTGTGTCCTCTTCCTCCTTGAGAACATGAGGCACTTTGGTGGGATTCATCTCTTCTGCTACTGTCTCGAAATGAGACCTACATATTGAATGCTTGCTCCAAAGAGGACTGAGTTGATCGACTCAACCTATGCTCATGTATCTATAGAGAACCCATGAGCTCATATACAAATAGGGTTATCAAATCCCTCAATTCTTCTATTACTATCACAACTGAGTCAAGCCTTACTGGTAGACTCCTCAATATCTTCTCCACTATTCTTTGATTCTCCATATTCTCCCTATTCAACCGCATATGGTTGATGACATCCATTATCCAAATGAAAAAATCACTCATGGACTCCAACTCGCTCATCTGCAGGTTCTAAAACTCCCTTCTCAATATATGCAACTTCACCAACTTCACCTTATTGGTGCCCTGATAATAAATGACAAGTATTTTCCAAGCTTGCTTTGTTTTTGTTGTTGCTGCAATCCATGGGAAGATGGTCTCCTCAATCGTCTGAATTATATAAAATAATGCTTTCTGATATTTCTTTTGATTCTCCTTCAACAAATTTGAGTCTACTTGGAAGAGAGTAGCCAATGTTTTTGTATCTGCTAGTTATGCATAACAATTCTCCATAAAGTCCCATAGCTCTTGAGACCCAAAAATATTTTTCATTTGAATACTCCAGTAATCATAGTTCTTGCCACTGAATCATAGGATCTACAACTGCAAGGAGTTATTTTAGAAAGCCATTTCTTCTATATTCCATGAGTAGGATCAGGCTCTGATACCAATTTGAAGAATTTTAATTCAGCCTAAATATGGAAGTGCTAATCCAGACCAAAAATAGTACAACCATCTTCAAAAATGCATAAGATTTCATTTTTGGGTCAGAGGTAGTAGTCCGAAGTGATGTCAATTTATTTTTTAGTTAAATGACGATACAAGAGTTTCAAAGTTCTATCACACATGGAATGACATACTCATCTAATCCAAAGCTTGCAGTAGCAATCTTCATGCTTAAGACAAAGAAAGAATGTGGACTGTATTTTGTACGAGTTAACATGGAAGGAGGTGCGGATTCTAAATCCACAAAAAGAAGTGGTTGACATTACTTATGTTGAAACACATTTGTAAAATAGAAATCCACAGGTTTTAACATGACAAGAAGAGCATATTGATATAGGGTAGAGTTTCACGTAATTTCATAAGGAACAAGGAGCGAATTCTAGTCCATTGTTTTTAGCATAGTAAGGGAAGCAGATTCTAATCCACTGGGCTTAACACAAGAAAATTAGCAGATTGGAAGTTCACCTTGCACGGAAGTGGATTGGAGATATACCACAAAATATTATAAGGGTTTGGAGCAGAATGAAATAAGAACTAAAATACCACAATGTAAGATGAACTAACTTTGCTAAGTTAGTTAAATACAAACACAAAATATATCAGAGAAGGGAAATACACAGAAAAATGCTTATATTATTGAATATTTGAAATGCATCCACAAACATGATTTGAAAATACATCCACAATCATCTACAACTATGATAGTTTGCAGGGTATACATAGTGCTTCTACTGCATTTTTGAGCTTTGTTGCTCCTTCTGCTCCACACAACGCTGCTACGTTCTTCTTCTACTCTCTTATCTGCATTGATATTCTTCAACCTCTCTAACCTATAAAAATAGAACTCTAATATATGTATATAACTAGGGATTCAAGTATGAGGCGGGAAAAACTCCACCAACTTCTTTCATGCATTTAATACAAAATTAGGGTTTCCTTCCAATCACCAAACAAACTAGCAGTTTCAATTACCAGTAATAACTAGACTTAAAATGTGACGAACAGATTTGGGTGATAAGATCTATCAGAGATATCTTAGATGTGAAATCAAGTTTAATTTCTAACAAGTCTAACCCAATTTTAAAATCCTACAGTCACATTTTTAAGTTACACGATAAAGTGGTTGTAGAAGAATATTTTTTATATATATTTAGCTAAAAATGATTTTTGGGCAAAAATTTAAAATTTCATTGAGAAAGCATTTAAAGGTTTGTTTTATGAAATATAAATCATTTATTTGAAAAATTAATAACCAATTAAACACTTCATTGAGAAATCATTTAAAGGTTTGTTTTTATTATTCATATAAAATAATAAAAAAGAATGCACAAACTTCTACTAAGATATATTTAGCTTTGGATATCCAAATCAATGATAACTAGGTGGTATTCATAGTGCATCCACCTCAATTTTATATTAACTGGGTGGTATTCATAGGGCTTCCACCACATAACAAAGCAGCTACACAAAAAATTATTTTTTCAATCGGCTACATAGTGGCCCAAGTGACTGGTACATACCAAACAAACAACAAATAAATTATACCTAGATTGGAAAATGAACACAAAAAAATTCCATTCAAATCACAAGCATTTAGCTTCCATATTTCATAGTAACTAAATGAGTGCAACATACAAAATACTAGATTCTAAACTAAATAGATTATTTCAAATATAATTTTAAAATTTTCATTTCAAATTGTCAAAATAGATAACATTAAAAATATAAACCCAATTTTGCTTTGGCCATCCTAAATCTTTAGCAATATCAAATATTATGAAGCCGATTGGACCGACCTGATGAATGCTTTCTTAATTTAATTGAAACAACCAACTTTAACTATCCTCCACAATTCCCTTCATTCAAGTGTCCCTTGTTACCTCCTTTCCTCCCTTCTAGATTATGGATTTATAAAGACTAAAAAGGTGAAATTCAAGTAGGCAAATAGGCATGCAACTGGCCATCTCACCTCGTCACCTCTTGCTAGGTGGACTACCTAAAAATAAATTTTATAATCCTTTTTCTACCTATCAACACTAGACTTAATTTAACATATACAAGAATATCATAAACTGAATTTTGATTTATATTTAATCTATTTTATTTATATTATTAGTTATTAATATATTTATATTTATTTTTATTACAATTAATAAATAAATAAATAGATAAAATTATTTTATTTATTTTAATTCTTTTTATTTATATTTGATGATAATCGAGAAAATGAATCAATCAAATATATTTATATATACCTCCAATATTTTTTTATTATTCAAGCAATCTATTGATCACAAAATATTTTCATTTGCTTGACAAGAATAACTCTCATGTTTTGTGTCACTTTGTTATCCATTGGAGGACTTTAAATGCAATAAACCATTTTCTTCACACATGGAAAACATACATTTAATATCCAGGTATATGAATATATATGAATTCATAATAAGGGCTTTCATGTACCCTTGAGCCACTAGTAAATATTCTATAACCAAGGCTATTTTGCCCTGACTAATAGTGAATATTTTACCATAGGTGAAAGTTTTCACCCACCATCATTTCCCATTTTGACTTTTGTGGATTTGCACCTGCATTATAAAATATATTAGCAGTACTAGGTCCAAAATATTAAAGAATAGAGCAACATCTTGATCATAAAATATATAATAACAATCACAAAAGATTCATTCGAATGAGGGTCTTGAAATTACCCCTTCTTAAAATAAACACAGTCCCTTGTCTTTTATAGCATTAAATTATATTATTTTTAGAATATATACATATTTATTCAAAAAGAAAATAAAATTGATCCTTCATGATATGTACATCTTTACATGTAGTATTTTTATCAAAATAATTGTCCTATTGGACTCTACATTGATCCAAAATATTTTTCTGAATTTCTTTGTTCTAAAACCAAGTATCCCAATTAGATAAACTTCAATGTTGAGGGGATTTGATATCTGTAAATTTGAGATATTCCATACATGATATGGGTTAGCAATGTACTTTCTAAGGAGAGATATATGGAAAGTGTCATGGATTTTTGACAAGTTGTGTGGTAAAACAAGCTTATAGGTGATAGGACAAATTTGGCCTATTATTTCAAAAGGACCTAAAAATTTGAGATCAAGCTTAATGGACTTAATAGAGCTTGTTTTAGGTCTCACCCTTAATAAGACTTTTTCTTTCACAAATAATTCCCTCGATGTCCTTTTTAGGTCTGCATAGCTCTTTTCCCAATCTAAGGCTTCTTTGAGCCTTTGGCATATATTTTTCAGTTGTTCCTCCATATTCTTCATAAGGTCTAATACAATCACTAATCAATCCTTAAAATTATTCTAAGATAGAGGATTTCTACATCATTTTCCATACAAGGCCTCAAATCGAGCCACTCCTAGTGATGCATGATGGGTATTATTATAAGTAAATTCAACCAAATAAATATAGTCCTCCCATTTGGTTTTATAGTCCATAAAATACATGCATAGAATATATTCAGCGACTTGATTGACTTTTTCAATCTAGCCATCTATTTTTGGATGATATGCAAAACTAATATTAAGTTTTGTACCGAAGGCTCAATGCAATGTTTGCCAAAATTTTGATGTAAATCATGAATCTCTATCTAAAATAATAATTTTTGAAAACCCATACAATAAAACTATTTCTTTGGAATACTTATTAGCAATAACAGGTGCATCATCTTGTATATTTCTAGGTATAAAATGTGCAACTTTGGTCATACCACAAGAATAGTGTCATGCTAAAATCTTGTCTTCGCTAGACCGACAACAAAATCCATAGAAATAACTTACCACTTTTGGCTAGGAATATCATGTGGGTACAACCATCTTGCTAGGTGCAAATATTTCACCTTGATTTTTTCACATGCTAGACAACTAACCACAAAAATATTGATATCCTTTTTTATTCCCGACCAATAAAAGCTCTTCCTTAAATTTTCTCACCTTTTTGCCCCTCCTAGGTGTGTGGAGTAAGGAGTACAATGAGACTCTTTTATAATAGCATCCTTTAATCCTTGTATATTATATTTAGAATAACAAATCTATTCTTGAAGTATAATAGTCAATCCATGATTATAAAATATTTATCCTTGTCGAGTTAAAACTCAACCCAAACTCAATATTTATTACAATAATCATCCTTCTGTTAATGATTTCTGATTTGATAAATTAAGTTATAGTAGCATTGAGACATAACAATTATATTCCCTATTCTAATCAAGGTATTTACTATATTTATTTCCTTACCCTTAATGTATTTAATGCCAAAATCATATTTTGCCAAGAATTCCACCCATCGGTGTTGCCTCACATTTAGCAATGGTTGTGTAAAGATGTATCTTAGACTTTGATGATCTATCTTAAGTTCAAAGGGATTTCCTAGAAAATAATACCTCCAAATTTTGAGTGCATGTACAACAACTTCCAATTCCAAGTCATGATTAATATAGTTCATCTCATGATTTTTAATATTTCATGATTCATAGGTGATGACTACCTCATCTTGTGTTAGGACTCCTCCTAAACCTTCAATAGAAGCATCAATACAAACCATAAATTTTCTTAAAGGGTCAAGTATCTTGAGTATCAAAGCAATCATCAATTTTTCCTTTAGAATATTGAATGCTTCCTCACACTATTTTGTCCATTTGAATACCTTCCCTTTTCTTTGTAGGTTTGTGATAGGATGGGCAATTTTTGAAAAAAATCTTACAAAATGCTTGTAATAACCTACCATACCCATAAAAATATGTACTTTAGTTACACTGGTGGGTGTAGGCCAACTTATGATAGCTTTATATTTCTTAGGGTCTATAATGATTCTATCAACAGAAATCACATACCCCAAATATTGCACCTAAGGTGTATAAAACTCACATTTTGATAACTTTCCATATAGTTGATTTCTCCTGAGTACCTCAAGCACAATATTCATATGTTGATCGTGTTCCTCCTTAGTCTAGAAATAAATCAATATATCATCTAGAAATATAAGTACAAAATGATCTAGCTATTCTTAAAAACACTATTCATGAGATTCATGAAGGCAACTGGGGAATTTTTCAATCCAAAAGGTAGCACTCTAAATTTATAATGTTATATTTTGATGAGTATATCATATAGTAAATGCAACCACAAGATGCAAGATATTCAAGCTATGATATCTATATGATAATGACACTATAATATGTAGGAAAATAATGAGAGAAACTTATGCAATAACTCAAAAATATGCCATTAATGAATACTGATAAAAATATTACAATTTAATATAATGGAGGACATGAACACTCCATAAACTGATATAAAAGGAACTACATTGTATCACACTACTAATATATACTAAGCACTCTCTATATTATTTCCCTCCTTTCTACTTTACTCACTATAAGGTCTTTATATAGGAAGATAGGTTTCTTGACCCTTACTCTAATTTTTACTCTATCCTATGACTTATATATATGTTGACTACATGCACATTTACATCATTGCACATTCTAACATTTTTGCATTTATTACATGTTGAAGTTGTTTGAAATCTGGCCAGCCATACATTAAAATGAAAATTTCGGACATTAGATGACATTTTTAGCCTTGTAAAGTATCTTCTCATAGAGGATATAAAATAAAATCATATATATTTGAAATATGTGTAATCTGCAAAAACAACGGGCTCAAACGGATACCCAAGTCAAAAGTTATGGACGAAATACTAAGACATGTAATAAACACTATCGATGTAGATCCGATAGATGTGATTTGCTAGGGTTAGGGTTTGCTTTAGTTTTCTTACTTAAGGCATTTTTAGGGTTTTCTTTTTAAGAAGAAGAATTTTACATTGTAGCAAATGTGTGAGCTCTTCCAGAGCCTATGAGGAGATTGTCAAGGGGGAAGTTTTCGCATGGTGAGAATAGGAAGAAGTTGGATGCAAAGAGTGAAAAATGTATTTTTATTGGGTATAGTGACCAATATAAGGATTACAGGTTCTTTAATCCTATTTCACATAAAATAATTGTATCTAGAGATGCAATTTTTGATGAAGGGGGAAGTGTGGGATCACAAAAATTGTTTTTTGAGGATGTTTTTGTTGAAGAGAAGGTGGAACCAAGCCATGTTTCATTTCAGCCCAGCCATGAAAAAGTTTCTAGTTCATCTTTTGCAAGTGCACCTTCAAGTCCAAGAGAAGGTTCTTCGAGTAGTTATCCATATCCATCACCACGGACCAAAGGAAAAGGTAAAATATTGTTAAAGGATCACCCATAATCTCAAATTATTGATAAGAATTTCCATAAGAGGGTGAAAAGGAGTCAACATACAAAGATGAATGAAGTAATAGAGAGGTTAGAGAACCTACATATTTATGGAGATGATGACAGTGGAGATCCCAAATGTGATGTTGTAAACTATGCACGTGTTTCACAATTTTCTAAAGTTTCAAAAGTTGTTGTTGATGATTTTGAGCCTTCACTTTTTGAGGATACTAGTACTAACAAAGTGTGGATGAAGGCTATGCAAGAAGAAATGCATTCTATTGAAAAGAATGATACTTGGGAGTTGTGTGATTTGCCCAAGGATAGGAAATGTGTAGGATGCAAGTGGGTCTACAAGATCAAGAAGAACGGTGATGGATCCATTGAGAGGTACAAGGTACGATTGGTAGTAAAAGGTTTCACTTAGAAATATGGTTTGGACTACGAGGAAACATTTTATCCAGTGGCAAGGCAAGAAACACTAAGGATGTTTCTATCATTGGTAGCTCATAAAATGTGGAGGGTGCATCATATGGATGTCAAAAGTGCATTTCTAAATGGTTATTTATATGAAGAAGTATATGTGGAACAGCCACAAGGTTTTGTTGTCCAAGGAAAATAAGATCAAGTCTATAGGTTGAAGAAGACTCTATATGGGATGAAGCAAGCTCCAAGAGCTTGGTATGCTAGAATCAATGACTACTTCCTGCAGTGTAATTTTATGAGTAAGAGTGAGCCCACTTTGTACTACAAAAGGGAAGATAATGATATTCTTATTGTATGCATTTATATTGATGATATGTTATTTATGGAGAGTAGTTCTTGTTTGAATGATTATTTTAAACATGATATGAAGGAGTTTGAGATGTCTTATTTAGGTTTGATGAGTTACTTTCTTGGGATGGAAATACATCAAACTAGAAATTATATTTTTGTTTGTCAATCCAAATATGTAAGGGATATGCTGAAGAGATTTTGTTTGAGTGAATGTAAACCTATATCAACACCCATTGCACATGGGGATATCTTGAGTTTGGAGGATGGAGCTGAAAGGGCAAACAAAATAGAGTACAAGAGTATTGTTGGTAGTCTTATGTTCCTTTGTAACACTAAGCCGGATATATGATTTGTTGTTTTACAGTGTTCCAGGTATATGGATAATCCATCACAGTTACAATTGAAGACAATGAAGAGGATTTTGAGGTATATTTGTAGAACAATTTATTATGGAATCCACTATTCAAAGAATTTGAAGTTAGTGGGATTCAGTGATAGTGATTGGGTTAGTAATATTGATGACAGGAAATCCACGAGTGGGCACTGCTTTTATCTTGGTTCAATTTTGGTGACAGGGAGTTCTAAGAAATAATCTACAGTCGCGTTGTCTTCTACTGAAGCAGAGTATATTTCACTTACATCGGCAAGTGTACAAGCATTGTGGCTTAGAAAGGTACTAAGAGAGATTAGGGAGAAGCAAGGGACTCCTACTACTTTATTATGTGATAATCAGAGTGACATTAAGTTGGCACATAATCCTATCCACCATACCAGGTCCAAGCATTTTGACATCAAGTACCACTTCATGTGGGATATGGTAGAGAAGGAACAAGTTAAATTGAGGTATTGCTCCACACACAATCAAGTAGCAGATATTTTTACTCAAGGAGTAGTAAAACCTTAGTTTTTGTTGCTAAGGGACTTGATAGTCAGTCCCTTTACCAATAAGGGGGAGAAAGGCCCTCCATGCTTCACCATGTGGAAACTTCTGCCTTGCATGTTTGTCAAGTGCACAACCTTCACAAACCTCCTTGGAGTCTTCAGCTTTTTGCAACCCATAGACAAGTGGTGAAAGCATCATCAAACTCTTATAATTTAAATGCCCAAACTGTAAATGTTATAGCCTCTCCTTACCTTCTACACCAAAAAATTCTAGAGCTCCCCCTTGATCTAAAAATTGTAATGGGACGAGCCTGTTCTTGGTCATATTTACACCTCTGATCATAAATTTTGCACATTCTATCCTCAAACACTAACTTCTAATCCTTTTCCAACATTTGACCAATTCTCATTAATGAATGCTTCAAACGGGGTGCATAGTAAATATATTTTACCTTCATTATTTTTCCTCTTTGAAGGAACCTCCATTTCTCCCTTCACAACCACCTCAAAGCTCTTCTCATCCCCAAGCCTGATACTGGATTGATAAGAAGAATCAAGAGATGAAAATACATACCTCTTTTTGGTCATATGGTTTGTGCACCCACTGTCTAGGATCCATGTCTCCTTTGTGCTATTCTGTGTAGAGAGGAAAGTTGTTTGCTCCACTTTTTCTTCAATCATATAGAACAAAGTATCATCCTCATAGGAATCCTCTTCTCCATAATGTGCTGATTTTTTTAGCCTGTAATCCCTCTCATAATGGCCATATTTGTTACAATTGTAACACTACACATTTCTCATATCTCGACCTCTACCTCTTCCTATTGCACTGGATCCTTCTCTTACAGCATGAGCCTGGTCATTGTCTAAGTCTTGAGATCTTCATCGACCTCTACCACCGTAGGAGCCTCTTCTTCCATTTCTTACTCTTCCTCTAGAACCCTTACCGTGACCTCTTTCTTCATCATTCTCTTTTACATAAAAATCATGTTCCTCTATAGAACCTCCTTATTTATCCTTCTTCCTCTTGGCAATTCTCTCTTCATAAGATGTGAGAGAGCCAATTAATGAATCTATATCTATTTTGATAGGTATTTCATTTCTTCTATAATAAGGGTTGTATTGTCAAACTTCTCTGTCAAGGTTCTTAAAACCTTTTTAATTACTACATTTTGCTCTTTGATCTCTCCAAGTGTGGCCATTTTATTTACTACTATTTTTACCCGAACACAATAATCTCCTGTAGTTTCATTCTCCTCCTATTTGAGATTTTCAGAATATCTTCATAAGGTTTGCAACTTCACCTCCTTAACTTGGGCACTCCCTTGGTAATTATCCTTCAATGCATTCTAAGCTTCTTGATCTGAAACACAAGCATAAATCTAGGGAAAGAGACTCTTGTCTAGAGCCAACTAGATGAAAGCCAAAGCCAAATTATTTTCTTTCTCTTTCTCCTACATCTTCTTCTTTTGATCTGTAGTCAATGTTAATTCGGTGAACCCAGCTTCAATGATGGCCCAAGCTCCTTTTTCCTTCAGAATCATCCTCATCCAGATGCTCCAATATTTGTAGTCAAAACCGTTAAATTATGGGATCGAAATTGAATTGGTGTTGTTGGCTATAATAGCTCCCTTCAACATGAACTGATATATTCGAGAAGCTTCTGTAAAACTTGCAGTAGAAATTCCATAGTTACTCGAACCCAATTTCTTGATCACCTCACTCTGATACCAAATGAAAAATTTACAGTAATACAATAAAACAAAATTGGAGCAAATATTATCTTCTTAATATCTGGAATAATTCTGGCAGAGTTTCAGTACTCTGTTACAATATCCTCACAGGCTATGGAAGAACTCACACACTTTCTACAATGCAAAATTATTCAGAAGTAACTACATAACTTTACTCTAAGGTAAATCCCTACTCTAGTAATGTACCAAAGGTGGTACATTAATATGTATCCAATAATATAATATATTCTCTAATGCTCTTCTATATTACACTATTTATGCATTGAATTAGTGTTCAATATGTTCTTCATATTGGTTCTAGAATTTGTGCTCCTTATATGCTTTTTGTATCCTATTCAAGCAAGTAGTTCGTGTCTTCATAAAATTTTATCTTTGTTGTAAGAGTTTTAACTTCATGTTCATCAGTAGGTTCTTCCAGTTCTTTAATTTCTTGAATCCTTTGATCTATATATCCTTTATGATTCCCTTCTAGATATTCCAATTGAGGATAGTTGTATGGTCACCAAAATTTTTGTTGACAAGGATTATTTTTAGTTTGATATTGCCTTGGTTGGAATGCCCTATTTGGTTGGCTTCCATAATTTGTTTGATTTCCTTGATTCTAGTTTCTAGGATTAAATATGCAGTATATAGTGCTATGACATTTTCCCCTGCATACATGATAATATTTGTTATTCCATGGTCTTCATCCTTTTGAGGATGAGGTAACATTTCCTTATGGATTATCATTAGAAATTAATGCATTGTTATTCATTTCATCCTTCACTGTATATTCCACTTGTAATGATGTAACTAGATGTTTGTAGTTGCCTGGTAGAGCTCTCATGGTTACTAGAACATGAAATTTATCTTTAACTTATTCTCTTAAGGTTAATAATTTTCCTTTAATATATGCTACCTTCCTTAGAAATATTTCTACACTTTCACCACTGTTCATTTTTAGAGAATGTAATTGAGTTTGAAGATTTATGATAGTAGCTTTATTTTTCCCTTCAAATATTTTTCTAGGGTTTTCCAAGCTTTTGTAGATGTTCCTGCTGAACTTATGTAAGGTTATTTTTCATATATGATGACAAAATTTATTATCATTAAGTCTTTTGCATAATTCTCTTCAAAATTTCGAATCTCTATATCACCTGAATTAGGTTTAGTAGTTTTTCCTTTGACAATTTCCCAAAGCTTCTCAACTATTAAAATTGCCTTCACTTTTTTTCCATAAGGACATTTAAGTAGTTGAGATTCTGTAAGGATAAATTTATTTGTTGTCATGATGATCCTTGTTGGCTACCTTATATCTCCCTAGTGGTTTAGAATATGCTATAAGCAAGTAATAGTTCACCTTTTGAGTTTTTATTTTTATTTTTGTAAATAATAATCAACTCTTATTTCACCTTATCTCTCCTAATTTAATATGCACTTATTAATTTGAAGTTATCATGGTTGGATTTATTTTATCTCCTTTAGTATGAGTATGAGACAAGTGTAAGTAAATAATTCCAACTCCATTAAGTAAATAATGAACCTCTTTTATACCCCTCAATATCCAATAGTTTGATATTTCTAAATTCCAATAATTTATGTTTGATGTAGTATACCTTATAACTCCCTAATTTTGGAATATTATAAATTAATAATATTTTCAATAATAATATTATTTTTCCAAGTAGAAACCCTTATATCTCCTATGGTGTTTAATTTGCAAATATTTCACTAAAGTGATTTGAAATACTATGGATATGAGCTCCTTTTATTTTCTTTCAAATATATTAAGGTTGATTGTTTCTCCACTATAAATGATAAATGAACTCAACCTTATGATATACCTCTTATTACTCCTTTAATGAAAGCAATGTTAATCAACATAGAACCTTACCTTATAATGTTGTAATTACTTGAGCAATGGGTATTGTACTTCCTTGATGGTGGATGTATGATAGTGGTAGTGTGTTTAATGCTCCTTTGAATCCATGCCTTGATTCCTTCCTTACATAATCCTTGCTTAAAATTATGCCTCACGCTCTAATTTGAGCACCTATAAGTATTTTTCCATGTTATTAATATGGGTGCCATGTGTCATAAGTGTTTCTCTTCTACATGCGCATTTTTAATAGGTATGTCGTTGATACGTTGGCCATGTGGTGTATGCATTTCTAGTGGTTACGTTCCTTAATGGGCATTGGGTTCAAGCATATCCAATGCTCATTTATTCCTTGATTGAAGAGCTATAATTATTATTCTTTGTAACCCTCAAATAATATTATTAATGCTCAATCAATGGATGTTACATTCCTTTGAGCGTTTAACATATGTTAGGGAATATATGGGTGCCTTAGGTGAATGTGCCAAGTGGCACTCTATTATTTTACATGGAAGACTATCCAACATATATTTCCTTTTGTATATATTTCTCCAATGAATGCCCTTTGTATTCTTGTCTAAAAATGCTTTCTTTGTAAGAGTTCAATGATACTTGTAAGGATGGCTCCAGCTAAGGAATTTTTCAAATATTGTAATGAACATTATATGGTGGAAATTGATATGCATCTTGATTGGTGATACATATGAGTTTGACCCTTGGTAATACACTTTCCCTTTACCTTTCACTTTGTTGTAATATGCTATCCTTGGTGTAATAGATTTTCCACCTTACATATCCCTTGTTTTTTGTAAATTATCATCACCTTATTAGTTGGATGACGATGTCTTCTAACATCTTAATGGGCTATCTTTCAAGTCTTATGAGTGGCTCTCCACTCAAGAACCAATTGAAATATATCAAGTCCTTTGAATGGCTCATTCCTTAAGAAAGTTTGCTAGTTCTTATCCTTTGTAAATAATGGATGTTGAGGCTCTTTGTAATGGCTCCTCTTCAGCCACTTTTGCTAGTGCTTATGGTGGTCACATGTAGATAGAATGCTAGGCTACATAGAGTATACTTAAGATACTTATATTTTATCTTCATTTGATGTAATAGAAGACAAATTTGGTGCTCAAATAACAACCTATAATACCTTCTTATTTTCACCTAAAACCTGAGATTCTCCTAGTCTCATTTTGTAGCTCTCTTCACTAGTTTTTATGGTGGATTTCTTATCCACACCTTGGAGGAATATAACCCTATAATGTGTCTTATCTGGGCCACAATAAGTTTTTGGTTTTGTGCACCGAATAGTATCTCTAGACACTTTTATAGTATGCATATTTTGTGCCCTTGATCTTAACTTTAACTTAACAATCAATGCACATAATAATCCATTGAGAGTAACTAGTTTAATGAACAACTAGAGTAGTGCAATGTATCAATAATATTTCTAACTCAATGCACTTAAGGATAACAATAGTATCATCTTAGGTCCGAGGTGTAGACCAATTGGTTCATCAAAACCCCATAAGGGGGGCGGAGGTCCAAGGTTCAAATCTCGGGCCTTGCCGGACTGAACGCTTGTCCCTTTCCTGGTGCTTTCAGTGGCGTAAAAGGTTTAAAATTATTGTGGCATGGTGGTTATAGGGGTGTACTGCACGAAGATCTATGTAGCGAATTCTGGGGCTGAAAACACAATACTATGGCGGCCATAAAATCTGGACAACCTACCCAAATTCATGGCGGCCATAAAAGCTGGACAACCTGCCCGGATTCGTGGCGACTACCGATTCCACCATGTAAATTAAATAATTAAAAAAAAAACAATAGTACCATCTTATTGATCTTGTAAATAAACTCTCAAAGTAGTTTGAAATATGCACTAATTTTATTGCAACTTAAAATATTTAGTGCACCTTAGAACTCTTTAAGAACAACTAGTGTAGCACAATATTTATCTCACATTATTACGCCTTCAAATGAACCTTAAATCATGTACGAGTAATTTCTCCTAAATGCACTATAATTTTTGTAAATTAATGTAGTCTTCTTTGCTATAACTAAATAATAGGAAGATGATATTTTTCTTTTTGTAAAAATTTATCTAACTCTTATTTTAATATGCAATTAGAAACCTTAAAAGAAGTTACCTTCTACACTCTCTTTCAAGACTAAAATATGCAACCTTCTCTTTGTAACTTCTTAAAACTCTAATATGGTGCTTAGTGGAACTTGATAAAAAAGTTATCTAAAGTTCAACTAATGAACCTATTTGCACACAAGTTGCTTATCTTAATGAATTCTCTATATGAAGGATTATAGGGTTATTAGATTCAACTTATTGCTATCTTTTACTGGATGGAACTTGCAGCTATTCTTGGTTGTCTGAAAGAGCTCTTTAACTCACCTATTTGCAACTCTAAAAAACCTCTAACTTATTTCCCTTGAAATTGTAGTAGGTGACTTGATTAACCTTAAGGATGAACTCTATAACTTCTAAAGTTCTACAACTAGTAATGATATTCTAATTGCTACTCTTTCTTAGTTAATTTATGCACTAAATGAGACTTCTAGCCTTCAAATATAATCTTCAAACCTCTTAGTTTTGGTTGTAATATTTGACTCCTTTATCTTTCAATTTTCTTGTCAAATTTTGACTTCAATCAAGGTCTTCTTCTCGAGAATATGAAATTATTGAGGTCTTCATGAATCTCCTTTGAAATTTAGCAAACTTCTTGTCAAATATTTCTCCTTTTGGCTTGTTGTTAGATGAAGATAATTATCCCAAGTTCTTCCTTTATTAGGAACTTCTCCTTGGTGGTAGATTTATACAATGAGTTCTCCTATGAACACCTTTAATGGTATTATTTTAATCTACTTTAATGAGGCTCCCCAAGCCTTCTTATTTCTCATTGATACCTCTTCTCTAGGGTATTCACCCTTTCAACTTCTTTGGTCTTCCCAATGAGATATTTCCATCAACCTTCTATTGTGTAAGTGTTGGTATTGATATCTTATTTTTGGATCTATAAATTTATCTACTTTAGGAATGGGACTTTTGCTAGTCCTTCTTTATTCTACAATTTATAGGTTTTAATATTCAATGGAGTTCATGAACCACCAATCTTACAAAACTAGGAGTTCTTTAACTGGATCTTCTAAGAGTCTCTTGAACTTATTTAGGGTTAATTATTCAATATACACTTGATACACAAATTTTCTATCTTCATCGGGACTCTTCATCGGAGTCTTCTTCTCTTCCTTGAATCTGTAACAAGGCTCTTATGGCCTTTTCTTATTATGCACTCTACAGGTCTGCAATATCTAGTAATGGGACCTTTTATTTAGGCCTTCAAATATTTGTTCTTTTATTTGTTACTTATAGTGTTGGATTGATTCTAAATAAGATATTCTTCCTAGATATTTTATAGGAAGCTTCCCAACTCACTCTGAATATACTTTTCCTAAAATAAAGTAGTAACACTATAATGGAAGAAACTCTAAGTCTAGAGATGATGAATCTTCACTAGTTGATTTGTTAATATAGTGGAATAATTGTTGAGTCCTAGTCTTCACGTTTTTTTCTACAATCCTATGGAAAGACTCTAGCCAAATGCAATCTCAAAAATTCTATAAAATACAATTTTGGATTTCTCTCAATATTTCTATGTGGCCTTCCCTATTTCCTATTAAGCTACCATGTGCTCTAATACCACTATTATATTTTGATAAGTATATGATATAGGAAATATAACCACAAGATGCAACATATGAAAGCTATGATATCTATATGATAATTGCACTATAATATGCAAGAAAATAATGAGAGAAACTTTTGCACCATTAATGAATACTCTTGAAAATAGTACAATGTGTTATAATGGAGGACATGAACACTCCATAAATTAATATAAAAGAACTACATTGTATCACACTACTAATCTATACTAAGCACTCTCTATATTATCTCCCTCCTTTCTACTTTACCCACTATAAAACCATTATATAGTAAGATAGGTTCCTTGGACCTTACTCTACCTTTGACTCTATCATATGACTTATGTACATGTGGACTACATACACATTTACATCATTGCACATTCTAACACTTGTGCATTTATTACATGCTAAAGTAACTACATAACTTTACTCTAAGGTAAACCCCTACTCTAGTAATGTACCAAAGGTGGTGCATTGATATGTACCCAATAATGTAATATATTCTCTAAAATATGCCCATACCTTGTTTTAAATATAGTATCATGAGTATCTTCATAATTGACCCTTAATTGATGATAGCTTGATCTGGGATCAATTTTTGAGAAAATAGTGGCTTCCTTTAACTAGTCAAATAAATCATAAATCCTAGGAAAGGAATATCTATTTTTGATAGTAACTTTATTGAGAATTTAGTAGTCAATACATAACCTTAAGAAGTCATATTTGTTTTACAAATAGAACAAGGAAACCCCATGGTGACACATTGGGTTTAATTAGTCCCTTTTCCAACAATTCTTGATGTTGTGATTTTAGATCGTATAACTCAATTGGGGTCATCCAGTAAGGCGATCTGGTGATAGATGCAACCCAATGTAAAAGTTCTATGAAGAAATAAAATTCCCGTTGTGGTGGAATACCCAACAACTCTTCATGGAATACATCTCTAAATTCATTTAGTATAGGATATTTCTAAAAATTATCTGAATTTGCTTTAGTCTCACCCTTTTTGTTCATCTTGACTACATATGTCACTTCACATCATTTTGTTGCATTCTTTAGTTACAAGGATTAAAGCAAATTTGGTTTGAAATAGCTATGGTCACAATGGACCCTAATCTATTGATTGTATTTAAAAATAAATTCTAACCATATTTCCTCAAAGTTAAGGAGAGCCTTTTAGGATTTTACCCATTCTTTCCCAAGAATAATATCAAAGGCATGTAAAGGAGTTACAAATAGGTACTAT